>VXAL01017353.1:24363-116961 GCA_013399475.1 Chauna torquata
AGCCCGGGGGCGCGCCGCCATGACGGGCAGGTAAGGCCGGGGCGCAGCCCGGCAGGGGAGGCCCGGGCGGGGGTCGTGCCCGCGTCCCGGGGGCCGGCCCTGCCTTCACCGCTGCCTGCGCTGCGCCCTGCGGCAGGGCGGCGAGGCGGCGAAGGGTCGGGAGCAGCCCCTGGGTGACCTGGGTGAAATGAGGATGTGCCCGGTAGGGAGACGGTCGGGGGGAAAGGGCGCTTTCCTCCCGTGAGGTCCAGGCGGAGCGGGGGCAGACTGTAGCCGGGGGAGGCGCTGGAGGCTCCGTGGGCAGGGTAGAGTTGGAAACTGACCTCGTGGAAGAGCAGAGCAGGGGCTGCTCCGTTGTGTCTTTCCCCTGCATGGGGACACAGCGAAGGGCGGTGGGAAGACCAAAAGTTGAGTTGGGAAAGGAGCAGTTCTGGGTCGGACCAGTGTCTGCCCTCCAGCCGGGCTCACTGCGGCACGATGGTGTGTCTTGGGCCCTGACAGCCTGCTCCTGCTGTACTTCACACCACCACCCCACACTTAGGGGCCCTTCTGACTGGTGTGCACGCAGCCCCTGTGCCCATTCAGCCCTTCGTCATCCATCCTCTGCCCCCAGCCCTTCTTTGGGCTGGCCTTGGGGTTACACATTCCAAGAGCTGTTTAAATCTGGAGTTTGATTCTCCTCCCACGCTGTCTGACACTGGAGAACTCTGTAAAGTCATTGAATTGACAGATGTAAATGAGAAAAGCAGTGGGAAAAGCGTTTGCTGGCATCTTCTGAGGGTTTGCACAAGTACTTTAGTGTCTCTGGTCACTTGTTCTTCCATCTGTAAAATAAAACCCAGACATTATAAAGCAGTTTGAAAATAAGCTTGCCTCTGTTAAGTGTCTTGAAGATGAAAAGCATGAAGAAGTAATATAAAAAGTAGTAGGATGCCTTTTCTAGGGTAGTCATCATCCCAAATCCTGCTGTAATTATTGTGACTCTAAAGCATTTTTCTTTGTGGCTAGTTAACACTGAAATAGATAGGGAGTAGTTTGTCTATAAGTATTCACTTCTCTTTTGTGTAAACTCTTGATGTCTGGATTGTGCTGCCTCTTACGATTACTCGATGTAAATCATATTTGGTGGGTTGTTAGGTATGAGAATGTGCGGAATAACTGTTATGTCCTCATCTATGATTTTGATGAGGGTTCTTCTGTTTTTGCTGTCTGTGATGACAAATTGTTGATAGGTGGTTGTACATGCTCAGAAATCTGTTTTTTTGCCTCCTGTCGTTAGATTACTTTGTCTTCTCTGCCTGAATGGTCCGTTTTTTTTCTTCTGATGTGTTTGTGACATAGGTGTGTATTTATGAGTTTACATTTATTTCTTAAAACTAGAGGAAGACTGAAGAGTATTAAATATTCACAGGTCATGGTACCCATGCAGCTCCTGAATGGAGACAAGAAGGGGAGGACCTGGGAAGAATTTTGACTGTGCAAACCCGACATATTTTATTCCTGTACAGCTGTGGTGTAGTACTGTTTAGAATGACATGTTCACCCCAGGTGAAATCACTCAGCTACGGAGGACAGTGGGAAATGGCTCTGTACAGCAGTCCTTGTCTTCTCTCCTGTGCTTCGTCAGAAACTTGCCTTTTAAGTTACAACACTATATTCAGTAAGAAGCTCTGACATGAAGCATGAGGCTTGGTGGAATGTTCCAAGGAAGTTGAGACAGGGTGGAGTGCACAGTTCTCCCAAGTAATACAAGATTTCTGACTTCTTTCCCTCAAATGTACTTCAGAGGGTTGTTAAAATGAGCAGGCCTTACCTTTAGCTTTTAAAAAGTCAGTGGCATGAATGCAAGTGCTGTTTAATGTTTGCAAAAACGTTTGTACTGGAAAGTTACAAAAATTTCTAAATTTCTGTCTGCTGTCATTCCTAGGACAGAACGATTATCTTAGAGTGGCTGTTTCTCAGCACAACAAAACCTGCCCTTGGTTTTCAGTGTCTGTGAAACATTGGTATTGCTCAACAGCTTGCGTGACTGATGCCATTTGACGAGTACCATGTTTAGTATTGTTTTCAAGATAGGGCAGACTCCAAAGTCACTGCAAGGAGTTCAGCGTGGAGAACATACTTCCAGGGACCAACCTGTAGGTCACTTATCTGAGCCGTCGCCAGATGTTGCTTGATGTTTGTTATGTGGTAGATCTCAAAGTCTGTCAACTTTATGTAATCAAACGTTCTGAGGCTTTTCTGATGTAGGCTTCTGAGGTTCCAGAAGGAGATGAACTGCTTCACAGCTGGAGTATCTCCACAACATTGATCAGTGGGAACCTTCAAGAGGTGGGAACATGGTATAAATGTGTCTCCGGTCTTGAAGCTGTTGACACACCAAAGGGAATGATTTTGTTTTGTTTTGCTCTGTAAAGTGAGGAAGACTGGAGAACATGCAGTGCTGACACAATTATTTTTCACTTCATATTTCTTGTCAAATCACTTCTACATACTGTGATTACTGATGCATTATTAGTGATTAAGATAGGTGAAAAATAACTCAATTTTCATTTTTAAGTGTTCTGTCCTTTTTAGCTGCAGGGGCTGTATCCTGAATTTAAGTAGCTACAGTAATTTGATTTACTGATTCCTAGCATTAGGGAAAAATGTAATTTCAGGAACTACAAAGAAGGATGTGTACCTCTGTATGTTCATAGTATTGAATTATTAAAAATAGGTGATTATTTAGCAAATGAAATCCAAATATTACATGTATTCCATTGTAAGCTTACATTGATAGTATGTGAGGATGTGTTTTATTAGAGAAAACTGATGAGCAGATCATTGGAATTTGCAAATACTAAAGCTGACTGCCCTGTCTTCACAGAGCTGTTTTATTTCTCTGTATCTTGGCTGTAAAGTGGCTGTTACAGTCCCTAATTTCAAGAGTAGTCTGTGGTTTAAAAGAATGCTGTCAACTTAAAAACAAACAAACAAACAAACAAAACACACACAAGAGAAAACACCCTGAATTTGAACGTATCTGTTCCAACTGAGATCAAAAGATAATAGGACAAAGAAGTTAGAGAAATATGTATTTTTTTAATTTTACTAAGTTGCATATTGTTTAACTACATTTGGAAATAAACTCTGTTTGAAAGATGTGTTATGTATATAAAACAGTATGTTTCTAAGCAACCTTTCTATATTTTGCAGTGCTGAGAAATACAATTTATGTGATTTTTGGTGCCTTTAGCACTATACTACAGTATTTCCTTACCAAGAAGTAAATGAAGATTGCTTCTGTGCTTGCATTTGGTGCATTAGCTCCATCTCTTCATTTAATTTTTGCCTTTTTGAGGATTGTTTTTTTGTGTGTGTGTTTTTTGCCTTTTTTTTAGTTTGTTCATTTGTTTGTTTGCTACTGTGTTTTTGTTGGTTGTGACAGAGTTAGTTATTCCTAAGAACGAGGAGCAGTGAATGACCAGTGGATAAAACATTGTCAAATGGCCAAAGTAGGAAATAAAACAGAATTGAAGATAACTTCATTTAAGACTTCACTGGTAAAAAAAAATGCCTGTGCTGTATAATATTGCCTTTGGAAATTAGTATAAAGATAATACAAAGCCCAAGTAAAAATGTTCCCGTAGTGCATGTTTCAGGGCATAATTATTTTTGTGAGAGATCTTTGTCATCACTGTGCTTGGTCTAATTGGGATCTGGATACGCCTATGTACTTCCTGCAGTCAACAAAAGAAGAACAGCTGCATTTACAGACATGCTTATTGATTGTTCCTAATCCAGCTGAGGTAAGAAATACGGGTATATTATTTGCAATTAGCCAGTATTTGACTAGACGCTTTTTAATTCATTAGAGAGCTGCTGCTGTGCATGTGCTCCATTTTATGAAGTAATTGCAAGTAAAATGGTTCGAAGGATGATGAGGAGGAGGGAGTATAAAGGTAGATAATATTTAAAAAAGTTCCTTGTGCAGAGTAGAATGTACCTACATCAAACTAACAGATGTCTCATCTGAGTTATAAGCAGCCCTTTCTGCTTTTGGGTTGAAAAAAATGTGTTTTTAATCTTAATATTTTTCCATGTAAATCTGTTCTCTGAGACTCTCCAGATAAATTTTAACTTGTTGAAAGATCCTTAGTCTGTTTGGGGGACACAGAGGTGCTTGTCTGACTACTTGTTAGCGCATAAAAGAAATCTAGCTGCTTTCTACTCTGCTTTGACCCATAAAGTAATCTGCTGTAAGATTTTGTCATTGACCATTTCTCTTAAAAGTGATATATCAAGAGGGAAAGAAAAACAAAACCATGCATTTTCACATTTTCACTACTTATGTTCATTCACTCCCATTCCTCTCTTGCTGCCTTGCACATATGTTTGTTTTAAGGGATGGGAAGACAGGATGGTTAATGTTTTGATTTTTTTTTTCCCCCCTTCAATCCCCTCATGTCATTTTTTGAAGAAAAGTCATAGTTTACTGTGGAAGATTGGTTATTTGAAAATCATTAAAATTGTTTTGTAGCAGCCAGGACGCTAAAAGCTTAGGTGTTTGAGAGAGAAGGTGAATTTTAACCAGATTGCTAAAGGTTATAGGAGATAAAATGATACAGTGGCTCAATATTTTGCTTTGTATTAAAAGTAAAAAAGGTGATTTAATAATGCATTTAAAGTGTTTTATCACTTTAAAAGGTCAGCAAAATCACCCAATTTGGAGGATATTTTTATATGGCTCTGTTCCATTTACTGTTCCATTTATTCTTCTGTTCCATAAAGTAGAAATGAATAAAGCACAAATGCAGTCTGAAAGAACCAATAGTGGCAGATTGCTATCAGAGGTTGGGAACCTGAAACTCACAATGACATGTAGGTCAAATTGTAGACTTCAGGTTACTGATCTCTAGTTTTGAAATGAGATGATGTTCTCTATTTGTGCCTGTTTGGCTGGATTCCAGTAAACCCTTCTGTTTTTATTTAGAGGTCAGAAAGGATCTCTGCTGGTTAACAATCATCTAATCCTTATGAAATCATCACTTCTCCTTCTCTTAATTTCTTTCTCCTAAAGCTTGCCAAACTGTAGTCATGGAATGTATTTCACTGTCATACTACAAAAATCCTTTTTTATAATTTATTAGAAAATAATTTGTTAGTGATGGCTCTTGACGTGGTTTTCATGGCGATGCTGATCAGATGACACCGATTCAGCTGTGCACATTGTCCTCCACTCCTTTCCCTTTGTTCTCTTAAAAAATGACTTCTGTATTCTCAATTTTTTGTTCTGTTTAACCCCCCAACACACACACACACTGTGCCCCGAGCCATTTGTGCTATGTAATCCTTTATCTCTCTTGGAAGGGTAGGTGGAGAGGGGGAGCTGTAGAAAGGGCGAGCTCCTGTTTGGAGGCCCTGTTCAGTTCCCAGCAGAGAGCTCTGGAGGCTGGAATGCCAAGTATGTGCCTTCTGCCTGCTTCCTGCCCCTCCACAGCACGCAGCTTCTGCGGACTGGAGCGTGTCCGGAGAGCAAAAGTCTTTATGCTTTTCTTTCTTGGAATATGCTTTATCCAAATGGAAGGAATAGTTGTGGGTTTTGCTCTGTCCTTAAGACGTTACATGATGCGGTAGCCAGCAGGCAACCACCCTAGAGTTGCCAGGGTCTGATACTGATCTGCAGTAAACTAAAGTGCTCATCGTCAAGAGATCTGGTCATTGATTTTGCTTTGCTGTATTTCTCTGTTGCTTTGCTCAGAGTCTTGAATTAAATGGATTAATTATGTGAAGACTTTTTTTTTTTTAATAATCTCATCTCCTGGATGATAGAATTTATACAGGTACATTATGCAAGTCTAACAATTAATTGCTGGTGCAGACTCCTAGCGTGCTGCCTTCAATAGGTAATTACCAGTGGAATTAGTAATTCAGGAAAGAGGTTGTCTGATCTTTCAGACTGTAGCAGAATGGCAGATGAAGTGTAAGAAACAATGCTTGAGCAGAAGTGTATGCATCCTGCTTTAGCTCTTCTAAAATGTAAAGGCAACTCCCAAAAGGAAGGTGACTCACTGAGTATCAGTAGTGCTGGTGTTCTCTCCGGTCCTCTCCCTGCATTCCCCTTCACAGGGGCACTGGGTGCCATGGCTGGCCTGAGGCTTCAGGGGCTGGCATCCTCCAAACTGTACCAACGCCGGCAGGATCGGCTAAGTGGCACAGGGTCGCTCCTGAGCAGCAGGACAGATACAGCAGCTGGGATACGTGGGTATGTCTGTGAGGTGAAGGGAGCGGTATTGCTGAAGCATTTCCAAGATTTGATAGACGTTCATTTTTGGTGGTGGGTTGTTCTTTTGTTTTTAAGCAGGAATTGTCTGCACACAGCAAAAGGGGATGAAGTCTCTTTTTATTTCCAAGAGGATTATGAAGGAAAGGACTTTCCTTACAAGGAAGCTTTCAGTTTTTAACAATAACAGGAAAGCAGCAACGGAGAACCTTTCCCGTTTTGAAGCACTGTGCTAGACTGTTCAGAACCAACATCAGTGCTAGTGTAGTTAGTGGTGAAGGATTTAGGTGCTGTGGGAATAAAGAAATAGTGAAATGCAATCATTTTTGAAAATCCTGATTAAAATTTTGCTGTTCCTTGATTTTTAGGGCTCAGTAGTCTGTTTATACTGTAAATAGCAGGCTAGTTGATTTTGGTTTTTGTAAATTAGTCCAGTCTGTCAGAAACCAAGGCTTCTAGTGTAGCTACTTCTTGAGATTATTTAGAACGTGTAGGACAAAGCTTCTTAAGTCTCCCCAGGCAACTGCATGGCTTAACTCGATGGTTACTTTTCCTGTGTTTCAAATTAAAAGTTTAATTTTCTTCTCAATTTTCATTGACATTAACTTAGGGCAGAAATTAATTAAAATTTAACAATTAACAGAAATTAATTAAAAATTAATTATTTGCATTTTGGGAGAATTGTGAGCTGCAGCAGCAGTATGGGATCTGAAGTCTGCTGGCAATAGCAGCGAGCATGAGTAAAGGAGATTTTCTTCTGGCAGTCAGAAGTTTTGAATTTCAGTCTTTTCTTGGCTAGAGATAGCCCCAATGCTTACCCGTAATAGAGCAGTTGGTTTGGTTTCTCGGTTTGAACCCTGAATCCCTCACTAGAGCCCTGCTCTTCCCAATGTTCTCATTTTAGCCTATAGCTATTGGTGAGTGGGCAAATTTTCAATTTTTCCTGTACAAAGTTGTGGGTGTGAGTGTATGAGAAGTTAGTGCGGAGGGGAGTAAGAGGACAGTGAAAGACATTTCATTGCCATCGAGGGGAGAGGATGCTGTTCAGGAAGAGTGAGAAGCATGTAAGGGACTGGTGAGAGAAAAGAAAATAAGCATTGAAAAAGCAGCAAGGAAACGTGGACCTGTAACAGCAAAAGTGTGTGAACTGACAATAGCAAGGATAAGGAGGTGGTGTGGGATGACAGCATTTTTCACGGTGTGATTTGCTTTCAGCTGTTTGACTGTGTTTCATTGTAGCCTGTAAGAGCCTTCCAAAATGGAGCATTTTTTTCTGAAAAGGAGGATGTTTTTTTCCATGATTTGCAATTATTATTTCTAATTGTTTTTCTGTTTTGTTACCATGACATATTCTTCAAGCCTTGATGATGATTATTATTTAAATTAGAGTTTAAAATTCTCTCTTAAGTAGATATACTTAATCTGCTATGCAGGAAGAATGCCCGTTCCTGAAGACATAATTGTAATACTGTCAGCACTACACTGGTACGGTTTTGCAGGAGAGCAGGCTGAGTTCTCGTTTGCATTCTGTATCAGCTAGATTTCAGGAGCTGGAGCGTGGTGTTTGGAAAACGCTTAGCTGCGTGAGGTCTGTCTTCCTAAACTTAAACTGTTAAGTGCTCTGTGTGAGGCTGTGAGAGGAGATGATCTGGGCAGCGCTGGCACAGCTGATGGCCGTGGTTCTCCAAATGTACTGCATCGGGTTTGGGCACGTGAATCACAGAATCATGGAACGGTTGAGTTTGGAAGTGACTAGGAAGAGTAGAGCGGGGCTGGGAGCCAGCAGTGAAGCCGAGCCCAGCTAGAACTACAGGGATGGTGCTAGGCAGGAGAAAGCTCAGGTACTGATACTGTGCTCTGTTGGAGGAGAGGGGCTGTGGAGATGTGCGCAGGGCAAGGCAGACCATGCTTGCATATAAACTGTAAGCTGGCAGCATTTTTAACAAGGCCAGGCAGGTTGGGAAGAAACTGTTTTTGCAGCTGCCGGAGTGATTTGGGAGGGGGTGAATGTATAGATACGTAAATTGAATACATTTTTCACATCATAGTTCTTGAAGCAAAGTAAATGTAAAACTACATATTATGGTCTTATTCAGCAGATGACAGTGCTGAAGATTGTAATCTATTTGAGAATGTCATCTATGGAATTATTTGCGTTTTATCCACAGCTTTTGGAGCTGCAGATAATTTTTGCTTCTACCTCCTGCTAGGTCCTGATAGTTTCTGTCCCTTCTTCGTGCAGATGACAGTAATCCAAAAGCAGCGTCACTACTCATTGCTGGTAATTGATGAACACATTTGGGAATGATCTGTTTTTACCAGTGCTGGTAAACAAACATGGCAACATAGTCATTTTAGTTCTTTTGAGATAATGGAAGTGAAGAAGAGAAATATAGAATGCATGTGTAAGAAGTTATTTATCAGGTACACATTCCGGTTGAAGTGGTGCATGCTTGATAATAAAATTGTGGTTTTGGTGTGTCAGGGGTATAACCTGTTTAAAATGTGTACCCTTCTTGATGCTTCCCTGGGCCAAGTGAACGCGCTGCTAAATGTGTGTCTTTTCAAGCAATCAGTCACGGTTTACTGGACATGAGTACTGCGTTACACTGGGGGGGACTACTAAGTACCTGTTGTGTAGGATTTTTTTCTGTGTGAATACCAGCAGACTTTCCTTGCTTCTGGTGGTCTCAAAGGTCTACCTGATGGTGGTTTCCCCTGCAGGCCAACTGCATGGACATTGTGTTCTGTTCTCAGCTGAAACGTGTAAAGGAGTGGAATTGTTTTGTTTTTAAACTTCTGGCTTCTACAAATAGCAAGTTGTTGTAGCTGGTAGGCCACGGAGTGGTGAGAAGCTACAAAGATTTTTCTCCATATTGTGACCGCAAGTTGCATTTGTATGTTTCTCTTAATTTTGGTTATCCCTTGGTAGTAGGGAGAAAAATCTTTATTTCATTGAGAGATTGGGGGCGGCATAGTCAAGAAGATACTCTGAAAGAAACACTATTTATTTCTTATTTAGCCAGTTAAAAAAATATATTTAAATAAGGAGTGAACTGAAAATACAATGTCAGCAGAAGGAGAAATTCTGAAAAAGTTAAACTATGCACATATTGTTATCAAATGCACAACAAATCACACAATAAATGGGAATTTTTTCTTTTCTCTGACACTTTATGACAGGTTTAATAGAATCACTTTATATTTTAATTAAAATAGTTTAACATTGAGTTTCAAAAATTAATTCTAATTAATTTAACAATGTTAATAATAATTATTAATGATAACCTTAATAATAACCTTATTAATTATTAAGGTTAATAATAACCTTATTATTAATAAGGTTAATATTATCAATATTAAGGTTAATATTATTAATAAGGTTATTAATAAAAACCTTAAAGAAGAAGTTGAACTAGTTTGAAAATGTTTTCCGGATAGATGTCAATTCCAGTGAAGAGATTTTGGAAAAGTGGTGAGGGTAGCTGAGGGCTATTTTTTAACAGAATTTCATGACCTGATACACTTCCTCTTTCTTTTTTATTTTTATTAGTCATTATCTGTGAAATGACTCATAGTCTGGTATTGTCCTAGTAAACACTTTTTTTTTGGTCTTTGTCGACATTCAGGACTTAAAGCCACAAATGCTCAACCATGCCACAGGGACCAGAAGGAGCCCCTCTCCTGGAGTGCCCTGATTTTTATCTTAGCTACTGGGATCTATGATACAGACAAGCGGTGGCAGTCTTCTTGGTGTTGTGGCTTAACCCAGCAGGCGGCTAAACACCCCACTGCCGTTCGCTCATTTCCCCCTGCCCCGCAGTGGGACCGGGGAGAGAATCCGGGGGAAGAAAAAAAAAAAAGGTAAAAAAACTCGTGGGTTGAGATAAAGACAGTTTAATAGGACAGAAAAAAGAATGGAAAATAACAATAAAATAACGTACAAAGCACGTGATGCCCAATGCAGTTGCTCGCCACCCTGCTGACTGACGCCCAGCCAGTCCCCAGGCAGCCGCCCCCCGGCCAGTCCCCCAGTTTGCGGCTGAGCACCAGGCCCTCTGGCGTGGGCTATCCCTTGGCCGGTCTGGGTCAGCTGTCCTGGCTGTGTCCCCTCCCGGCTCCTTGTGCACCCCCAGCCTCCTGGCTGGCAGGGCGAGTGAGAAGCCGAAACGTCCCTGACTTAGTGTGAGCACGGCTCAGCAACAACTAAAACACACGTTTGTTAGCAGCATTACTTTTCTCCTAAATCCAAAACAGTGCCATATCAGCTACTAGGAAGAAACTTAACTCTATCCCAGCCGAAACCAGGACACTTGGTTTGTGACTTTTCGCTATCCTGTGAGTGCACCTATGTGTACTCCAAATGACTACCTAACTGTTACCAAATTGTACCTTCGTATACGCTAGTTTCTACTGGCAGTCCAGAATGAGTGGAGAATTCCCTTCTAGGATTCCCTAGCATAGGTATGATTCTGTCTTCTGAGATTTGGACGATGCCTTGTGGTCTTGTATCTTGAAATGTTGTCTTCCTTTTTTTACTGTAGTATCAATAAGGTTTTTGGTCATTTCCATATTAAAGTAACTTTTTATTCAGCACTATAATGGAGAACTTTCTGTGATAATAGAAGCCAAAAGCTTTTGAGACCAGTTAAAGAAAACTGATTTTTTTTGTCTGGGTTTTTCTGACAAAAACACCCCTTGCATCTACAGTTCTTTTTTTGGACTTAATCACAGTACGAGGGAACTGCTTTTGTTGGTTTGTTCTCCTGGTTGCCTACCTGTCTGGTTCATTTTGTCTTGCATCCACATTTAAGATACTGAATTCTGCTAATGTGAAGACTGGAGCATCTGTTCTACTGAGTTAGCAGTGCAAGCGTTAGATTTGCTTTTTTTCCTCAACTTCTCACCAGTACTGCATCGCTATGGACAAATGTTTAAAAAAGGAGGTAACCCTACAGAAGCTGTAGCATTTTAATCAGCTTTCTTGGTAGTTAAGCCCAACCTTTTTTCTGAAGTAATACAGATCCAGTTTCCAGAATCTGGCAGAGAATATGGTGCAAGAATATGACATTTGACAGACAAAGTATGTCTGAAACTATTTGTGGAAAATAAATCGATATTGACTTCAGTGATATAGGAAGGTGCAGTGCTTTGAAATCTTTCTACAGCAACTGTACAAGTGGCACAGGATAGGTCTTCGAATTAACCTCCACTTCATACAAAGAATGATTTTTCTTTTGGAACTTGAAAGCAATGCTGATACTTTATAATTAATACTTCTGAGAATTCAAAGCATGAGAAACCCGCTCCTAATTATAATGGTAAGTGACAGACTTCTGTAAATTAGGCATTTTAACAAAGAGAATTAGTTAAAGGTAAGGCTTGTAATGGCAAGAGATTGGAAGAAGTGTTGTTTGAGCGCTGGTATTTTGTAGGGTTTGCACCGGACAGGAGAACTTCAGGATGTTGAGCTGGTCATGTTCTAATGGCTTTTCCTGTCTTTGTGTCACCAGCTTATTATTAAAACAGAGGAGGATTTCATATTTTACTGTGTTGTAAAAAATTGGTGAGCAAATAGAATTCCAGAAGCTTTCCATACTGGGGACTGTCCTTTGTGGGAAAGACTCATATTTAAATATCTTAAGATTGACACAGTAATTCAAACTTTTGTGTTCATGCTTGGCACCACCATCAAAAGGAAGTTTTTGGTGTTGCTTTTCCTCTCCCCATGCTGCTGGCACAAGTGTTTCTGCAGCAGTGTGGTAAACTGGATCATAGAACTGGTCTGAATTAGAACTGTCCTCCCTCCCCCTTCCAGCCTTGGTTAATTTTAACCTTGGTCTAGTTGAATAAATGCTTGCTCTGACACAGGGAGAGGTCAGACAGGGGTGTGTAGCTGAGGGAAATGATGAAACTGTAGCATATACGAAAGTAAAACTTTAAATAAATACAAAGTCGCACCCTTATGGCAATGCCAAAGTTGCAAATTTTAGTTCAACTGGAAAAGGATAAAATATCTTAAAAACAGATGCAAAGTCGTAAATGAAAAGTCAGCAGAGAGGTAAAGCTCGAGCTATGATGATCAAAGACGCACAGCTGCTGGTTTGTGTTACAGGAGACTCATTGCTCAGGAGATTATGTACGAGTTGGTTGTCTCCTGTACGGCTCTCCACACCAAATTTCAACTGTGTAGTGACTGAGGCAGAGAACTGTGTTATTTTGTTTATGGGTTCTTTTATTTTTTTTTCCTGGACCAATAGTTTCTCTCATGCACGAGTAACAAGTTGCAATCATTAGCTCATTTGCACTGTGGCGTTTCTTGGACAGCGCTGGCTGTATCACAGTCATCTCTCTCATGCCTTTAAGGAAATCTTGTCTGTGTCAACGAAGTTCTTCGAGTGCAAACATTTTCAAATTTTTTTTTAATTTTTTCCATTTCCAACTCTGTGAAGTGTTTGTTTTACACTGTTTTGCAAAATTGCAAGTGATTTTTTTTAGCTGTGCATCACATTCTTTTGTTAAAACAAAATTCCATAGCTAGGAGTTGGACATTTTGCATCATTGTGCATCAGCATAACAGTGAATAAACTCTTGGGACTCTTGATGTCCACTTGTTTCTGCAAGTGAGTGAGGTGAATGAACTTCTTGAGAGTTAGACCTTAAATCCGGAGTTCTGCTTTATGCTAAGGGAGGATAGTGAGAACACAGAACAACAGCGTGTTTGACTTTCACTGGGAATTTTAATTTCCCAATAGACTTTATATTGTTTAGAAGTTAGGGTTTACTGTCAGACTCACTGAGATAGTTTTTTGCTTGGTTTTCCTCCCATAACCCAGACTAGCTTTTTCACTGATGTGGACATGAGGTTGTCTTAATCGTGGCTGTTGGCTAGCTCAGCTCTTGGAATTCAGGCGTCACATTCTTCAAGAGGGAAACAACATTTGTTGGGGAGATTGTATTTTCAAGTACTGTTGCATATTTGGTGTGTGATTTAACTGAAAGAGTGGCAGTTGAAAAGAAGCTGATCAGCTCAGAGGCATGATCTCTCAGCTTTGGTGCAAACATGATGTTTTTGTGTTGACCTAATCTTTTGCTACTCTGGCAGGATAAAAATGTTTCTTTAACCCATGATCTCTAGTTTGTAAAGTTACAGGATTTCCTGCTTGTCCGTGATTCCGGTGCATGTCTATTTTTTAGAGTTCCTTCATATTGCAATAAGGAAAAAAGTTGTAATGGATTTCTTCTAAATCAATACTCTATCCTTGAAGTTACTGCCAGCTCGCTTGCTCTTTGCCACCCTGGGAATTGCGGTGGCAGAAAGAAGGTGTGTTTTTACTGACGGGTCACTCCAGGTCACAGTCTGGAACATTTGCACAGGCTGCGGGTGCGATACGTTCGGCTCAGCTGAGGCACCAGCCTGTTGGTGTTGCTGCGGCATGAGGCTGCTGCCTGCGCTGCTGCCTGCTCGTTCCAGTTGTGCTCAGAGCCCAAAGCACTGGAATACAAATGGCAGCGTGTTTTTGTAGGGATGTCTGTGACCAGAGGAAGGAGAATCTTCTGCAACTGGAACATGGATTTTGAATTACTGTTTTCTGCAAAGAGACGTGGAAAGTAGAATGCTGGGTTGTAGAATACTAACAACAGAAATTCAGCTTTTTGCTACAGCTACGGTTATTACATCTTGAACAATGATGGTTCTGATCTCTAAGTGTGCACAAGTAAATAATTTAAGTAGCTTTGTAATTGAAAATAAACTTTTAAATCAAGCCACCTTTTATTGTATATACACATTATGTGGTTCAGGAAAACTACTGCACAAATATTTCTGAGATTTTTGATGTGCTGGAAATTATTTATTCTCTTGCCTATAAACCTGCTATCTTCTCAATGGTTAAAAGAAAGATGACATCACAACAAGAAACTGAGACTCTTTCCTTATCGTAGGTTTTTCTTCCCTGTTTTGGACATGAGATACAGGATTTTAAAACTACATTCTCTTATTATATAGAGAACTTAGACTACCATGATGGCAGGCATGAAAATTTTGTGGAAGAGGTTAGGTTCATTCCACATTTTAGGGGAGAAAGAAGAAACAATCCTTTGCATGATCTGCAAGTGTGGCTTTTTTTTTTTTTTTTAGCCTTGATTTCTGAGGAAATGAAGCTGATATATTTGCCAAGCCAGGCAGGGAGCCGTCTTTCTTTCCATACTTTTTTAACCCTTTGACAGTTTCAACTAATTTGTTAGGAAGGCAGAGGCGTTGTAATTATTTTCCAATGAATCTTGTGCATATACTCTGCTGAGTAGAGGGGGAAAGGCCCCATTAATTCCCACAGTGAAGGGGAGACTGTGGTGAGAGTTCAATGCTTATTACACATTTGGAAATCCTGGGAGTGTACCTCCTGAGACCAGAAATCCGGAGAAGTCACGATTTATTGGGTTTGCTGCTCTCAGAACTACTGGTTTATTTTAAATTGTGGATATTTGGTATGAGCTTTAGCAGGATGACATAGTGGGGTGAAAGACTGATGAAGCAGCCAAAAGTGTGCAGTAGGTGTCTGCTACATGAGTTCATTCTGCCGTAAGGGTGCTGGCTACCCTATGTGAGTTGCAAGAATGTTATTTCTAACAGATGTCAGTGCTGAATTGACTTACTCGTTGTTATTTCTTATGTGTAAAGGGGAGTTTAAAGCAATGGAAATGTTGTGTTCATAGATATTGGGGAAATTTGGATGGTATGAGTATGCTCATGATTAGCTTGTGACATTGCTCGTGTTCTTACTCTTGTCTTTGTTCCAGTAATATGTCTGATGCTCTTGCAAATGCAGTATGTGAACGCTGCCAGACTCGATTCGATCCTGCAGAGAGGATTGTGAACAGCAATGGGGAGCTCTATCATGAAAACTGCTTTGTCTGTGCTCAGTGTTTTCGTCAGTTCCCAGATGGACTTTTTTATGAGGTGAGGTTTCACACTGTGCATAAGATAAGTATCTTCATTAAAAGGCAAGGAATTAGGTGAAAATTCTGGCAGAAATATGGATTTCCATCTTTCCTGCATGTTTATTTTCTTAGCCCTAAATTGTTGTTGCTGATTTTTTGAGGGACTTCCAACTTAGTTTCTTTTTTTCCCCTTTTTTTTTTCTCTTACATGCTCCTTCTGTTCATCAGTAAAACAAAAACTGTGCACTTGCTGTTTGGTAAGAGGCATTTCAAAGAGATAACAAAATATTTCTTATTTCTAATATTTCATTAGACTTAAGGATATTTTGTCTTCATTTTTAGATATTTTGTACCAAACTTTTCCATCTGGGCAACTGAAGTTGGTGAACCTGCTTAAAAACAAGGTTTAAATCTTTTTACAGAAAGCGTGCAAGCGTATATTTTGAATAATACATTATTTTAAACATACTGCATTCTTAATTTGCTGTGGATTTTAGTCTCATACAGGAGGAGTACTTCTAAATATATAAGTTAAAAAAAAAAACAAAAATTAAAGAAAAGTGCAGGAAAAGGGTTTGGGGCACTTCGAGATTTTTGTTGTCTTGGGGGAGCATTGCTACTGATTTAACTATTTGTTAAGCAAATTCACTATGAAGCTGAAACCATATCTGGATGTTGCTTTGAGAAAATCCTTGGGAGTTTAAAAACAGGTGAGAGGGGAATAGAACTTGGAAACTTGACTGACCTTGACCAATTAATCATCTCAATGGAAAATCATGCTGAGGTATTAGAACTGAACATGGTTCGGTTATTCATGAGGGCTCCTTCTCTTTTGTTTACAGTTTGAAGGTCGGAAGTACTGCGAGCATGACTTTCAGATGCTGTTTGCTCCTTGCTGTGGGGAATGCGGTAAGATGTCCAAATACAGATCTGTAGAGCCTCATCCTGCTATGGATTTACCACAACTAACCTCAAGGTTAGGGGTGAATGGCCTTTCTTTTAGCAATGTCTCCCTTGCAGCATATGCATCCATGTCAACACCACAGAGTAACAGCTACAGGGCTGAGCAAACCTCCCACCACTGAGTGCTGTCCAGCCCTGGGCTGGGATTGTTGGAGTCATTTTAAGGAGCAGGAACTCTGGAGAGAAATAAAGCATATCGTCAGCAGTGATTTGGGGTGTCCTGGTTGTGAGAAGAATTATTTTTTCCTAAGTTAGAATGTAGTAGTTCTTGTGGAATTAAAAGGGGAGAATTGTGAAGAGCAACAGATGTTTGATAAAACTGTTTTTGCATGCATCTCAAGATGTTGCTTTCCTTTTGTAGGTGAGTTCATCATCGGGCGTGTTATCAAGGCAATGAACAATAACTGGCACCCAGAATGTTTCCGTTGTGAGCTTTGTGATGTAGCACTTGCTGACCTGGGTTTTGTGAAGAATGCTGGCAGGTAAGATACATGTGGAGCTCTGGAAGTTTTGTCAGTATGTTATCGATACAGTAGTGAGATGTTGAGAGTGGTCAGTTGGTTGTATACGGGGAGGTAAAGCTTATAAAGGTACAGAAGAAGCTTTAAGGAGTAGCCTGTTAGGAGATGGGAAATGGAATGAAGAGTAGTGTTCTTCATTCCATGAAATGTATAGAAAGCTGAAACTCAAGTTTTAGTAGCTAGTTGGATGGGTTCTGGGAAAGAAAGGAATTATAGCCAAAAGGCCAGGTAGCAAGTGAGAAAAAGGGATTATGTGATGGTGGGTAGGCTATTTATCAAGTAAGCTGCTGAGCAGCAAATCAAGGCATAGCAAAAGTCCAAGGGAATAACATGAGGATTACATCAAAGCATATTCATCTTAAGATTCCCCTGGTCTTCAGAAACCATTCCTTTTATATATAGAAATATAAAAACCAGTCCTAAGGTCAATTAGTGCATTTAATTAGGAAGTAAGAAACTAAAACCATAAAAGGAAACTTGTACAAAAGCATATCATAAGAAAGTAAAACTATCTAGCAGTTAGCACCCAGTGTTCCGCAATTCATAGTTAATTTCAGGCTTTCATATGTCTTGAACAAAGCCTAGTAGTTTCCTGGAGTTTGTATTTTCACCAACTGAATGGTAGGGAAGTAAAGGTTATATATTTGTGCCCTGGGCAATAGGAAGCCCTTTCAGTCTCTTTTCTGTTCAATCCTGCATGCAGCTTCTGTGCCTTAGTTTTTAGAGCTGGGCATAACAGATTTTCTTTTGACACCTTAGATAGTTAGAATTTATGCTGTTCTCATGGCACCTAGGAGAGTTCCTGGGTGTTTTTAGGAAAGCAGCTAGAATTGAAACAATTCAAGCAAGAAAAAGTATGTTTGATTTCATAATTTGTGGACCAAATCTGAAATAGTAAGTAGCTCATTCCCAAAAGCATAGAAAAGAGATGTATGTGCCTATTTATCTGTATGTTCAAAGTATAATTCACCGGTCATATGATTTCCTGTAAAATTTATCTCTATAGTATAGAAGCTTTCTGTTAGTAAATACTGTTGGAAACTCTTGAGTCCTTTTTCCATTTTCTCATTGTGCCTGGTCTGCCTGTCATTCCAAGACGTGTTGCACTGGATGCAATTTGTATCAGTGAGGATAGTTAAGGTAATCCCTACTTTATCTGTAGTGGATAAATAGTCTTGCTAGATAAGTTGCAAAAATTATGTAATTGTAAAACACTTCAAAGATAAGAATCTCTTCTGGGTGAATGGGACTTCAAGACCCTGGAGGTGTTTAAGAGATGTGTGGATGTGGCAATAAGGGCCATGGTTTAGTCATAGGACTTGGTAGGTCAGGTTGATGGCTGGACTTGATTTTGAAGGTCTTTTCCAACCTAAATGATTCTATGATTTCTTCATATGCTTGCTTTTTCTCACCTTTACCATTTTTTAAGACAGAAGTACATAGTCCATAGTAAAGATGAATGCTGAATTCCTAAACAGCCCTTTTCCATTCTTTAGAGTGTTATCAGGATGTCTGATGTTTTGCGGGGAGCTACATAAAAGAGGCAGTGTAGTAAATGTTGTCCGGCCTCTTTCTGAAGCCATGAGGCCGTGGCAGAGGGCAGATAGAAGTAGTAGTGCAAAGCTTAGAGCTCATCTCCAGCTCTGAATGCTGCGAAGCAGTTAAAAATTGTGAGTACTATCTTAATTCCAGTCCTAGTCAGGTGCATCGCAGTATTTTGCTTTTTTTCTTGCCATGACTTAGCACCAATTTTCTGTCTACGATGTATAAACACTTAGAATTTGAAGCTTGAACAAGATGTGCAAGCATGCTGTCTCTTCAGGCAGGTCTGCTTCAGGAATGGATCTCTACTGCTGGTACAAGACAAAATTTTAAAGTAGGCTGTATGCAATGTGCATAGGAAAAGTCATTACTGAATGCTTTGGGAATTAAGTTCTTTTGAAAAAAGAAGCTGTCCATTTAACAGCCTCTTTGTTCCCTTCGTTATTCCTAAGTGTTCAGCCCTCAGTTTCACATCTTGGAAATCAGTAGGACTGTACTTGTGTTTGCAGTTTCAGTAAGACAAGAGCATGTGATCTCAGTTGTCACAGGGGTTCTTGCTAATTTTAGTTCAATAAAAACGATGGAACTTCCCTCCTCAGGAGTGAGTTTGACTCTGGGTAGACTGTCTTGCTTCATATCTGCACTCCCAGCTGATTTGGGTGTGATAGAGTGTTCTCATGTTGAAGCAGTGGCAAGAATCACATTCACAGTTCAGATTTAGCACTTAGTGAGCTTTCATTTGTCTTACCCTCATATGTTTGATGCAATATTACAGTCTTTTTACCACAGAACAGATTGCACAAAGCTTCACGGAATTTCTCAGCTACAAAAAAATACATGACTGGGTCAAAGGCACCATTCAGGCTTGTGAGGCAGGAAGTGATGCGGTTATTGAGTGCTAGAATGCGTTGTGTTTCGCAGGAAGTTTTGGTCCCATTGTAATGGAGAATATAAATGTAGCGATTGACGTGATAAGGTACAAAGCAAATCAGAAAGATCATCAGGACCATGATGATCATTTTGATAGCTTTTTCCTTCAGGTGTTTCTCAACTCTGTTCCCACTCTTGAGGCTTCTGATGATTAATAAGTAGCAAGTCACTGTAGTAACAAATGGGAAGGTGAATGCAACTGCTAAGGACACAAGGGCATGACGTGATGCCTTTTCTCTGTAGAGCTGCAGGCAGATGGTTGTGTTGTCCATCTCTACTGTCTGCACACTGAGCAGCAGAGGTGCCATTGCAACACCAACTATAACCCATAGAAAGGCACATGCCAAATGGGCATAAAGGGACCTGCGGAGCTTGATGGACTTCACAGGATGCACAATGGCTAGGAAACGGTCAACACTGATACACATGAGGAAGTAGATACTGGCATACATGTTGAGGTAAAAAAGGAAGCCAGTGAGTCTGCATGGGATCTCACCAAATGGCCAGTGATTACCAGAAAAGTGGTACACCAGCCGGGTGGGAAGTACCAGCACAAATGACAGGTCAGCCACAGCAAGATGCATCAGGAAAATGTTGGCAGGTGTGCCAGACTTTTGGTCACGGATGAAGAGCCAAAGAGCCAGGGCGTTGCCGGCAAAAGCCAAGATGAAGTCCAGGAAGTAGAAAGTGGCAAAAAGTATGTTCTCGAGGTGTGTCTCTTTGCCACATTGCTCTGAAGTTTCCATAGAGAAGTTTGATTGATTTGAACAATTGAAAAGTAGGCTTGAGGGATCTGCTGGGCCATTCATTTTTCACCACAGTTTTGAAGTACAAAATTAAAACCTGAAAGAATTGAGACATTATATTACAAAAAAAGCCTGGTTTTGCGGAGAAAAAAAAAAAACACATGGAAATCAGTAATGTCTCATGTTTGTTGATACTGGTATTTCATAGGACAGGTCTGTTTGAGTTTAAACACTTCTATTAAAATTCTGAATACCTCCTGCTCAGCTGGGATTTCCAGCCCATTAATTCCTGTTGAAGGAACCACTACAAAGAGCTAGCTAGCTGGTTTTGAGCTTGTCACCAACCTGTGCTGAGATCAGTTGGGTAATAGTCGAATGCTTACATATCTGGTTAATGGAAAAGTGGAAGCGGGTTCTGGATGTCTAGCTAGAAAGTACTTGCTGTGTTTAATTTGAAAGACTCATTTATGACTGAAGGGCTCCTAATGAATCAGCTTTTCTGA
The DNA here is from genome assembly GCA_013399475.1 of Chauna torquata. Lineage (NCBI taxonomy): Eukaryota > Metazoa > Chordata > Aves > Anseriformes > Anhimidae > Chauna > Chauna torquata. Next base: position 44,774 of record VXAL01017353.1, read on the forward strand.
ACTTGTCTGTTGTAAGATGACCTACAACAGTCTTGTTCATAGAAGGAATGGAAGACAGGTCGGGTATTGTTATTAAAAAAAAAAAAAAAAAGCAGGGCTCCTGCAAATCTTTGATGAGAATTATTTTAGTCTGAAGTCCTGTATTTATGTCAAACACATAGTACCAACGTGAGAGAAAACTTCTCAGATGTTTTCAACTGTTCAGATGTAGCAGCATCTCATCTGAACAGCAAAAAGCACTGTGTTGACTCAGAAAAGATTAGTAGTAATGCCCCTGCTGTCAGTTATTGTCAAAGCACCATCCTTCCCTGCAGATTTCTTCTTCTCCCAGCATAACTCTTTCTCTCTCCCTCAAAAGCCTGAGCTGCACTGTAGCGTATCCAGGAGCTTTTCCAAGTTGCAGCATAGTAAAACTGAGCTTAGCTTTGCCAGTCTCCCTGTTGTCTGCAGGGTCCTGAACAGCATTAACAGAAAACGATTAGATTTTCTGGGCACCTACCCATGGCTTTTTGTACGTTTCTCATCTGTCAGTGTAGGTGGTAGGGAAACGCAGACAGTCTGAGTTTCCAGCCCTGTCTCCATTTCTTGGGTTCCTCAGAGGTGTTGCAGTATCTACAGCAATACCTCCATTGTGCTTACCATTGCATGTCTTACTGATTGACCATTAGTCCATAATAATCAATACATATTTAAAGGATAAGCAGCTAAGGAAGCTGAAAAAAGCTGAGACAATGTTGTATTCCAGCTTCCTCTTTCTGTGTACGTTGTTAGCAGTCACAAAGGCAGTGGCAAATGCAACTGTATTTAAAAAGCATTTGGAAAAAAAACACTGACATAATAATAGCAAAAGACAACAAGAGTTTTCATTTCGCTTGATTATCTGTTTGCTTTGTGTAGGTAAACAATGAAGTATTTGTTGTTTCTTTGACGTTTGTCACCCATTAAAATGTTTTGTCTCTCAGATCAGCCTGCTCCATTTTCCTCTACTGAGATGGAACTTTTAAGATGGTGGCTGACATTGTTACACAAAATTTTTAGTCTCAGGCAAAAGCTATGCTATATGCTGAAATCTTATATCGTTATAAAGTTGATCCAAGGCATTAGACAATGCATCCAACTTCCTAACAGAATTTACAATTAGAATATTGGTGGCTGATTGAGAAACTGAAATGACTGATTAAGAACAGTCCAATATATTGGAAAAAGTACATGAAATTCCAAGGTAGTTGCTGTCTTTTGTTTGGCTGCTGTCACTTTCAGGTGGACAGAAGACTACAGTAGCTAGAGATGAATATGCTGGACCACTTCTGCTTGGTTCACGGTTGAAGAGACAAAAGACAACAGAAAGGAGAAAAAACAAAATTTAGAAAATGAAATTTCTTTATATGGCCACAGAGGGGCCTTCTTACTCCATGCACTGCCTAGATACACTGTGTGTTTATGGCACAAAAAAGACTAGGTTTGACTGTATGGCTGATCACTGTCTACTGCCAGCTGCGTGCTAGTCCTAGAGAAGGCAACCATTTATTATCTTGGAATTACTAGAAGTGCATGTGCAAAGATGACTGTACAGTACTTTTTTCCAAGGAATGTTTCATTCTATAAAAATACGTGACATCTTTTACTATGCAGTTTCTGTTGCTTTCATGTACAAAAAGAAAACTCATTGTTGCTGTTTTCTGTGTGAATTTCCTGGGGCTGCAGAGGAGCCTGTAAGTTTTGTTTTTAGTGTTTGTTTGTGTCTTATGAAGTAAAACCTGCAAATATTTTTGAACACAAGAGTTTGTAGTTTCTATATGATACTAATGTTGAATGCTCAAATACTTGTGTTCCCTGGATGGAATTAGTTTAAATACGTGTTTTTCTATTGCATAGCAAAGAAGTGTGCTGAGAACATGCCTTTTTACTGGCTGTTAATTTACAATGGTACCTATCATCTTTATTTAAATATTTTTTTCATGTGCAAAAAATGTAATGAAGTCATTGTCAGTGATGAGGTGGTCTTTCAATGGTTGTGACACCATTGAAAAAGCAGTAAATGTTGGATTGGACCAGCTGAAAAGGCTGACCGGAGTGTAACAGACAGGGATGTCCTTTGCCTTTATGATGGTGATTTAAATCAGTTCAGGAGACAAAGCAGTAATCCCTGTTCACAGGCTAGATGCTAGAGGTTTAGCAGCCTGATGCATTGAATAGGTTCTATTTGAGCTGATTTCCTGAGGAGGATCTTTGGAATTCAGATTCAGCTGACTGTCAGTGCCAGACTTGGAATAGTCAAGGCGTTTAAGTCATGAGTTTTGTCCTCAGTGATGTCAGTGTTGCCTCTGCCATTGATTTCTATCTGGACATGTTTTCACTACAAAATACTGTGAGGCGGAGGAGAAAGGAGAACGTTAGACTATCTGGAAGCCCAGTATGTCAATGACAAGAAGGGGGAGGCTTAGAGTGGATGTTAAAATTTAAATAGATTCTGTCTTTTGCAAATGAATGCCTTCACGTGAGAGCTGCTGTTACCTTATTTACTTTTTAGAGAAAGGTGAAGGAAGATAATTTTCATTGCCCAGTCAGAAACTATAGAAAAGAGAAGTGGGTCTCTACCTAATTTTATTTAGGTTTTCAATTAGAAAGGAACTTAGATCAAGTTTTTTGTTTTCTTTACAGTTCTGTTTGTTGACTTGAAAATTGTGATGTAGCACTTGACTAGGTCAGAAAAAAGACTGTTTTGCTGTTTTGCTAGAATTAATTGTTGAGCTTATACTTAGAATTGAGATGTTTTCAACAGAAAACTGCAACCCTACTAAAATAGTTTTTATATATTTGTAATTGTAGACTGTGGAAAGCCCTTTGCTGTTATTTACAGCTGCACTTTTGTTTTGCTTGTTTCTATCCTATCAATTTAAATAACTGTGTTTACTTTCTAGGCTTTTTCTTTCTTTTTGGTTTGTTATGCTTACAAAAAAGCACACTCCTAAGTCCTAGAAAACTTGTACTATCCTGTATGAATGCTGAGAGCAAACTAGAAACTTTCCCAAATGACCTAGGATGTGTAGTTTGTGCTAAGGTACATAATATAGTGAAAGAGGCTTTGACTCCACAGACAGAAAACTTCTTTAGGAGTCTGGCTCACTGTCCAATAATTTCCACTTGGATTGCACTTTTGGTACTGTGTGAATATTTAGTGATTTACGTATTGCTGAACAGAGCGCTCTTCTGGAGTAAGCCATTATCCCAGGCCTCCCAGGGCTGAGCTGTAAGAGGAATGCCACTAGTCATTTGAAATACATGCACACTGACCGTATTTTATGTCCCTGTTTCTATTCTGCTCAGAAACAAGAGACCAATCCACAAGGCTGTCTATACAACATGATTACCTTTTCAGCAGATGCTCTACCTACCATTAATGCAAAAATTAATAAACAGAAAAAATAGTTAGCTCATTGTAAGTTAGTCACCTGGCTAATATGGAGGTTTTGTTACAATGCCCACTGCAGATAAATATGAAGTATATATTAAGGTTTGTGGTGGATTTCAGAAATGACTGCTCTTGTGCTCAGCTAGAGCAGTTTCTGGTTTGGGAATATGCTAGTTTGTGGGGTAGTATGTTTATGGTTGTAGTGTTTTGTCAAATGGGAGTGTCTCCTGTCTTTCACTGAAAGTACTTTTCATTAGAAATAGTCCGATTCTGACTGATATTATTCTCCTGGAAACCAGTCTCTGCTGGGCCTCCCAGCCTTCAGCTGAAACACTAGTTTCTTATAAGCATCAAAGCAGTGTCAGAGTGCACTGGACATACCCACAACTGTCAGTTTTCCTGGCACAAATGGATGGAGATTAAGTACAGAAATTTGAGAAGTTTTATGTTTTGGAGCAGTGGTGTAAAGAAGAGTGAGGATAGTGAAGTTATTCTTTGAACTTCAAAAGATGCTACCTGTTCTTAGTTTCAAACGTTTCTGTTACATTCATCAGACTCTCCATATGTGTCTTTCTACCTCACTGACACCAGCTAAAACTAATGCCACTAGGAAAGCTCCAACGTTATTCTGCTAACAGAAGTTTGTCTCTTACCTCTTTACAGTGCAGTCCTATGGGTGGAGTATAGGGTCCTTTTGGGGAAAATCTCAGGGAACTCCTGATGGCAGCAAACCAAAAAGAAGCAGCAACGGTGAAAACAAAGAGATGATCCAAAAAGAGCACACAGTTGCAGAGTTGCTGAGGGTGGAGAAGGGAGCCCCTCTATATAGTGTCCTTCTAGCTCTGATAGTGCATTATCAGCTCAGTCACACAACGGAGCAGGGGAGAGGACACCCCTGCACTGAAGAGCAGTCTTCATCCCAGCTGAGCCCTTGGCATGGGGTTTGCTGCTGCTGTTGTAGATATGAATATACTATATGAATATTCCAGTGTTCATGGTGCTTACTAAAGGCTGCTACTGAACTCCCAGCCTGTAACACAGACTTCTCGGAGTCCCTCGATTATTTTAGGAGGGTGGAGAGAAGCATTGTTTGGGGGAAGTCTGGTATTAATAGACACAACAGGACATTTCAGAATGGGATAATTCCATAATGGTGGGAGTGCAGAGAGGGAGAGGGGCGGTTGCTATGGTAACAGCTCAGCCTGTCCAACACTTCCCTTTGCTTGCAATAGAGGAGGGTCTATGGGATGGCAGAGAGGGTTTTTGAATGGGGAGGGGTTGATAATGGTTTATCAGTGCAAATGGCTGAAGGCATCTTATTCAGCTGAATGAGAGGGGTCTCTTTCAGGACACTTGCTTCAGGGTCCCTATGTCCTGCCCCATATAATTACTCTCCATTTGACAGAGCTGAATAAAATTGATGCCTTTATGCTGAGATGAGCACAGCTGCATGTTTCCTTATAATGGGATGCTGTCTGCTTTTTCTGGACTCCGTCTGGGCAGGCAGTAGTTCCAGCCCTGGAGAGAGACTCTTGCTGGCAGGAGGACTCAGATTTGGAGAGAATAATAATGATACTTAGCACTTAGACAGGCGCCTGCCAGCTGAGGGTCATAAATGTTTGAGGTCTCACAACAACATCTGTGTTGTATCCTTATCCCCATTTTACAGATATAAGGGTGATTCATCATACCAGAATTTTGCAGTGAACCCACCACTTCAGCCATAAATCTACCCTTTCCATTTGAACTTTTCCTTTTGTCTGGTGTCTGTTGAGAATGCCCTGTAAATCTCACTGAACTTCACATAGTGATATAGTGAAAGGAATCAAGCAGGATTCTCCCTTTTGTGACCAAGAAAACCTGTAGAAGTCATTCCTTTGTTGTTTTTGTTTTACTATTAATTATTCCCAGCCTGCAGCATTGCTGCTAGATGGGTAGGTAAGAGGCAAGTAAACTAAACAGTTTCTCCTTGGAGCTTCTAGATATTGGGATAAAACTGGTAGATTCCTTCAGCGTTTACAGAAGTCCCTTTTATGCCTTACTCAAGCTTTGCTACCAGAAATTTGGCTTATCTGCCTGTTCAGGGCTGTACTTTTAATATGTTCTAGAACAAGTGATAGAAACACAGTTACATTTACCACATAAAATTGCATAGTTCTTTATTTTCTTTAACTTAAGACTAAAAGGAGTTTGTAGACTGAGGAGCTAGGATTCAATAGTTTCTTGTGTGTCCTATCTATTGAAGACTAAGGAATCCAGACATGGTAAAGGCATTTGAGCAATGTGCTTTGGTTTAATAGTTTTTAATTCTCTCTCCTCGACTTTTCCCCCTCCCCTCCCTCCAGTCCTTTAATGCCTCTTCTATGGCTGGATGCCATAGTTATTAACAGAGAGAGGGTGTTGCCACCTTTCCTTGCCACCTCACAGAAAATATTGGATCTAGAAGGACTGGAAAGGTTACCTGGAACAGTGACAGGTGATGGTAGACTTGGAACATGTCTGTAACATGATATATAAATCAGGGAATGTTGGAGGAGTATTCTAACGAAATATAACTTAGTGACTGCTCTATCTACTTATTATTTTCTGTGCAACTGGTGTGACAGACAGGATACTAAACTAAATGATGTTTAGTCTGACCTCAGAAGATATTTCTCCTGTTAACGTAAGGTACATCTTACAGCATGCAGTATACATTTTTTTAGGAGAAAGAATTTCTTGATGTTTTCCTTTCTTTCCTTTGTTCAACCAGGCATCTGTGCAGACCATGCCATAACCGTGAAAAAGCTAAGGGACTGGGCAAGTACATCTGTCAGAAGTGCCATCTGATAATTGATGAGCAGCCTCTGATGTTCAGGAATGATTCCTACCATCCAGATCACTTCAACTGCACCCACTGTGGGTATGTTCTCAAATTCTAAACCCTGACAACAAAGGAGAGGGATGAACAGTACAGTCAGCAGTGCAGTCCTTTCCAAGGCCTAAACTTTGCTCCCTTCACATTGTTGAACAAACAGAAATTCTTTGAGGAAAAATGGAAAGATGTTGGGAAAGCCTAGAAGAGCTGTGGTTTTATTTTGCTGTTTGTTGTTCTTCTATCCTAAATTTGAATTACACCATTTTGTACTGAAAATGGTAACAGTTCCTTGGTGTGAACTTATGTCAAAGGCTGTGTGCAGATTACAATAAAAGTGCTGTCCAAAGATAGCTGTCGCCAGACTATTCAAAATAGTTCTTGCATTTCTGGATAGGAAAAAAAAAAAAAAGTTGACTTGGAGAGCTGTGTCTGTCTTCTGGTACAGTCTATTATTACCACGCTGATACCTGTCTGACCTGAGTTACTTCTCACAGAGGCAGTGTAACTGGAGCACGGTACTGACCTAGTATGGGTAACAGTACTGAGAAGTAAGGTAGATTGCTCGCTGCTGACCACTGCTGGAGTAGTCTTTTTACCTGAGCTATCCAATTCAAAGATAGCTTGAGTCTTTGCATGATACTGTATCATTGCATGTAAGTACACCTCATGTTTCTGCCAGAGTATGTAGCTGAAGACATGATATGCCATGTGTGTTCTCTTGTCTGGCAAACTGAGAAAGCAACTTTAGAAAAAATATAGTTTACCGTAACTGTGTTTTGCTAGCTTAATTTAATGACACAGTATTTATAGCAGGAAAGTTGTCAAAATATGTTAACTTTCAAGTTTAGTTGTCCAAGATTTCATCTCAGGCATTAAGGAGCTTCACTTGGTGATCTTACTCAAGGGATGTATTTGTGTTTTCAGGAAGGAGTTGACCGCTGAGGCCCGGGAACTGAAGGGAGAACTGTATTGCCTGCCCTGCCATGACAAGATGGGAATCCCCATCTGTGGAGCCTGCCGCAGGCCCATTGAGGGGCGAGTGGTCAATGCTCTGGGAAAGCAGTGGCATGTTGAGGTGAGGCCTCTCCAAATCTGAAACTTCCTTCAGGACCCATTTTGGAAGGGGGCTAGTGCTGGTTGGAAGCTGTAGACATTTACCTGATCTGTAACGTATGAATTCAGACAAAAAGCAATTGCTTATGGTTCAGATTGTCTTTGCCTTATGTGAGTGAATGCGTATAGCAGGTTCATCAAGGTTGCATCGTAAAGCTTCTTGCACAATGTGGTTTACAAAATAGAACTTAATAATAAATTTAAATACTTACTAGGATATACTTATATATATTCTTTCCACCCCTAGTTAAAAGGTTTGTACAAAGTTAGAATTTGTAATGTAGGCATAACCAGTGCAATTCTCACCTTTTAAGCCTTTTCAGCTCATTTTTTTTCTAGAACTTTCAGCTGAATTGTCACAGCTTGCTCTGAAGTTTTATAGTGATTTATGTTCTTGGTGACTTAAGCCTCCTAGGACTGAACTGTGAGAGAGATGCTGCTGCTCATTTGAACTGCATTCATGCCAACCATATTTTGTTCCTGTTTCTCTTGTGTGAAACAAGCAAGATAATATTCCACAAGTCTATCAGTATAGACACATGATTCGCTTTCAACAGTAGTTCTACTTATCTTTAATACAATTCTTAATTAATTACTGTAATAGACTAAATATTTCCTCTTTCTTCTCACTATCATAAAGATTTTTCTGTCCAAGTTTTATTAAAGCATTAAGTCTCTTGTACTGAGCCATGATTTGCAGCCAGAATAGTACCTATGCAGATTTTTCCCTGGTGATGGGAAAAGTCATGTTGCTTGCCATTGGGCATCTTCTTTCTTTTACAGCATTTTGTTTGTGCAAAATGTGAGAAGCCATTCTTGGGGCACCGACACTATGAGAAAAAAGGACTGGCTTATTGTGAAACTCACTATAACCAGGTATGTTCTGCCATCTATACTATAGGTACTTTCTCTGACTGCCGAATGCTTTGGTTTTCTCAATTTGTAGAGGCAACACAGTATTAAGAAATTATTGAGATTTAACTGAAAAAGTAGGTTTTCTTGGTAGATGTGAAAAATGATGCTGAGAACAGAATAGAAATGGCTTGGGGAGATTGATTTTTCTTTGTTCCATTGAGAGAAGGAACAGTAACCATGGATAGCAATTTCAATCCTTGTAGTTTTACTCCAAAACTATTTGTGTGAACTTCTTGGTTAATTACTGGCTTCTATGGGCCTAAAATAAATGTTGTGCTGTCTGAAGCATAAGAATAGCATGCTTCACAAGTCAATAAAAATGTATTTTTTGTATATGATGATAATGAACAGCTATGAATTTGGTATTTTCTTCTGTCAGATAAATTAGTCTCTTTCTTTCACAAGAGATAAGTGTTACTGTTTTGAAAGTAGGTTTGTTTTGATGTTTATCATTTAGCATCAGGAGATGTTTGTTTTTAATGAGTATCATACTTTACCGATCCTCAAATTGTCACACATACAGGACTTCAAGATCACATAACAGTGGTAGAGTGTGAGGCATCAACAAAAAGGTCTTGTAGTATTTAGTGGTATGAGATCCAAATGAACATAGACAATTTGGCAAGTGTATGAGAAGTTATTCAGAAGGTTTAAATTGGTATATTTTGGGGCTACTGCAACGTCTGGGAATTCATTAATTGTTAGAATTTAATGTTCACACCAGCTGTGAGATTTGGGGAGCATGAGTAACATGAGTTCCTGTTCTTATTTCTTTTGCTGTGCAGCTCTTTGGCGATGTCTGCTACAACTGCAGCCACGTGATAGAGGGAGATGGTAAGATTTGTTCTCTTCTTGTTTTGGGTCGCTGTCCCTGTTCCATTTGTTAGTGCAGCTGTTGCAGTCCCACAGTTGCAAGGCACCAGTGTTTCTTTTCACATCTGGCCTCATTTGAATTTGGATACAAATCCGAATTCAAATAATCTGGCAGTTTCCTTTTATTTTGTGCTTTTGCTTTTGCAGTGGTATCAGCTCTTAACAAAGCCTGGTGTGTGAATTGCTTCTCCTGCTCCACCTGCAACATCAAGCTTACGCTGAAGTAAGTCAGTGTTTACATTTTGGACCATACGAGACATTTGCCCCTAAGAGAGAGTATCAGCTTGGGGGTGCCATGAGCCAGTGTCTCTCTGAAGGGCAATATACTACTGATCCACTGATCAGTAATGCCTTTTGTCTGTGGGAGCAGGTATTTTTAATCCTGCGGATTTCAGAGCTAAAAGAGAACTGGGACCCAATGTCTTCTCTATTTTCCTTCTATTCAGGAAGGAAGGATCTATTCTGTAAGAAGATTGGGTAAGAGGACAGCTGTACAGAAGGAAGGCTTTAAACTTTGAGTAGCTGCCTGTCCTGAAATACCTGCAGCTTCCATGTCTCCTTCATCTGAATGCTCACCTCAATGACAATACCTGCAATTGCTTAGATTAGCATAACATTTTCTTTCATAATAGGTACCCCAAATATGTAGAAGAGGAACAGAAAACAGAGCAATCTTACATTTTCCTGTCTGAGGTTCAAACCCTTAACCTGCTATGCTGGGTTGGCCCTACTGGCCTTGTATATGAAGGAGCTCTAATTCATCACAAAGGGGACCTTGGAAATGACATTTTCATTCTGAGATAACAGCATTATTATTCTAGGCTGTTACGTACAAATGTATAGCAAAATCTCGCTCCTTATTAAGCTAGCAATACTAAAGACCCCAGTTCCCTGATTAAAATCTGATCTCTATACTTACATGACCAGACAAGGAAGTGAGGCATTTTACACATGCAGTAGAAAGCAAGTAACTGCATTTATGTAGATACACACAGACTTGCTTTAGTCGGTCATATAGTTTGAAAATACTGCTTTAATAGCCCACTGTTCTTTGTGTTAAAGGAATAAGTTTGTGGAATTTGACATGAAGCCTGTATGCAAGAAGTGCTATGAGAAATTCCCACTGGAGCTGAAGAAACGCCTGAAGAAGTTGTCGGAGCTGGCATCCAAGAAGGCACACCCCAAAGCTCTGGATCTAAACTCTGCTTAAACAGGTCTGTTAGTCTGTTGACTGTACTCATACAGTCATAAGGTGCTGGTCAGAGCAGCTATTGATTTCAGAGAGAATTACTAAAAACAAGTGAAACCAAAGAGAAGTAGTACCTTCCCCTGCTTCTGGTGACGTAGCTTGCATCTTGACTATCCCTTTCTCAAGCAATTGTCTGTTAACACTGGCACAAAGGGCAGTTTACAGGCTGGTTATTAATTCACTAATAACAACTTATTTTGCCTTTGTTGAGCTGTACACAATCTTTCCTTCCTCAACTGATCTGTACTTCTCTCTCCATTCCTCTATAGTCTAAGGAATTTGGAAACACTGGTTGAGTGTAGGGGTGGAAGAAATGTGTGGTTTGCTCTTTTTTGGTTAAAGTATAAACATTTCTCTTCTTACCATGGGTGAAGACTTTTTTTTTTTTTTTTTAAATACCCAGGCAAATACTCTGAAAGCTGTCACTCCTTGCTACATGCAGAATGTACTAGTCTTTGTCCAGATGCCTCCTGAGCATATACAGATGCTGTACAGTCCTTCTTGGGTAAGCCCAGAAGCCAATAGTTACTGTAGTTATTGGCATCTCCATTGCACACTTGTCTGGCTAAGGACCAATGTTACGGCAGCAACAGAAGTTTGCTTTGCTGCTTCACTGTTCAGCAGTAAGGCGATTTCAGTTGCCAAGGCTATGTCAGCCTCTTCAGAATAGTTGGGCTCTCCATAAGGAGGAGGTGGCTATGGGAAAGGACAAATTTTTTTTAGAAATTGACACTATGATTTTCTCAGTCTGTTCTCTACCACATCATGGATACTAGAGCTTCTAGTGGCCAACACAAAGCACATCCTGTCCGCTGACACAGCTGACGCTTCTTGAGGCAGTGTGGCTGGAGCCATGGTTGTTCTTTTGCGTGATGAACTCCAGTTGATATATGATATTAATTTAAGCACTTCAGGTTCAAATCCAGTCCCTCTCACTTTATTTGAAAGGTGAGAATACACTTTTAGGTCACTCTCCAGAAAGCCTAATTACATGAAGGGATTTCTAATATTTACAGTTGGTAGCAAATGCGATCTTACGGAGAAAAAACAGTAAATATTTTTCTAAAATTTTCAACCAAATAAGAGTTACCCATCAACTTTCTTCTTAAGACCTGAGTGTACTTAAAGAGAGGACCTCGGACCTGAATCTGTACATCTTAAGAATATGATTTTGCTTGCAGGTTTCTTTCTGCTCTATAATTTTCCCTATCACTGGTGCAGTTTCACTGGTCCTACTGCCTCTGCTAGTACAACCCAAGGTGCCGAGAAATGTATTGGTTTGAACATTCTCAGTATTTCTTTAGGGGTGAGCCATCAGCAGAGCTGTTCCTGAGTCTACCTGTGTGTTGTATAATGATAGTGAGCTCCTGAGACCTCTGGAGGTGTGTCCCATGGTTTCCTGTGCTGAGCTAAGCTGAGCAGCCTGAGAATTCCTTTCCATGAATAGTTGGAGACGTGTCTGCCCTTTTTGCAAGGTGGACAGGATGGAAGGCACTGGAGGACTGCTGTCCCATGTGTGATTTAGGTCTACCAAAAAGCATATTTTTTAGTAGGTCACATGAACACAGCAGTTGGGCCTAGGCAGCACTCTGCAGCCCCAGGTGAATTAGTTAGCAAGAAGTTAAAGCCTCCTCATTTTTTGCATGTGTGAGCAGCAACCGAATTGGCGCAATAATCTACCTTAAAATTGCCATCACTGCTATCATACTCTGCTCAGAGTGGATCTACACAAGATAATAGCTAAAGCATTGACAGCTGTTAACATGCTTGCTGTAGCTACTACCCATGAAACTGCACCAGTGATATATCGTGGCAGTGGTGAGAAATCCTGCTTAACTGTGTTCAGATGAGGATCCCACATGCAAGACCATCTCTTAGGTACTGGCTTTCCTAATTCAGTTTCTTACAGCTGCTTTGCTTTTTTGTTTTCATAACTTACCATAAGCTTTTAACTGGAGTATACTGCATCCACTGTAACATTGATGAGGGGATAGGCTTTAATCTGATGGTAGAACTCTTCCATCATCTTCTGACCAATAAGCACTGTAGATTACACTAATAGTAGCTGTTTTTGTCACTGCTTTAGGAGAACGTGCAATGAGTCCCTGTTCTCTCACCAGCCTTTAAATGCCTTTTAGTTAAGGGCACAAAGAACAGCAGGTCTTTTAGTGCAGTAGAATGTGGCCACTGCAAAGACTGGTCTTGTAAGCCTATTCTTTGGGCAGAATAGAGCACAAAAACTTCTGACCTACATGCAATTGCATATGTTACACAGATTCTTCTCAGCCTAAAGCATGCAGATCTGTTCCTGTAGTCTTAGTCACAGGCCACGCCTAATGCCAAATCGGAGCAGCTGTATATCTTCAGCTTCCTGGGAAGATGGTGGAGGAACACAAAGCTGTATACCTACTGGTAAACACAGAAAGACTATGTAACTAGCAGGCAATAGGAAATACTCTTTTAGTGGCCACTCTCAAGTTCAGCAATGGAAAATGCATGCATGTAGAGGTGAATGGAATTACTTATTACTGCAAGTAGAGATTTAGTGTGTTCTCACTTTGTCTCATGTTAGAAATTCAGTAGAACTAGTAAGCCTCAGTGTTCAAAGGAGAGTTGATATCATTCTCTTTGATAAGCTCTTCAGTTCTTTACAAGTTGGATTCTGACTGTATCTTCAGAGCATTTCTCAAAATTAGTGGAGGGAAAAAATCATCATAGTCCCTGATCTCTATAAACAGGAGATGGTGATGATCTCTTAGCATCTTTTAAATTACTAATTTTTCACAATTATTTTTCTTAGCCTGCAATGTGCACAGTTATAATAGTGAATATTACTCATGTACCTTTTGTGAGACAGTGGAATTGAAGGAGCAGGAGAAATGATTATAAACAGTTTGAACAAGTGCATCTTCCCTCTACCTTTTTGAGTCCACTTTTTTAAAAATTAAGTAGAAGATAATGCAGACTTAAGAATTCTCCTTAGTGTGTTGATAGGCTGACAGTTTTTTAAATAAAGTCAAGGTCTTGGTGAGAAGCAAGCTGCATGCTTTTTTCCATTGCTGTAAATAGACTTGCTGACCAAATTCATCCTAGGTGTCACACCACTGGAGAGCATAGATTTATATCAAGGTTGAATTTGTCTCAGAAGTCTACACTGACTAAAAGCTGTTCTCTCATTATATACAGTTGTAGTTTACATTCATTTTTATACATACTGAGTTACAATCACTAATATTCACTGATTACACTTGAAAATGGTTATGCTTTTAAAAAACACAGTATGTGAAGCTTATTTGTATTAAAAGGGTATGCTAATTACTTGCTATCTTTCTTTATGGCAAACTAATCTGCTCTCTAAGGTTCGCATCCTGGTCTTTATTTTTACAACAGCCTGTGCAATGTAGGCAAATGTTCAACCTTCTGTACAGAGAGCTTCTAGATGTTGTGTGTTCTGTTTTAGACGATGTGACTGACACTTTTAAATCAGTGGTTAGATGGTGAAGGAATAGATTGCAGACAAATGTAATAAATGCAGTTGCACTAGTCTGTAAAGCACTATTAAGTGCTAAGGATGATACAGACTGAGTAAAAGAATCAGCAGCTATTGGTCGTGGTTCAGGCCTTGATGATAAGTGTGGATTCTGCACAGTGTGGAGCTCTCGTCACACATTGCTTGTTCTGTCTAACCTAACATGTGACTGTGGATTGAAATATTGTAATACTGTACCTGTTTATGTTCCTGTAATAAAGTTAATTGTAATACATTTTAAATCTTCACACAAAAAAACGAATGTAAAAAAAGTTGTATGTAGTACATTTACATTTGCAATGCTGAGCAATGGAGTGTTACGCATTCTGAGGATCTCTGAGGATTGCCCAGATCTGATTCACTGTTGTGTTGAATTCATGGTTTGGCTGTGTTGCTTTTATGGCGATGTGTTGGTTGATGAAAATGTGCAGAAAGGGGTGTATCATCCTTTTAGAGGTTACGCCATACAATTTGTATTCTGTGTACGAAAAGTAGATGGGATGCTATGATCACTTCCTGACTGTAGTGGATGTTTGGTAGGTTTAAGTTACATGGATCTGGAGAGAACATTCACTTTTCATGTTGAAAAAGACAGTGTGGTTTATTTTCTGCAGTGTTTATTTAAAAACCAGAAACAATACATTTTGAATGCAAAATTTCTTTATGTACAGGTGAAGTATTGAATGCTTCTCACTTATAGCCAGTTAGATCAGACATAGGATGACAAAACAACTCAAAAGTCATTAGTCGTGAAAGTTTCCATTGCCAGCAATGGATATTACAGGAGGAATATCTAATTGCTTGCAAAATGATCAACTATTCTCAAGTGTGGCACTTATTTACATGCACAAAGAGAGTGGGGCTCTGCCCTGCCATGCATGTACCAAACTCCCATTAGTGTTTGAATTGCACACACACATATCTGAGGAAACAAGGGAACCATTGTGCATACATTGGCAAATTAAAGTGAGAGTTCTAACAGAGCTGCTTTTCCAGCACTGCCAGATTGTGTCTCAAGGAACTTGGTGTAAATGCTTTAAGACACGTCCATGTTTCACTGTGAGGAAGGGAGGGCTTGTCACTGAGGAAGGGGTGCTTGTTCTCTGATGGGGTAAGCATCTAGGCTTACTGCCACCGCAGTGCATATATGCTTTATGTGCTCTGGTTCCTGACGGTCCAGCGCTGTGTGTTTACAAAGGTCTGTGAACAAGCACTGAATCAAATTTTACCACTCAGTGTCTGCAACAGGAAACAGCTTTAACTTCTCTTGATCTTTTCTATTATTATTGCCTTGTGAATGAGTGTCTGCATAACTTCAAGCTGAGAACATTTCTGTAGAGTAGAAATGTCTCTTTTTAACAGATGTCTGTTAGACTGAGTTCTGCAGTTCTGATTTGCACTGAATAGCACATCTATAACTTGAAATAGGAGCAACTGAATAAAAGTAATGGGCACAAAATCCAGTCCCCTTTCAGAGTTTGTTTGTGCTTACTAGGAACTGCGTAGTAGAAAGCAGTTGTTAGTTTGAGTGCTTTATGAATTGTGGAAGAAAGAAAACCATTTAATTTAACCAATGCAGTGATAAACCAATGGGCAGCCCACTAATTTGGCATTACACAGTAGTGACATTTATCTTGTGACAGTAACTGGTGCTCATAGTCTACTGTAACTTCAGTACATAACCTAGTGATAAAAGGATGAAAAGCATTGTCTTACCTTTCAAGGTGTCCCCTTATCCTACTGCTAAATGGCATTTCTCCACTTTTAGAATTTCCAGTAGGAAGAAAAAAATGTTACCTTTGTTTGCAAACTGTTGACTTGTCTCTCTCTTTGAGAATAGAGGGGATCTGGAATATCAGAAGAGGCTCGTGTATTAGGTTTTGAGTGTTCCTCCCTGCATTAGATTAAAATAGAGCTAAACTTTCTCTTAATCCAAAGTCTGAGTGGAATTCTAAGACTACACCTAAGAAAGAGAAGTTCTGAAGATATTTGAAAGCACATGCTCACTTGAGCTTCTCTTGTGGTACTATTTCAGCAGCACAGTTCAGATCAGTGTGCGATCAGAAAACTGATCAGGAAGATTAATATTTTTTTTTAATGGCTTTTCTTCTGGGAGATGAAATTATGGGTAGTTTGGCACCGATATAGGTCATGGATTCTATTTTTGCTTTCATGCTGGGAGACTCTTTTGCTTGTTTACAGCATTCAATAGCAGGTGTACGTAGGATGTTAACAGGTCATCCATTTTGTAACCCTGTCAGAAAAGAAGGAAGTCGTAAGTCTCTCAAATAGCCCCATAAGCAAAAATAACTATCATTTCCTCCCAGTTTTACCTTCATAGATGTTCTCCTGCATGGATGTCTATTCCAACAGCCATTGCTGTTTTTGTAATTATTTACCTATTCCTCCCTCTGCTCTTCCTTTCATAGATTTACAAAAGTTTACAGAGCACAGCTCAACTATCATTGTCATATCCTTGACATTCAAGCCAAAATTTTACTCTATAGCTTGACATCTAGTACTTAGGAATCCAAGCTTTTCTGTGAGAGAAGTTAGACCTTAAATGCTTTAAGATTTTCTTTACAATTTTACCTTTAAATGTCAATACAATGATGCTTGTCTGAGTCTGAACAGTCTGAAAACAGTTCTTAAAGAGGTGGTACAATTCATTTAAAAGAGTAAAATCATACCAGATGTGATTATTGCATAGCAGAACAAACCATGCAAGATGAAAATCCTCTTACGTAGTTTTGTGGATAAGTCCAGTCTTTTCTTTGTCTCAGATAGAATTTTGATGTATGGGAAGAATTTGTGAAGTTAGTATTTTTCCTTATTTCTGTGGCCTGCTTCTTTGCATCCGGTGGCATTACACAGCACTGAACTGGTTCTTAACTGCAGTTATATTGACATAACAGTGAATGGGTTTTGTTATCTGCACTGGTTTTAATGGTCTGTTTTGGCATCATTGTTTTGTAGCAGGTCTAGATGTAAAGGAAAAATCAGGAGGCTCTTGTCTGTAAGTTAACAAAACTCTTCTTACCAGAGACGTCTCACATAAGATCCGGCTTCCTCGTACCAGGTTCCCTATTGTCATGTGAAAGTATGTACTCCCACTGCTCCAGTTGGAGATTTTATTAAAGGGATAAACTGCTAAAATTTCCTGTAATGAGAAACAAACTGATTTAACTGAACTGTGCAATGTTTCTCAAATGAAAACAGGCTGTTATATACAAAAACCGGTAGAGCAAGAGCATTCTTTTTGTTTCCCACTTATTTATAAATACAGTGGATCAAGGTAGGTCTTGTGTCCAGACTAGTGGTATGTGGTATTCTCACCAAGCAGATGAGTCTTAATCACACTAAGAGGCTTCCCCTTATTATGTATTGATATTTTTCCTTAGCGTACTGCCGTCATATTTACAATAATCTAAAGCTTACTGGATATTTGTTCTCTTATTAAAAGCAAAAAAGTGATATTTGTAAACATTTTTGCCTGGGAACTTGGTAAGACCAGACTATCTGGCTACAATAGAGGACTGGTAAACAGTCATTTGACATGATCTTTTAGACAGCTTGTGTTTCCTGCAAAGCATTTTTCTGAAGCTGGTTCCCTAGGGCACTATCCATCAACTTGATCCTACCACTTTGTCCAGGTCCATCATGATTATCATTTCTTTTTCAGAGATGCCCTACACTGTTCCCTCTTTTTAGTGCAGAAACTGCAAAGAAGTGATCTGAGGCAATAACATTTTCTTCAGTTTTGCACAGAAAATGAATAGAGGGACTGGACTCTTATCATCTAACATTGAGGGAGAAGGTCCTGTTGCCATCTCTGAATTAGGAGGGTCAGTGAAATCCTTGGTTAGATTCTTGAGAAGCAGCTGTTACCTTTGTCTTCTGATGTATCAGTGAGACTCCTTGCTTGTTGATTGCAATCAGCATAATCTCTGGGAAATTTGGCTCGGAGGTTTGCTATAAATGAGCAACAAAGCAAGATAAAGAGAAAAGGTGAGAAAATGATTTGTGTTAGGTGTGGTGACACACCTAACAGTGCCCAGTGCTGCTTGTTCTCCCTACCAAAGAAACTATGAAACTTAAAGCTTTTCAGTATTTTGTAACTATTGCTAAGGATGACTTTTTTGGCTGTATAGTGATGACTTGAGCTACATAACTCACTGCTATAAAAGCAGAATCAGGTCCACTGTATCCTAGGCTATCTGATAGTAGGCTCAATGGTTGGTTGCAGACTAGTCTTTTGGTGAGAGCCTAGTGAGGAGAAATTAAAGGTAAAAAGGGGGGAATGATCCCTGCAGGAATCCACTGCAGAATGAGAGCATTAGTACAGTTCTGTTCAGAGGAGAGAGTCCTCAGAGAAACAAAATTTGGTTGCATATTGTTGTGGAGAACAATGACAGGACAGTATCTACATAACTAAAAGCCCCCCCCATCTACTACATAGTCATAATATTAGGTATTACAACTGGATGTAATACAAGTTGTACTACTACTGCGTTTTACAACTGGTCCTTCCTCAACAGTGCACGTAACAGCATCATTTCTTTGCAGTGTATTCCTGTGTTTGGCAGTTTTGCCCCTGCCAGGAACCAGAACGATACAGCCAGGAAGTAACAGGCATTGTTCAGAAGGGATAAAGGACTCATCGCCCCGCTTTTAAGGAACTGCATTTTCCTCAGGGGATGATGGAAGCCAGTATTGTAATGCATTCTCACACAGATGCGGAATTATGGTCGGTCCATATCCCTACTGCTGATCTACTACCGAAGTCATTCATATAGGCCTTTAAACCTACCTTCACCTCAAAGAAGGCTGATCCAAACGTTGGCCACCGGTGTATCATTTTCAAGAAGGCAATCTTGGCCTCATCCACGGTTTTTCCTTCATGTTTGCTATATGCTACAGTAATGCTCTGTTTAGAAAAAAGGATACAGTCTAGTCAGTTGGAGACAGGCAGGTTTCCACTGTCCAGCATTAGCACTTGAGACAGCATCAGACCATCAGTAAGGTCAGTCTTGTGCCCACAGCAACGGAGGACCATGAAAGTGAGAGAAGCCTGCTGTGCCATGGGGCCAGGTGGGGCCAAAACCTCCCCAGTGTTTCTTACTAATTAGTTGGATGAAGGAAGTCCAGGTGCTCGAGGGAATGGGTTCCAGGGCAGAGGGGCAATACGGGATGAAACAAAACAGAACACTAGTGTTCCCAGCAGACATGGATCACATTTTTTACTGAAACATTTAGGCTGGATTCTTTCTCTGTATTTGAAGTACCTGCTGAACCTTTCTTGCCTCTTGGTGAAGAAAAGAGCCTTTTGCTTTGAGTAGCATGCACATAGTGCAAGGTCACTGATTTGCTGGCCAACCTTTTAAATATTTAGCACATCTTAATTTTCTGTTTCTGTACAAATCACCAGGCCCATCACTGACTTTCCATGTCTAACTCTTCTTCCGGATGTGGAAAATAGATTAGTATCTCCAAGAAAAACACACAACTCAAATCAATCCTCCAGGCCTGCAGGTATCTTTCAGAGGTTTGGTAGAGATGATGCAAAATCTGAAATTGTAAGTGGCAAAATTGCAGTGTCCAATAGCATCACTCTATAGTGCTTTCAAAGACTCAAATCAGAAAAGTAATGTGGCTTGATGTATTTCTTCTGTCATAAAGCTCTATGGAAGTAGTACGATTAATAAAAGCCTTAAGTAGTGCTGATTTTCTTACCTTCTTCCACTCATCTGGTGAGATTGCTCGGAGCAGATTGTCTGGCACCAGCTCCTTCAGGATTTTGGGGATGGTTGCCAACTTTGTGCTGTCGTTGTTGAAGCGCACTTTGTAAATCAGCCCTGCTAGCTGGACAGCTTCATCCTTGGAACATTTGTGGTAGCCTCTGAGGTACTTTGGCAACTCCTGGAAGAGACCAGCTCTGAATCGAGACAGAAAGGGCTGATGCAAACTCTGACTTACACATACAGTAACTGTGAGGTCAGGGTGTGGGTTTCACCAAGCACAGTTCAAGGGCATCCTAAGAACTTTTGGCTTCTTCTGGAGGTTCTCTATACAGTCATGGAGGAAAATGAGCACATCCGAGGAACAATTATATTAAGGAGCTGTGCTCTTAACATAAGTGTATAGCAAAGGTGTGAACACTGTGAGACAAATTTGCTTCTGAGGCTGAGCTGTGCCACCCAGAGGCATTCCTCTGGAGGCTTTATAATGCAGGCCTTGGTGAGTGAGAGGTTAATACTC
Source organism: Chauna torquata (assembly GCA_013399475.1). Taxonomy (NCBI): domain Eukaryota; kingdom Metazoa; phylum Chordata; class Aves; order Anseriformes; family Anhimidae; genus Chauna; species Chauna torquata. The sequence continues at coordinate 64,980 of VXAL01017353.1, forward strand.
CAGCAGGCTTACTTTTTCAAGAGTATTTTTTGGTTTATACTGATTGCTGATACATTTGTGCTTTAGGGAGCTGGTTACCTGGTGGTAATGAAAAATACAGTCAGCTTTCAGGTCCTTCCCAGGAGTTACATTCAACCACAGCTTTCTCATGAAGTATACTTCATAAGCCACAGATGTAGTAGTCCCTAAGGAAACATCTTGTTAGTGTCATCTGTATCACTGTGGAGTTCCACAGTTTTTAATTGGATTGTGAGTGTCTTCAGAAATGCAATTCTGGTTTTAATAATAACAAATTTAATAACAACAACAACAACAAAAACTACCAGCACAGAAAAGGCCATTTTAGATGACCAAGGAATTGTGACTAGTTGTCAGTTCCTGGACATCAATGATGCAGTGATCTGAGGTGCAGCATTAGGCTCTTCAGAGATGGAGAAAGAAGTTGAGGGTCCCAACAATATGAGTGTTATTCTTTGTTACTTCTTGCTGCTCATGACAGCTATCTGCTGATGTTCAGTACACTTGATTTCTGTTGCACTGATGCAGGTACATTCCCCAGTGGCTGTGTTTACAGAAATGAATTGTGGTTTAGTGCACCAACATCTTTATGCTGTATTTTTCAGAGATCCTAACAGCTGCATCAGGTGTGGGGAGAAGAGGGATGCTAGAAAGTCTTAGATACCTAGTGCTTCCAGAAGTTGAACCTTAGCTGTCCTGAAATAAGCAAAGGGTCAATGAATATGAAATTTGAGTGGAGTTTGAGTTTGCTGTAGATTTCAAAATGTAAGCTATACATGGGGATGAAGTGTAAAGAATTGCTGTCATTACTGTTATATAGTTTTATGCTAAAAACATGTTCCCCTAGCAATAGAACTTGTGGTCTAGTATCACCAGGTAGTAATGTAGACAGCAATTTTCTAATGACCCGAGGAATGGTAATGACACTGTGTAAAGAACCTGTTTACATACATGTATTGGCTGATACCTGATCTGGCAATCCATGAGCCTTGAATTATAAACAGGATTAATCTAAGTTGCATGCATCCAGCTGTGTGTTTTGGATGCAACAAGTAAAAAAATAATTTGTACCAATTTAGAATTTCTGCAGAGATCCCCAGACAAAGATATTCTGGTGTTTCTGACAGCCACTGGCTCGCTGCATGAGATCACTGGATCTTACTGCTGGTGCAGTCAGGAACCATATATGTACAAACAAAAATGGTATAATAAGACCCTGACACACACTTGGCAAGATGGAATAAATCCTACTGGGTAAATTTGCTGCTTTCCCAGTTCAACACAGCATTTCATGCAGCTTCTTGTCATGCTGTCAGTCTCCTTACCATCTTTTACTGGTTTATTCCTCCTGTTCCAATCTGTCACCTGCCTTAGTGAGTCAAAGAAATAGTCTGCTTCATTCTGACTGATCACCTGGAAGAAGCCAAGCAATGAAAGGGAGAAAGGAGGAATTAGTAGATCATATAAAATACTACCTGTGCCAACATATCCAAATATCAGGCTGAATTTTCTTTCCCTGTGTACAGCAAGAGAGTACAATTACAGCAGGAAAGACAGAGGCTAGGGGAAACAAGTGGAGAAATGAGGGGAGGAGGAGGGCTTACATGATTTCCATTTCATATGGGAAGGTTTGTTCCATTTTCTGTTGCTTTTTTCTTTCTAACCTCCTTACTGAAGTCAAGCTGAAGATGCCTAGCTTATTCTACCCATCTTCTCATAGTAAAATATTGCCACATACTGGGTTCCTCTTCTCAGGAACACAGCACATCAGAAACTCGCTGTGCTTAGACTCAGTATTGCTTTTGTCATGATCACAATCCTCAAGCAGTTCCAGAGAGAAGAGACCTCTCAGCAAGGCAGCCAACCCAAGCTTCAGCTCAGGCAAGGCAAGTTTTGAGAAACTAGAGAGCAGCAACTGGTGCTGGTCAGCCACTGCTTTCCCTTAATTCTAGTGAATACTACAGATATACAGCACATCTCCTGGGCAAAGCCTGAGTGCAAAAAGGCTGAATCCAGCAGTACGTAGCATGCAATTTGCTACCATCCTAGCAGCTGCAAGAAAGCCCATGTCCTCTGCTTTTAGTACCTCCTGTGTACCAGTAGACTGATAGAAACTGCGTCTCCATCCAGCTTCTTCAGGAGACTCAAGTGTCAGGTGCTAGAATTTTAAGTCCAGGTTGTATCCCCTCAGAAAGAACAGAAGCAGTAATGACCTGCTCTGTTGCTTGGCTTCATTTATGGTTGCTTAGGTGGTCTGCTAAAGAAGTAAGAGAGGAAGAGGGAGTCTGGCTACCCTGTCCTAGTTGAGAAGAGTTACCTTGTCTGCAATCTTGACAAAGAGGCTGAAGCCTTCCCAGGAGCTCAGCTGCAATTTGGAAGCGATGTTCTGACACAGAGTCCGGATTTTGGTGTTTGTTCCCACATCAAATGTCTATGAGATACCAAGACTTTTGTTACACAGAGGAGAGGAAGAAGTGAGAACACTGAATATCTTGAAACATGCTCCTGCATGAGTTGGCTGGGAAGACAGTCAAGGCTGGGAAAACAAGTAAGTTCTCACCTGTTCTGTTTCATTGGGGAAGCAAATCTTGTGTGAGATCTTAGTGTTGTTTTGTAAGATGGCCTCAACCTCCACAGGATGAGGTGCCCACTTCCTGGAGCCATTCCTGGAAAACGCCACCACCAACGTAAGAGAGATCAGTGCTGGATGTTTAATCTTTGAAGAGTTAAACAACAGTGTTCCATCCAAACAACAGATTCTATCCAAAATGCTTAGTACTGTGACTTGGGGAGGGCTCTAATGGACCTTCGCCCCAGTGCAAATTCATTGTATTAGCAGCAAGAAACTGAGGTGCTTATTAGCATGTATATTAAAAGTATGAATAAGGCACCTTCCTAGCCAGTACCATCAACCCTTCTGTGTATTCAGCAACATTTTTCCTTGCTGTTACTGAAGTGTGAAGATAGTGGCCACAAGGAGCACTACATTTTATTTTAACTCTTGCATCAGCTAAAAGATTTACATACAAATACAAAATGAATATTACAGCTCAGATTGCAAGTACCGGAAAAGTTTAGACAGCTGCTAGAAGTATTATGGTCTATATAAGAGCGGGCATGTTATCACTGACTCATGAGGCACTGAAGCTGCACAGTCCCGGTTCACTGAAGTTGTATCTCAGAATAGAGCTGCCCTTTAAAAGCAGAGGAACTGGGCCTAAAGTATGAGTCATGCAAAAACCTTGATAGGGTTAAAGTGAGGACAAATCTAGTACATTACCTTCTGGGGCTGGTATTTTCCTGTCCTCAGTGGCACAGAGCAGGCTGTTGGGAGATGTTACACACTGTAGCTTTTTGTGCCAAACTCTTTTCTCAAGTGGAGCCAATCTCTTATGAAAAGAGCCTAATACGGCATCCAGCTTTAGTTGTATAAATTTGAAAACACTTTTTTCCCCATTAAATAAAGTAGCAGTTCCATTTGGAGAAGGAAAACCTGACTGTAAACCCAAGTTGAACAGTATGTGCTCTGGTACTGCACAGGCCCTGTACAGAGCTTGGACCTGCCCTACTCTGTCATCTATTCCTGAACTTGCTGCAGAGAGAGGCCATTGGAGACCAAGGAAGTGCCGCAGCTGGGCTGGAGGCCCCTTGCAGCCTTAGCTAGGAATTCATTGCCAAAGCAAGATCTGCTTAACACCCATCAGGATGCTGTATGGTTCCCTGGCCAGGAGTCTGGGGATGAAGCGATAGAGCTGTTTGTGGAGGAAAAGGTGTACCCAAGGGCTCAGTTGGCTTCCACTCGATGTAATTGTCAGTCAGTCCTTTGAGCTGTCGGCTCTCCTCTTTCCAAAGAGAGCAGGTTACTCAAAGGGAGAAAAGCTACGAGTGGGTGCAGGAAAATAAATGCTCTCAGAAAAAAAAATTTTGTCTTTGTTACTCTTCCCCTCCCCCAGGCTCCAGATTTGGGGCAGTTTATCAAAGAGATCCCTCCTCTGAAATAGTCCATGATGCTTTCCCCTCTCTAAAGAAGCTCTGTACAGCTCAAGAGGGCTTAGAGCATGAATAGCATATGATATAGGGAGGCAGGAAATTTTCGGTCTTCTCAATGGAAAGAATAATGAATAGCATTCCTCGCCATGCCTTTTTTTCATGCGCTTCAAAGGCAAGTTCAATGTGCAGTGACATTTCCCCAGCAGTGCCAAAACTCATCCATTGCAAGAGGGACAGCCACTGTGTTAGCAAATTCCTTTCTGTGTTACTGGACTTTTAATTCTTGTAGCTTGTCACTGTCTAAGGAGTAGCACTCACACACGGCCATGCAAAGTGGCTTCCACTCCCGGCAGCATAACTGCATCATAGAAATGATGGCCCTTGCATTGCACTGAAGGGCACCCGTCATGCGGAGCTGCAGAGCTTGGGAAGTACTGCTGGCCGGAGGCCCTGCTGCTTCAGCCCTCACCAGGGCAAGGGTAATGCCTAGTACTCTGAGAAGTGCCCTGGTGTGAACAACCATGGAAGTCTCAGGGCTTTGCCCATTTGGATTTCTTCAAAGAATAGAAACTAACTGTGTTGATCCTCTTTGCAGCATGGATCTGCTTTGCTTCACAGAAAACCAACAGAGCCACGTTAGCACTCTGCAGATCTCACTGACTTCAGTGCTGTCACCCCACTATGAGTAAAACCTAGTATTTTTAGCTGCAAACGTGCAGATCTGTGCTATTGAGATTCAACAAAATCTAGACTAATCCTCAGGCACACCTGAGGGGGCTAAGGACATGTTGCCTCACCAAAGGAAAGCAAGGTCAAGACCTCATCAATGACACCTCAGGATTTCATTTCAACCTGCGTGCTTTTTAGTGTGTTAGGAATAGCCCAGCTCTGGGAGTCAAGTGATTATGTGTGATGCTCAACTTTTTTAAATGTTGCTAACACTGAATCAAAGGAGTGGTACTGTGACAAAGACCTCTCTTAGTGCTTCAAAGTCCCTAAGAGAATTAAAAGCAATGATCATTTCAAAGAAAAAGAGAAAGGAAAGTAAGAGTATTGATATTTTACTCCATGTGATTTTTCTGGCACCTGATTCATGATGGTCGAACACTTTGGGCTGGCTATATCTAGGACTGTTTACCTCATCACTGTCTGAATCCTCCGACTGCACTCCAGGGCCAGTGGCTCTTTCTGACGTGTCTCCATGAACTTCTGGGCATGTTTCAGCAGTGACTTACTGGGTGGGAACAGGCCGGTGCAGAGCCAAAGCAGCTGCCAGCCCTTGGTCATGCTGTACCTGTGAACACAAAGCAAATGGTTCTGCTATAAACACATGTAATTCTTTGACCGCACACCATCTATAGGGAAGAGAAACACACTCTTATCATGGCACATTGTGGCATTCAACAGAGCTGCAAATAAACAGAGCCTTCACGCAGGAGCTGACAGCCATTTTCTGTGCAATGACCACAGCCCGTATACGAAGATAATGCTAAATCCTGGCTGATAAATATCATGACAGCTGCAAATCTCATGAATAAATATAAGCCCCAGTTTAAGTCATCTTGGCAGCAGTGATCTTGGTGCCATTCTCTTGGAAAGCCGCTGTCGATTTGCTGCTCAAGCTCACAGTTATTTTGGTTGTGCTATATCAGCTGTTTGTATTCACCTGCCCTCCGTATTGGCCAGCTTTGTTCAGAACATAAGCACTTTACTTGCAATTTACTTTCCCTTACGCATGCTCCTGTTCTGAAGAGAGCAAGCAGATGACATTGCGTAATGAGGTAGTTACAGCTCTTAAAAATGCCAGTTCCTCCAGCCTCTGAACCTCTGAAATCTGCCAGCCAAAGCTCTTCTGTCACCTCACCCTCATCAGTAAGAAAGACTGCAGCCAGGAGGTGGTCACTCATTCTGCTTTCAAAGCCAGGAGCAGAACACACTTCAGCTGTGTCCGAGGGATTGCTCTGAAATGCTAAATGGTGTGGAATGGTTTTGCTTGGGAAAGCCAGCAGTTCTGCCTCTGAATGGGCACCAGGACTCTGCTGAATAAAGAGGTCTTGGCTTCTTTATTCCCATTTACTTTTCTAATTTTGCAGATGAAGAAACACTATTTTAATCCCATTTATACTCTTTAGATCAGTGGTGTTTGTGTCTGTGTCAGAGCAGGACATAGTCCACAGGGCAGTAGCCTGGGAAGGATGAAAGATTTGTTGCTGTGGCTGTTCTAATGAAAATATATGGAAATAGCCACCTTTCAAGCATTGTTTTTTCCACATCAGTGATCCCCCTTGAAACAGTGAATGACACACAGGATTAAATTGGTAGTACAGCAGGAATGGCAGTGGCACCATGGTTACAGACTGTGCATTAAATAGCCTGTAAGATTTACTGCATGCAAGGAAATTTACCATTTAATAGTTACACTCATGGTAAGAGTTCCACTAAGTTTAATATTTGTGGAACGGTAATAAATAAATAGAAGCTCCTTCCCTAACTTTAACAATGACACACTGCAGCCAGAAATTGACAAACCATTTTTTTAATAATTAGAATTATTTTAGTAATACCTTAAGCTTCCTTTTGCAATTCAGTTCCTGGAAGAAGGTCAAATTACCATTTTATAGGTTGGGAAGCAAAACACCAGCCTGTTTCAGAGACTGATCCATGGGCAGGGGCCTGTGTAACCAGTGTATTCTGCAAGCCAGTTGTGTAAGCTAATTAATATAACTATTCAGAAGGATTCGCTGGTGGTAAAGGATGTAGTTTGAACTACATGCTTGTAGGAGGGAAATACTGTCATTGGGAAGCTTAAAACAAATTGAAAGCTGGCAGAATAGTCACTGAAAGCATCCAAGAACTCTCTGCAATGCCATATTTTCTCCACAGGCTGCCTTGGGACTAAAAGGGCTTCAGTAACAGCTTTCTCGCCTCACACCATACTGCATAGAGATGAACAATGAATGCTGATGGGAGCAAAGCAGCAACTAAAGGGAGATAAATAATGGTCCCAGTCTGTGCCCTAGCAGTGCCAGTCAGTGGTGCTGAGTGCTCTGCAAAGGTGAGACCCACAGTACTGCCTGGAGAAAGGGGGAAGGGAAGGTATCAGTCGAACATTTACGCACCCTTCCCCTCTGTCCCCACCCCATCACAGGTGTAGCAGGGTTTCCTGATCACCACTTGCACTTAAGAACCCTGGGGTCTACAGAAGCAGAGTGTTTGCACCTAGGTGAGTACCTGTTTCTGTTTTCAGTTAGCTGCTTCATGATCTGACAGTAAATTTCATCCCGCAGGACTTCCTCCTGGATAGCTGCCACAAATATCTGGTCAGTGACTTCTGTGGAGGAGTGTGCCTGTTTTGAGGGGTAGTCCCCCATGAATTTCATGATGGGTGAATGTGCTGTTAAGGACAAAAGTAGGTCAATTTTAAAAGGTAGATGGGAAGTCTCACCTAGATCCTAACATGTTAAGCTACTCTGTTGAGGTCTGAGTGGGAAATACTGAGAGGAAGGTCTGGAACATATTCCCTGTGCAGCAGTCACTGCTTGGTTGTGACTTATGCTGTGTTAACTGCTTGCTCTGGGCATATGGTAAATCCTACTTGCTCCTATAGCTACATTCTCAGTAAAATGGGCTAGAGTTGTGGAGCATTGGGAGAGAATAGGAACCTTCCCTCTGTAGACAAGGGAAACAACGCTAAGTCATACAGAGCTCATAACCCCCCTGCCCCTCCTTTCCTTGATGTGAGTGTTCCCCCAGTAATGTGGATGTGGTATTATCTCAATGGAGGTGAGTTTAGTGGAAGTAGCTCTTTCCCCCAAGAGTCCTTAGGTCCCAAAGAGAACACTGAAAGGATATCAATAAAGGCCTGACAAGCCAGGTCCCGGAGATCAGAGTCTGTGCATGCTGTCTTCAGCAAGGGCTGTTTTAAGGGCTCCTTAGAGTGTGCCCACAGCTGATTGCGACCATGAGATTTCTGGAGAACAGCTTTGCTGATGGATTCCTTCTCAGGAGTCCTAAATGAGGACAAGTGCAGGCAATACAAAATTACTGGGTAAGTATTGCTATGAACATAAGTGATCATCAAAATGACTTATCCCTAAGCATATTCTTTCCCAAGACAGTGATTTCATATCTCCTTTGATTATGCAGGTCAGCAAAAATGGGAAAATGTAGCTTCTTTAAGGTCCAGAAAGGAGAATGCTTGCAAAAAGGAGAGAAGTTTTAGAAGACTAATTTTTTCTCTTACACTCTAAGGCTTCAGATGTTGTGTAACTGGTAAGTGCTGAAGAATGGATGAGAAGTAAGTGTAAGGCCTGCTGGAAAGAAAATAAAGTTCCAGCTGGGATTCTTCTACCTGTCCCTTTGCATTTCTGCAGACAAAGATAGAAGCAGGCCATATGCCAGAATCTCTGCATGTCCAAAAGCACACTTTGTTACAGGGAACAAAGAGAAGAAACCCAATCAGAAGCGAATTACATCCTAGTTGTTCTTCAGTGATCCTTAAGGCCTAGAACTTTCCTAAGGCCCGCACTGCAGTGAGCTTCACCTGAAGTGTTCATAGGAGAACTCCTCCAGGGTGTAAGGCTTCACTTTGAGATCCTCTTCATCAGGTTCATCTATATAGGAGTTCTGTGAAGCTGTCCTCCTCTGGTCTGGAGACATCATCAGCAAACTCTGGAAGGACACAGACATGTACAGGTATCACATGTACAGGTCTCTGCGCAGCTTGTCAAGTGTTAATCAGCATATATGTGCAGATGGTGCGTACTAAGCTTGAGTACCTCAATGCTGCAGGAGGTCTTCTGTTGCCTAAGAAGCATCTGCAGAGACTCGAGAAAGACTTGGGAGTAGCAGACTTAAGGAAGTGACTTCCATAGTCCCACATCAGTGGCCATCAAAATGTGTATGATTAGCCAGAGTACAACACATGTTAAAAATGCACCTGCTTACTACTGGTGTGTTTTTTTTTGCCTACCTTTTCAGCTCTTTACTTGTTAGCGCAGCAACTGATATACTGAGTCTCCAAAACTGAAGAAAAAAATTAAGTGTTGGCAAACAGCAATCAGTGGGAAACCTTGTATTGATTCCCTGGAAGATCATGTTCTTTTAAAGCACCCTCCTACCTTTATGCAGGAAAATCCTACTTTTATGCAGGAAAACTCAACTACATACCTATTACTTGCTACCAGTTCCAGGGACTGAACTCTATAATAGTGAACAGACCATTATTTTGAAAGTCATTGCTTTTGTGCAACTACAGTCTTTTCCTTAGATCTTGGGCTATGTTTAGTTTTGTTTTCAGACAGGACAGAATGAAATGCTTTGCTTCAATGGGAGATATAGAACTTATCTGACTTTGGAGGAACAGTTCTTTCCCAGTTATAAATTTAATCATATTTAACACTTATTTATCTTCCGGCCTCTTCAAAGAGAGTGCACAGTTTTTCTTACCAGCACTTCACTAGAGGGTTTTGTGAGAGAAGGAATGATGTAGATCTCTTCCAAAAATACATGCCCTGTTTTGCCTGTCCTTTCATTCTGGGCATAGATCCACCCAGAGTTTGCATCTAGCCTTTTGTCCTCAGTGAAGATTAGCAAGTCTCCCTTCTTGAAGGACAGGATGGCAGGGTCTTCTGGAAAACAGAATAATGAAGTAGTGTTCAGCCTTGACAGTCCAAGAAAATGCAGAGGCATTTCAACATGAAAGATAAGGGAATTGTATTTTGAAGGCCTGAATTCAATTAGCAACAGAAAGTGATTTGTGTAAATACAGCTAATCCTCCAGTAACACATCACAGAAATCACTTTAATTTCCTCTGCCAGCCTGACATAAATTCCAGGGAGGGCAGTAGTAGAACTCCATTTGAATCAAATGGATGCAGAATTTTTGTCTAGAGCTGGCAATAAAGTATGGAAAGAAACTCCAGTTTACCACCTCTGTGAAACTTTTCTGAAAAGTATTTCCAGGGATCCCAGCTCCAGCTTCCTACTGTAAGCAGGCTGAGTTGTTGGCCACTGTAATATGTAAACAAAATATGCAAGGAAGTAGCAGGTAGGTTAACTTGTAAGCAAAGGTCTTGAATCACATTGCCTAATGCTCTGTATCACTGTGCGTTCGTTCTTCCTGGAGCAAAGCAGCTCTTGCTGAAGTTCTCCCAGCTCTTTCAAACAAGTGCTATGGGTTCTGTAAAGGTTTCTTCCCTACCCTGTAGAAAAGTTCTAAGACTTACCTTGGGATTTTTTCTCATGTGTTGCCACAGCAAATCGTGATCTCTTCTTTAGTCCTTCCAGGAACATGACCACCAGTTCAGCAATGACAATGCTGTTTACAGATGTCAGGACAAACTCCTCGGCACGAAGTGTGATGAGAGTGCAACTCTGTCCAAATGATTTCACTGCCCTATGTATTATTAAATAGTTTGTTACTGGAGCATCTGAAAAACTTGGAGCAGTCTGCAATCACAGCCAAGGCACCTATGTCTCCTTGTAGATAACTCCCTTAGAGTGAGCACTGGTAGATCCTAATTTGTTTTTCCATGAGTTGGTAGGTCTGAAGGACTGAAGTGGTTTAGGTTCTCTGGACTCCACCATGTTTTGTACAAAAATGCTTCATTCTAGACAACAGAACAGCCTTCTTTTGGAATAACTGGGGAACTAATTAAATCTGTTTTAGTCCTCAGAGGTGTTCTTCCTGTATGTAAGACCCTGTGCTCTAAGTGATCTGATACAACGATGTGTGCCCTGAGCAAGCCAATGGTTACCCTTTTTCCACCTCAGCCATCCTGTTGAGTTCCATCACACCTGGGAATTACATGAACTCCCAGCATGCACAACTGTTGACGGCTTAACTGTGTTATTTGGGCTGTTCTTGTCTTGATACATGTCTGTGCTTCTCTACACCTTTCCAGTTGAGCAGGGTCCTTCCACTGATCAGGAAGATTCAGCTATTTCAATATTTCCTTTATAGGCTGCTCGGAACATGTCCATTTTGTTTCCCAGACCTAGGCTAGACCACCATTCCAGGCTCAGATCAAATCACCTAGAGGGACGGCAGAGAAAGTACAGCTCCCTCCTACATGGAAGCCCCTTTCTGAATATGGGCAGGGCTGCCGTCTGCAGATCTTGTCTTTCTGGGGCACTCACCTGTTGGTGTGGATGCCAGTTATCTCTGGGAAGGTCAGATCAAGGAGCCGCTTTTCTGACTCATCCAAGAAGCAGATACCTTTCCAATTTACAGCAAGTATAAAGTGGTTCTTGGGCAAGCTGGGACCTGAAAATGCAGAAAAAAACACTCCTTATCAATTCTATACAAGTCCTCCTCTATTGATTGTATATCTGTCTTGTACTCTCTGGCTCTAGACATTACCTGAAAACTTTGTGACTTCAAAGAATCTGGAAAAAAGCAAAGGCCACTGAAAGCGAGCAAAATCTACAAGTTGTTCCTTCACAGTCTGACGGGAGAGATGATCTTGTGTGTATGGGGCCTGCAATAGAAAAAGATAACCAACTTTTTCGGTAAGTTATGATTCACATGATCTGCAGACAATAAAGAGCAGATCTGTTCCTAGAGGTTCCCAACAGCCCTCTGCTGTCACTGATGTTAGGAGTACCTGGGGAGATTCAAACTGGGAACAGTCTCCAGGGGACCGAGCTACATACAGCTAAGGCTGTCTGCAGGCATGTGGATTCCAGATTTCCCTCAAATCCACACTGATGGATCAAAATCTAACACATTTTGGGTGCCATGAAAATTACTCAGGTAACCTATTTCCAGACTGAAATAATGCTCTATCCCATGCCCGTCTTGACTCAATTGTCAGATGGGAGATAATCTCTGAATAGAGTCTCTTTTGAGGCTTAACTGTACTTCGTTCATTCTGGCTCCCTGTGGAGCCCTATGTGGAAGAGTGGAAAGGTTCTACTCTCTCCCGGTCCTAACTATTTGGGATAGACAAACTGAGATGGTTTTCCTTTTTCCCTCAACAGACTATTCATGAATGGAAATGGTGAAAGAAGCAGAAGCTGGTGTTTCAGAGTGGTTACCCAGCAGTGCCAGATGAACCTCTTACCTTAGCATGTGCGTAGGTTATAAGGCTCACCCACTTTTCCAGGGGCTTGGACTTCAGCTGTTTCACTGGGATACAGTCATGGAGCACTTTCTGCACAAGTTCATTGTGGATGGAGTCTCCAAACTGGATGTAACAATATTTTGCACCTATCTCCACCAAATCCTCCTCCTGAAAAAAATAATCTATTAAAAGAGGCCTAGAAAGATGTTACAAAGTCCAGCTAGCCTTGTTCAACCTTAAAGGCAGTTTAGGAACTGGGTTTTCTCCATCTTTTTCTGGATAACTCTTGACAGCCGTCCAGCACAAAGAGAGATGAACTTCATACAATGATAGCATCAAAGAGATTATTAACAAAGATATTTAAAAGGGACCCAAATTGCCCCTCTGAACATGCCTCCAGTTGCCACATGAACTGAGTTACAGGAAAATCTATTACAGCTGTCAGTGTGACAGCTGGCACAATCACCTGGACGGGAATTGTCCATTAGAAGGGAAGGGTTGTTCACAGCCACTAGAAACTTTGTTCATCCTCTCGCTTTCTAATGCAGGGAATGCTTATTTGGTTTTGTCTCTTTAGGTGGATGAATAAGGAGACCCACCTTCTCACAACGGTACTCTCCAAACCGGACGCCGCGAATGACTTGGTGGTAAATGAGATCAGTGCTGATGGGATCCTCCTGGGAGTTGTGCCAGGGGGTAAAGATTTCCTTCCGAAAGTAAAGCCTCCAAGGTGCATTGCGTTCCTGTATGCCTCGCTCCTTCACTAGCTGCTCACACTGAGAGATGGCATCTAGGACATGCTCTCGTTCCCCACCCAGTGACCAGACCTAGAACAAAGGGACACTGCATTTACTGGCATGCCTGCCTTGCATCTGAGTGAAGGACAACAAACCCAAACCTCCTGGTCTCCTGACACGGAGAGGGGAAAAAAAAAAAAAAAAAACTCTGAAAAGGTGAGCAGATGGATGTGCAAGTTACACTTTGGTAATTTTGTGTATTTTTATGTGCAGGGATGGTATTGGGAAAAATAAGTTGGAAGATGAGGCAGCTTTGCAAGGTTTGCAATCTTTTTGTCTCCTTGTACTTCTGTTTATCCCTTGTATATCCTCTTAAATCTGCATGTGTGTTCCTGTAATCTAAACAAAAGTGCCATCTCAATTAATTTTTTTGCAATTGGTATCTAATTCTGAGCACCAAGGTGTCATCCTGCTGTGTATATCTGTTCTCCAGCATTTCTCTTTAAAAAAAAAAAAAAGCTAAAATGCCAGAATGTGAGCTAACTAGCTAACTGCACTGGTACACCTATTGGCTTTCAGTGCATGTACCACATGGTAGGGACTGCATCAGCAGCACTGTAACACAGGACAAGGAAATTGTGTGCAGCAGTGCAGATGGGAAATACGCCTTTGAACGGGGCACCCTAGCATGTGAGATTTGCTAGTTTCACGCTGTTCCAGCAGTTCTGTGCTGCATGCGTGGCCAACAGCAGGTGGGATCCCAGAACTGGGGGAGACCACAGTGCTGCACTGCCCTGGGATTCAGCTGGTGTTCAGAATTGATTTCATTCAAGCATTAGGATTGGGACAGGGGTGCTTCCAGAAGTCAGAGGGAGTCCTCACAGCTGAAACTCCATAGAAAGAGAGGGCAGCTTCAATTCTGGTTTTCTGCACCTTACCTTATCAAACACAGCAATGTAGAGTGAAAAACCAAACACATCCTTCAGTTTGGTTTTATCTGCTATGAACTGGCAGATCTCTTTGGCAATGGAAGCAGAGTCTGCAGGGACAGTCATGCTTTGGCTGTTCATCAGGGTGACATTAAACATAATGGGTTTCTTCTGCTTTGTTGCCTGTAAGCCAGAGGTAAATGAGAGAAGCAAATTATGGGCAAACCTCAATTTTCTGTAGAAACTGAAGAAGACATTTAGATTTAAGAGCTCCGCACTCTGTACACCCTAGTCAACAATCTAAGTGAACGTCCAAAGCCCACACAGTTTCTTCAATGCGTAGCGAGTCTTAAGTACAAATGACATCTCTGGAGCAGCACTGGAATCAAGTACACAGCTCGAGAGCTGATCATTACACGATAGTGTGGACTGACAAACTTTTCCTTTTTAGCATGTTGACTTTTGGGTGTAGCCTTATGTGCATCAGTGGACAGATGGCCTGCAGCAAGCATTTTGCCCAGGAAGATGCATGTTAGGCAGTGGGGTCGCTCAGGTTTAGGAAGGAATTGAACTGAGATCTTCACTTAGTGTGTGTGACTTCTGATTATTAGGTTGACATTTAAAGGAAGGGGGCAGGCAATGTAGCCCTATCATACACACTTCCTCCATTTTAAAAGCCCTGCTCAGTTCTTTCCAAAAATGGAAAAAATCTACTGAGCTTCCCTCAGTAGATGGTTCTGGCCTGTAGCTCCTGAGTAGATGGAGGTATCTCACTGCAAGTCATGTGCTACAGCTATAACTTACATCCTCCACTGGATTTAGGTTAACAGAACAGCCAGAAGACCTATATCTAAGAAGCTGCACAGACTAAGGCAGCTGGTCTTCAAACCCCTTGTGCAATTGATTTCCATTATTGGATTTAGGAAGATGTTAGCACAGGTTAGTAAATGCAATCCAGCATAAAATAACACAGATCAATGTAATTAAGCAAACCTGAAGTTCCAGCCAGCTTGGAGGTTCAGTTCTTGCTCCATTGACATAGGTACGTCTCAGACGTTCAGCACAATATGGTGCATAGCCTGAGGGCCCATTGTGGATGAAATTCAACAGGTACTATATGCACAGAGCATAAGAAAGAATTAGGAAACACTAATGGTCATAAAACACTAGAAACCTTCTTTAGCTGATAGGCTAGATTAGAAAAATTAAGTATTCCTGCATTTTGCAGTTTTTAGACTGAAGAGGAAGGCTTGTCAGTGTATGTCTTTTCATTATGTTTAACTATACCAGAAATACTAGACAGTTGAGACTGTTTATTCCTATGATTATGCTATTGGCAAGGGTTAGTGTTTCCAACGGAAGAGCCTGAGGTCTTGTGACATTCGATATGAAGAGGGCTAATGGCAGGTTAGGGTTGCTGATTATGGTTACTCGTAGTTTTATTAAGTTCTCTGACAATATCAATGGTTGAAGTCCATGATTAAGATTGGACTTTGGAAGAGAAAGATTGGAGAAACTGAGCTGTTGGAATTTGGCTCAGATACCTTGGATGATGTATAAGCATGGACTTGTATTTACATATTTGACTTGTATTTAGTGCAAGCACAGTTCAGTCACCTGCTTATTTTTTATGATTAAGAATATTCCTAAAGATAAGGTATGGATTTAGGAAAAGAGAACTAGAGGAAGCCAAGTCTTTCATGAATTCTGCATGGTTTACACTTTGGTTAAAGACTGGTATTGAAATATATCTATGGCTTGTGTCTGGTTTGTTGCAAGTAGTGGCCACTTGACAGCATTTATGATTAATCATTTGAGCAAGGGTATCAATTAACAAAAGGCTGATGATTCAGGGATATCTATGGATTCTATATGCCTCTAAGACTTAGGAGGAAGGCTGATGTCAAGTTGGAGCCACAGTCTGTTTTTCTTTTTTTGTGGTGAGGTAGACTTATCAATCTAAATTTAGAAATTAATGTATTAAAAAATTGATGAAAGAGCCCAAATCCAAATCTATTGGATTTTATGGGGCTTGTAGATGTAGGGTAAGAACTGGTAAAATATAGGGGGCAATTTTACACTGGACTCCTGAGTATACCTAATCACTAGGATTGTAACTGAAGATAGGATTTAAATATTGGAAAGGCAGGAGTGCAGAGGATAAAATTTGCCAGATTCTTTGCAGGTTAAAGATCTAAAAAGAGGGCTGGATCAACAACAGTATCTGATGTGTACGGCATATAATGAAAAATAATTTAATGTGAGTACAGCAATCATTTCTTTAAATTACAGGATAAGCATATGAGATGAGATCGTTTCTGCTAAAATCACAGCGCCAGCTGCTATGGCAGCCAGTTTATGTGGCTATTTGTATCAAAGCATTACAACAAAAAAGAAACCAGATCAGCTGAGGCATTTAAGCTGCTATAGGAAAGGTGAACAAGGTACCTTCACAAATGTGTCTGAAGGAGGAAAGCAACCAAGGCAAAGTGACAGAAGGATCCAGCCTCGAGCATAGCTGCTCCTGTTGCTGTTTTCAGTGAGTTGTTTGCAAATCTGGCAATAAATCTCATCTCTGTAATAAAACATGTGAAAGCAACAGATAAGAATGATTCACTGTCTGGCTACATTTCCGTTGCAAGCTTGACATCATGAAGTAGATCTGAGCTAGATTTAACCACTTTAATTAGGATACCACCTATAGCGTACGACAGGAAATAACTGTTGTTGGCTTTGGTATGAAAAGGCTCAAGATAAGTCTAGTGTCCTTTGTGCACCCTTGTTACTTGAGCAGTTCAAGTGCAGTTCCCGTGCTGGAATACCTCCCCTGACAAGCCGGGGGGCTGTGCAGGAATAACAGTTCCTAGTTTATCCAGATGCGAAATGCTATTGCTGTCTCCCACTTGTGAAACTTGCTCTAAGTTCTCCACAGTATGTGGCTTGTGTTTCACGGCTCGTCTGTCAGTTCATATGTGGATTTGGGGATGGGGGCAGGGGGATGACATCCTGCTTAATTTTATAATTTTAATTATATATTTAATTTTATATTTTTAGGAAACTTGGAGCAAATAGTGGAGAGGGGCCTCAAACAGGAATGGAGAAAAGGGTGCTTCAGAGTAAGCTTCTGAAAATGCAAGTTGCCTGCAGCAAGGACATGTGGGAAACAGATGCAAAAAGCTGCATAAAAACAAAACTCATCTTCAGTTTTCTGGACTCTTGGAACACACATTTGATAAGTATGATGTGGGAAGATGCAAGGCAGATGAGGTTTTTGCTCCCAGGTAGGGCATATGATGAAAAGCAGACTGAGGGAGTAGATACTTAGCTTGCGGCCATTATGATACATTGACTGAAGGCAATTTTTGCCAGATGAGGATCTGCTTCTGGAAGCATTTTGACTGAAACAAAGCAATTAGGTAGAGAGGAATGCAGCCCACGACTGAGGTCAAGGCAGTGCCTGTGCCTGCGGGCATTGTTACAGAAGTGTGTTGCATAAGCTAAAACAGGCTAAAATGGAGGATAGAATTCACAAGGTCAGGTCAGAAACAACCAGACTGCCTCATCCTCACACCACGCGTAGGCTAATGCCCAGCCTCACACTGCTCGTGGGCAAGATTTCCTCTTCTAGTTCTGTCAGCAAGCCAGCTCTTCAACAGTCTTTGATTTGGGTACATTGCTTAAGGGCCCAGAAACAGGCTATTGAGAAACTGAGGTTATGAACATCTCTTACACCTAGTATACATAAACCCCACATTTTTCTCTTAGGTCTTCTTCTTCCTCATACTAGGGCTGTGTTCCACCTTCATGTATTATTGGGTTACAGCCCTGAGCTCTGCCCAGTTGCATACTTGTGGGAAATTCAGAAAGCCATACATGGAGGCAGCTGACCTGAACTATGAGAAGATACCAGAAAAAGCAGTAAGGGAGTAATTCTGTCCCCTGAGATAAAGGTGAACCGTCCTCCAAAGAGGTGTTTGGCCTGTAGTCTCAGTTGTATGTGTCTAGCTTGGACTTTCAGTCAGGAATCCCCAGAGATAAGTGGGACATTTCCAGCATTAAGAAAATGCCCCAGGGATTTAGAAAGGGGGATTTCCTTGATGTAATGGGTACCTGATCCCAGAAAGGAGGTACAAGTTTCCTACCGGATGGCAGGGCGCAGAATTGCATTGCCGATAATGAAGTGCACTTTTTCTAGGTTGGACATTGGTCTCTCAGAGATTGACCTGTCCTCCTGGAAACCCTCTTCTCCACTTCTCAGCTGGTCTGTCACCTGAAAGAAACCAATCAGAACTCCTGAGTGCTCTAGAAACCTTCCCTCTTACCAGGCAACTCTCCCAGAAACGAGAGAGACTCCATCTCAATCTTTGTGGCTAAAACACTTCCTGCTCAGTACAACAGCAGTTAGGAACAGGCCATATTTCCCGCCCGCCCCCCCTCCAAGCTAACTCATAAAATATAGTAATACAGCACTATTATTACTGGTTAGCAAAACATTCTAGTACCGTCCTGTACAGCCCTAAGCACATGGTGGTTCTCAGTCTGCTCAGGGCTTTGGGCAAACTGTTCTGTAATACCAACAATTCCCAATAAGAAATTGTTCACTGTGTTCAGGAGTCACTCTCCATCAGGAAGGGATGAGGGGAATCTGCCAGAGAATGAATGAGATCAGTGCACATGGTTTCAAAAGAAGGATAGTAGTGCACCAGGTATCCCACACACAGCTGGGAGGTCACTGTGAAACAGCGTCTGTCAGATGTGATGACAGGGGTCCAGGCAAAGAGACTTAGGGGAAGCCATTTGTTTCCAGCTCTTACCTTCCCTGTCAGCTTGGAGGACCGTTTCAGCTTCAGAGAAGAAAGACCCTTGGAAATCATGTTATCCTTTCTGCTTTCTCTCTACAACACACATTACCATTATAGGAAATTAGTTTAATGCACAGCAAGAACTATTCATTAAGGAAGGGAAGATGATCAAATGGAGATGTTTTGTTTTGTCCTCTCTTGCCAGAAGGAGCTGCAGTGTCCTTCTAGGACTGACAGGGGCCCTTTGGCACTTCTGGTACTTCAAGTACAGTAGCGTGCAAAGGTTTGTTTGCTTTTCTCAGTCTCAGTAGAACAGCACAGAAACCAAGGAAAGAATATGAAAATACAAACATAGCCTGCTCATCTCACCATGTTTGGGCTGTTGTTCTTGAACTGGACCTGGTTTTTCCTGCCAAGTGTGTCATATATCTGTATCATCATGGAACTCTTGTTGACATTCTTGGCAAACATTGTTGGCTCTGGCAGGTCCCCCATGAATCTCAGGATGATAACCCAGACGACTAGAGAAGCCTGCAGTGACAGGAAGCACAGTCAGATGCTGCCAAGAGAACAAAAGGCCTCATGACATTTCTTCCTGTTTAGATGAGACCATTTTTTTTCTTTTACCCAGTCCAAGCTGTTAAAATCCTGTCTCCTCCTGCCATTTACACTTGAAGTTTACTTTCATGTCAAACCACATGTAAGCAACATTCACAACACTCTGAGGAAGACGGTGCAACTCTAGTGGGAATATCAGATTTGCTCTGTGGTTGAGGAACCATCACTATTCTCTTTACTGGCAGTTTGCAGGTGTGCTGTGGCTGGAGTGAAACAGAGAAACTGTTGCTAAACTGCACTCTGCATTTACCCACCTGGACAGACAAGCAGTGCTGTTCCAGGAGCCCTGACACTCAGAACTAGAAAGCCAAATAATAGCAAAGTTTTTGCAGCATGGGATCCTCCATTTTACAAGGCTGCTTAACATCAAGAAAAACTCCCCATCCTTCATCTCCCTGTGGTTCAACAGGAAAACCTGGAGGCCCAGGCCTCCTGTCCACTTCTGTCCTAGCTCACAGACCAGTAACCCTAATGAATGTAGACAGATGGGTGAGCTCTGATGCTTCCGCTCTCCAGTCCACTTTTGCCCCCAAAGGGTGTCTGGAGAAGTCAAAATAAACCTGAATTCTCTGTTGGCAGACTAAAGGTGACCAGAGATCTTGTGCTGGGCAGGTATCCATGTGAAATGCCTGCCTGCAAAGCACCACAAAATGCTGATGGGAACTACTACTTTCATACTAGTGCTTAGGAGTATTTTCTTGTCTCTAAGGTCTCTGGTTCCTAGGGCTGTGCCTGAGGCAGGGTGAGCAGGTTCATTGACAAGCAAGAGCAAGATACCAGGACATTGTCCTTGTCATCATGGTAGAGTAGCGGGTGCCGCAGTGGTCTCCGGATGTGCGTATGTGTAGATGACCCCTGGAAATAAGTAGCTGCAAACTTCGGGAAGGTATACTCTTCCAAGCCATCTGCTTCTTCTTCTAGCTCTACACTCATGGGAATCATGTCCAGGTCCACCTCTTCTAGCTTGCTGGGCTTTGTTTCCAAGTCCTGTGCAGAACATGAGGAAGAAGTAATATTTTCTTTCCCTCTATCTGATATTCTTATTTTATGTTCTTTTTCTTTCTTTTTTTTTTTTCTGCCTGGCCATGGGTCCTCCAGAATTTCGCTTTCCAGCTAAACCCAAAGCCATTTGCAGCTGATACCAACAGACCATTGAGACTCAGGGCTTGTTCTTCTGAGATGCATCCATTCCATATGGCCTTCCTGCCCTGGTCTTCAGCTGGCCAAGAGCATTGCTGGTTGGATAATGCAGGTACACTCTTATTGCTCATATGCTGCACTAACCCAGACTATTCTACTCTCTCTAGCTCTCCCTACCCTATTGCATCCTACACAGCTGTCAGGACTAGCTTATCTCAAATTTTGCTATTCAGAACATGAGGTAACTTAGGTCATGAACTTCCAGCTTTTGTCAGCTGGAAAATCACTGAGAGCACTGGCAGCAGATCATATGGTTGGTGCCAAAATGGAGAGAATGGCACTATTTGGTGGGGGTCTACTGTGGTAAAGAAACAAATGTGAAGTGGATTTTGAAGACACACAGTCCCTAAACTGCAAACTTTTGGGAGCTGACCTCTGAAAGCAGCTCCCCAAGAGACTGGACAACTAATCTGGGTGTTTCTTTCACTGTACAGAAGTTCATTAAACAGAATTGACCACTGAGGGAATTCCAACAAAGTTGATGGACTTAACACAAGGTATGAATATGACCCATCACCAGTCTGCAGCTCTGTACCTCAAAGCCCAGAGGAGCCTGTCCTTCTTGGCCTCCGATCATAGAAGGTAAAAACCCAAAAATTTTGTCAACCATCTCTTGGTCACTGATAACATCATAATTTGTTGGTCTGTTGGCAAAAGCATCATTCCTCCTTTGTGTTTCTTCTGCCTCTTCTCTTTCCAGAATAGCCAGGTGTTCCTTTAAACATAGAATTTGGTTAAGCATGACTGGAACATCGTTCTGCTAGAAAGAATGGGTGCAAGGATGAAAGGCAATTACAAAAGTGTTATGATAGTGAGGTACAGTTCTGGAAGTGCAGCACTGGAATGTGAAGCCAAATGTTGCTTGTGCTAAGCAGTCACAAAGACATAGCATGTCAGCCAGGCTTTGCTCTTATAGCTGTCCTAATAGACTGTTGGTCTGTTACTAATAATGTGCAATTTTAAAGAACTGTGTCACTAGGAGATGGTACAGGAAAAACAAAGTATTCTTAACAGCAGAAAAAAACACATTATTTAAAATTTTAAAATATTTTGTCAGGAGGCTGTAATAGCATTGCGCATGTTTGGCTAAAGTGCCAGTTCATATTGCAAACAGAAATGTGCATGTGTTTACCTTGTCTCATTTCTAAATTATCCTTACAAGTACGTTTACAACTCTGTCTGCTTCTTCCTATGCACTAAAATATAGCAGTATTCAGATCTTTGAGCAAGTCCGTGTGTGAGCTGGGCAAGTCATCTTGTCAGCAAAGCAATATAGCGTTCAGTGTTCCTTACCTGACATACCTACCTTTTCTAACCTCATGGCTTCTTCCCTTGCTTTCACTGGTCCAAGGACTTTGATGAGACGTTTCTCTTCTTCCAAGCTGATATTCCTAGCTTCCAGCTTGCACTTGTTCTGTAGGCAACAGAACCATTCTGTGACTGTTTCCGCAACTGCTGAGCTGGCTCCCTTATGCCATTAGCAAGCTTTTGCTTGGATTTTATCCCAACAGGGACTATTCAGTTCCAGATTTGGCGTTTTAGGGAACAGACCACAGGCAGAAATCTGGAAACTGGCTTTGTCCTGCTTGTACAGGATATAATACAGAAAGGAAACCATAACAGGGGCTCCCATGTGCTATGGACAGCCAAGGTAGTAAGTGCAGGATTTTCTCTGGCAGTGCATACCAACATACACTACATTAGGATTCCCTCTTTAATGTATCCCTAAGTAACATTATCAGGCCTTGTTGAAGAAATTGATCTTCCCTTGCAGGAATGACTGATACACATGCACATCTTATCTTTTCTCCTCCCTTTTGTCAAAAACATTTCTGCTCTGTCAGTGAAGTTCTGATCCATAGCAATGTACACAGAAAGCAAGCGTAAACAAGATCAGTCCATTTAAAACTCTGCTTTTGTACCTCAAAATAAAATATTCCAAAATAAATATCCATATCTGGTGCTATGCTATGGCAACACTTGCTGGTCATTAAATCTCAGAACCTCATAGAAACAACATCACGTTCTCAAGGTATCTAGACAGATATACATACCTCCCTTTTCATCCTCTGTAAATTTTGCCGAACAAACATGCCCCTTGCATATGCCTGTATAACACATACAGCTTTCTTTTGCACTGCTACCTTTTGACGTATTAGATAACCACGGCATGCAGCTTGAAACCTGATGACATGAGCCCGGGCTGTTTCATACTGTTTAGCAAGCTGCTGGCTCCGGTAGAGGGCCTGCAGGCGCCCAAAACCCAGCATAATCTGTAGGAGGTAGAGAAAAAAAGAAGTCATTGTGATTCAAAGCAAATGAGACTGGGGTTAAGTTGGGATGAGTAGAAGATAACAAAATTTAGTAATTGTATAAAGACACTGGAAGGGGTTAATGGGATACCTCCATCTAAGTGAATGCTTTATTTTCTGCTAGCGATATGCCTTTAAAACTAGATGAGATAGAGTTCTTTTGGGGACCTTTTCTAGGGAGTGGCCTCAGGAAGTGGCAGTGGTATCCTAAGATTGACAAGTGAAAGAAGAGAGCAGAAATGAAGCCAAGTGTATGGGGGAAAAAAAAACATGGCCTGGCCTTGGGAGGGATGGGTATGAGAACCCTGAGAGAAGCAGCAGAGGAGGATGGAGCTGGGTGCAGGTCAACACCCTGGCTCTTCAGATAGGAACTGTCACTTTGATGCAGAACTGAAAATGTTTCTGACTGAAACTGGCAGTTTCTCCTCTTGCCCCTCATGAATGGGATGTTCTCTTTTATAGCAATAATAATCCCTCCCATACAAACGTACAATACGTGTGCGCCTCCAATATGGTGTAGCTCTCCTCATCCACAAAAGCCACCATCTACAGAATTTCAGCCATTATTTTCAATAATACAAGATTGATACAGTGACTTCTTTCTGTTACAGATTCCCAATTTTCCTGTAACAGTTGTGGAAGACCCTTTGCTCACAGATTGGCAGTGATGCACAAACGCTAGCCTTGGACTCCTGACTAGAAGTGTGGGAGCAGTTGGGTGCCAGGTTGCTGGAGCCAGGCCTGCCAGAGGTTAGTTGGGTTACTGTTTCACCAGAAAGCAGAAATATCACAGTTTAAGCAAGCCCTGAGATGCCCCAGAGTCCTCCTTGGACCCAATAAATCCCTTCTTTACACACTGCCGTTTTGCCTCTCCCCTCTTTATTTGTGAATATCTTCATTCCTAATACTCCACTCAGCCTTGCAAGGCATAGCGTATAAATACACACACACAAATATGTATTATATATATGTACATATATACACCCGCCTCTTACCGTTCTGAAATCCTTCCGGCAGCAGTAGCCTCGCCAAGCTGCCTGAATGGCTACAGCAGACTTCCTCTGTTTCAAAAACTGCTTCCTAAGCAAGCAGACAGACAAGGTGACAAACAATAGGTTACTTCTGTTGCTTCATGTGATAAAAGTAAAGAATAAGGGTGGTGGTTTTTTGTTTTTCTTTCTGCTTATGGGATTTCTACACTCTGATCTCAGCCTTAATTGCTGTCTAGGAAAACTATTGTTAAACTAACTAGTTCAGTTACTAGTAGACATCTTGCCAGGGCAAGTTTGAAGCTCAGCAAGGGGTGTTCTTCCTGCTTCTGAGTAGCCCAAGGAAAGTATTATGTTCCAGCTCAAAGATTAGTCTGGTCAGATACATTTGTACCACACACATCAAAATTAGCCTCACTCAAAGCATTTTGTCTGCTTACACCTTCTGGAAATGCCAGAAGAGGCTGTTTTGCCTGACCTTTTCTGTAACAGTTCCTTGTTACAGTTCCTTGGGAGATTTCACCTAGGCTCGGCTCATTCTGCAATTGAAGCAGCACCATGAATCAACTGAGGTCTCAAAGTGAGAGCTTTCATATTTGCTTTGCTATCCATTTGCTAGTGGAAAGGTTGAGATCAAAGTATTACTAATGCACCTTGATATATCTGAGCTGACTTTGCCCTTAATGATGCAAAAATACTCATAGCAACTGCAGACCAAATTGATTGCTGTGGTAGGAGAGTTCTCGAAGAGCTGAAAAAGCCTTCACATAGCAGGGATAACTCCCCCATCTGATGACCGCTTGCTCCCCAGTGTCCTGACTGCCAAGGCTAGGAGCGCATCTGAGCAACATGAACTTCCTGTGGTAAAAGCTGTCACGTTGTGGTTGTCAAAACTGGCATATAGCTCTGATGGTCTAAAAATAAAAGTCAGGTGAGGTTTTTAGGGAGACGTGATACTCTGTTAGATAGCAGGTAGAGTTCGAAAAAAAGGGGGATTTTTTTGGCATTTGTGTCATGTTTTATAGTTACTGCTTCTCCATTCTCAGGAATATTTTCTAAACCAAACCAGGAGCTAGTCTTATATTATGGTTCTGGTTGGGTGATAAAAAATTAATAAATACAAATCATGATGTAAAGCATTTAATGAGGACAACCATTTACTTGACAGTGACTAAATTTCTGTTCTGAAGATAATTCAAACTAAACTAGAATTGTGTATCTTTGTCAAGATGGACTAGTTAGTTTTCTATCTTTTCTATTCTTTTCTATCTATGTCTTATATCAAAGAAGCATCCTAAAAAAGAAGGTCCTTGTAGCTCTGAGAAGGACACATTCCATGTGGACTTCCTGCTTTCCAGATACCTATCTCTACTATTTACTGTAAATATTAAGCACAAATCCTCTTTCCAGCCCTTCCTCTCCGTACAAGCTGCATGTGCAGCAGTCCTGCATTTTGAAAAGGATCATGATAACTCAGAACAAATCTTTGTGCAAAATCTGCATAGATGCACTGTTACATGATGAGCATTGAATTTAGGGGTAGTAGAAGGTATGGATTGATACATTTCATACTCAAAAACGCTTCACTGAGGGTATTAAACCACAGTGCAAAGATTAGTGCTTCAAACCAAAGTGAATTCCCTTCTGTGAGATCACTGACCTGTCCTTGAATCCTCTCATCACCTTCTGGATAAGAAGAACCTTATCTGTGAGTATCTTCTGTCGTTGCAACTCCAATACTGTATCATGATGATCCTGTTAGAAGAAAATATTGATATGTCAGCTGAACAGACATCCCCACAACTTCTAAAAACTGGACACATGGTCTGAAAGAGGCCCAGAATCGGCATGATGTAGTGCAAGCTGGGTTTAAAATCCATTTGTGAAACTGCAGTAGGAAGTCTGGACCATCTGGCCACGCCATGTCTGGCTACAGCAATAAACAAGCACAGAGTTTGCTGATGGAAAGACTGTTTTTACCTTGTCTGTCAAATTACATGGTCTTAAGGAACACAGATCCAGTCTCAGATTCAAGAGAGAGTTTATAAGAGAACCTAGTCCTTCTGGGTCACCACTCTTACATTGACAGGTCAGGATCTACTGTGAAGCACCCAGTTTTTCAGGAAAAGAGGCAATAAACTGTCCTTTTTACTTACTTTAAGGAAAATCTTGGTCTTTCCAGCTTGCCAGCTCTCATCCTTGCCCAGTGCTGCTTCGGAGATGCTGATACAGCACTGCCGAGCATCATTCTTCAGCTGATGTGCAAAAACATTATTATATTAGGGCTTGGTTACAAACACAGTGGCGGTACTATGTAAGGATCTATTGCCCTGCATTTCAGAGGGCAAAGAACACAAACAGATGAGGTCTGACAGACCTCTGAGCTGTCAGGATAATGAATGAAAGTGGTTCAGCTCAAGTGGTCAAGAAAAGGAGGAACATCAGTGCTTGGCGAAGCATTCCAGAGTTAAAGTGCCAGGAGGATGCCAGTGACCTCAGAAGTGTGTGATTCCAGAAAAAGAAATATCTGAGGGCAATAGGGATGCCACTCTGCCTGGGATATCTATGTGGAGCAAGTCCAGGATAGCTGGAGGTGCTAAAAGCACCTCTTCTGTTTCAAGTAAGGTCCAATTGAGCTTGTGAGCATATAGCTACACTTACTGTGATGACAGCTCTCTCAGCTGTGCCAACAGTAATCCAAGAACTTTCTATTGTGGGAAAGACTAAAGCCTCATAAGGAAAAGTTAGATTAGCCTTAAACCAAGCTTGTGCTAACGCACCAGTTCTCGGACGGACCACGGCAGGAGAACTCTGTATCTCTCAAAGAACTCCTCAAAGGTGTAGCGAATTGGGAAGCCAGCTTTCCTGATCTGAATGGTCTCCATCATCCCTGAATATCGCAGCTGTTTGATACACAGCTCCCGGTCAAACAACTGGAAGAAAAAGCAGACAAGGATGAGACTTAGCACAGAAAGAAGCTGCACATGCAGCATTCTTCAGAACACATCTATTAACGTGCGATCTCAGAAGGCCTGCAAAGTGGCCTACTCTGCTTTTCTTAATTGCATTTCTTATTTCAGTGTCCTAAGTCAATTCATTACAGGTATAAACATTTATCAGCAGTGGAAACATTCAATTAACTTCAGACGGGCTTTAGCAACTATTTTCAATTCTATATTCTATAACACTAATTTCAGGTGAACAATAAATTGTCCATATTGTTTTGCAGGTGCAAGTAACTGTAGTAGAAACTTACATCCTTTGGGCATAGCATAGCATGAGTGCTGCTAGTTTCTTGTAATGCAGATTAAAAATAGGCTCACTAAGCCACATGCAGTACTTTAAAAATGATTAAGACACTTGACAAACACCATACAAGGATTTGGTGTAGAATGGGGTTGTGATCTCTCAAGTTCCAGCCAAGCATCTTAATGACAAACTTGCTCCTCTTCTCCTGTAGTGTTAAATTAAGCTACATCACCCCTCTCTCAAATACGAACAGCTCCCGTCATCTCTCTCAGGCTATTTCATAGAATGATCATGGCTGGATCCTGATTTTTTTCATTTGTTTCCTTGTTGGGGGCTAGACACTCTCTAGTTCTCTCTTTATCTTTACAGGACTGGCTTTTACAGCTCCTCCCAGGAATACACCTATGTGTTTTTTTGCCATTTATCGCTCTATGATGCTTTTACAGATGTAAATTAACATTGCTATATCCTACTGCCCTTTTTATTGCAGCAATAGTTTGTACTCCAGCTCTTCTTGGCTGGAGTCCAGGTATAAAATGCTACACAGCAACTGACATCTTTTTCTCATTAAAAAGTTTACTGAAGACAAGACCTCATATTGTTAAAGCATTACCAGTGGTTTCTTGTAGTCATTTGGCTTGATGCAGCGGATGAAGTATGGCTGGCACTGACCAAGGATTTTCATTAGTTTTTCCAGGGATTGCTTGAATTGTCCCCCCAGAGTAGAGAGCCGTTTAGTGGTATCCAAGCCCTGGGAAGAGTAAGTACATGCTGACTGCTACATCATTCATTGTCAGAGGGCCAGTTAATAAATCTTTGTATTTTTGTACTGAGTAATGGTATATAACTGCCCGGAAAAGTTATTTATCTATATGGGAGCTAAATCTGCTATCTGCATCTTGTTT
The DNA here is from genome assembly GCA_013399475.1 of Chauna torquata. Classification (NCBI taxonomy): domain Eukaryota; kingdom Metazoa; phylum Chordata; class Aves; order Anseriformes; family Anhimidae; genus Chauna; species Chauna torquata. Next base: position 92,795 of record VXAL01017353.1, read on the forward strand.
GGGAATAATATTCTTGTGAAGAAAGCCCACTGAGCTCCTTCACTTACTTGGGTACCCCCTTTAGCAGTGTGGGTGGCTGCAGTGGAAGAAGTTCCACCCACAAGAGCCCACATAGGCCTGTCTCTTCCAACTAAGGCTGTGCCAAGCCATTATTCATGGATGCGTGCCTGACAGTTGGGTGAGAAACAGCCACTCCCAAAGTAACAATAACCTCCAGGCCAGGCATTTTGCTGCCAGCTCATAGCTAACTAGAATTGCTAAGGATTCAGAACTTAATGTTTAGGATGGTCTCCTTGCTCATTAATACTACAGTAAGTAGTGAAAAGGCAAACTTCTACTGGAGGATAACGTAAGAGCTGCTCTATTTTTGGCTGCAGATGCAGTGCTGTATGTCTCACAACTCCTAGGTTAAATTTTGCTTCCAGGTGCAATGGTGTAAACCCAGAGGGATTACACTTGGCTGCAGTTAGCTTCTGACTTCCCCAGCTTCCCTGCAAGCACAGTTCTACTTCTGTCTTTTCCCACACAGATTATCACAATAGGTCTTAGCTGCTGCTTCTATGTTTTAAGGGCGTATTAAATTGCAGTGACAACAGTGCAGATTCCAGGTTACAAAAAGACTCCACTGGCCTTTTTCATGCTTCTTATAAGCTTGGAGCTAATCATTGCAGCACAGTACAGCTATATATAAAGATGGTTTTTTTTCCCCCCCTTTTTTTCTTCCCACTCCAGATAAGTAAACTATTTAAAGCTCAGTGGGTCCCCTCAGTTTAATGGTCTTTATAATACCTCATTCTGCTGGTTCTTACATTTAAGGTACCCTTTTTAACACTCAAGTTGCCTCTTTCTGCTTTAAGCTACAGGGCAATGCTGCCCTCCAGCGACCAAACAGTCATGCCTTGGAAAATAGTTCCTGGGAACGTGTCATAGCAGCTCTGATGCATTTTAGGGCTAGCAAGCATCTATTTGAAGTAGATATGATAACAGCACGTAGATGTTTAAGCTGTATGAGAGTTAAAAGCAATTTGCACTCCCAGACCTTAGAGGTCTTTCTGCTGTACCAGTAAATCAGTGGGATGGTCACAGAAAGCTGAAGTCCAGGCCCTCATGGTCTCACAGACCACCTTTAGATTCAACACTGTTAGGCTGAACTTGTTGGGGTGGTGGTGAATTTTCTCCCCTGGTGAGTCAGGAGAAAAACTCTGAGACCTCAGAACAGCAAAGTTTTTTCTGGCGCTTCATTCACTGTTCTTTTCCATAGCTTGCTTCTTAGGCTCCCCAACAGTGGCCCAACCTATTTTAAATTAATCTGGACATTTCACCTGACTTCTATGCATTTTGAAGTGGACAGTAACCCACGTTTAGTAGCTCCTTTCATGACATGCTACTCTATTTTCTAAATGTTCTCCTAAAGAAAGTTTTTTCCCAATAATACAACCTTCTTTAACGAGACAAAAACCATCAGAGCAATGTAGATAGGCCTGATATTTAATCTTAAGTTACTCATAACATTTAATAGATGCTAAGCCATTTCTCTGTTGCTGCTTGTACCACTTCTTTCTTCTTCCACAGGTTGTTTACCTGTCCGTGGCCAGAAGTTCTGGACAGCAGAAAGCCACGTTGGGATAAAGACTGAGGAAGAAAGAACAGGATCAGAAAACAAAGCCAGGAGAATAGGCAGATAACAGGTAAGATAGCAAGCTGACTGTTTGCTCTCTACCCTGAGAAGGAAACTCAGAGATATAAACACTAAAAGCAAAAGTACCTTCACACAGTGCTAATACCACGGAGTTAAATGCTCAGAAATCAAGGTATGTGAGAACCTGAACTCTGCCCCATGCTGTTTCCAGACAACTGCGCTTTACAACCTCTTTTTCACTAGGCACAGGACAAGGCTCCTTACACCACTAGCACAGATGTGTCTGTGATAATTGGCCACCATGAACTTCGTCACAAAGCCTCTGGGCCTAGAAGGAGAGCTAAAGTTGCAGCAGTGTGCAGGTCGGTGAGACTGTCTACGGGTATCACTGGGAGCAGAAGGTGGAGAGGCCTTCTGTGACAGCAGAGCTATTTGCTTCTTTGTGCTAGCCAGGTACCCCTCTGCAAGACAGAAAAGGCCAGGACCCTCCTGCTAGCTACCCAGTCAGGCTTCTTGGTGTTAGGGTCCCAGCAGACTGTTTGTGTGTTCAGTATGGCAGCAGTTTAGCTACTGGCTTCAGGACAGGTACTGACTTTGCAGAGGGGTCTCTGGTTGGTGCCTTGTTCTGTTCCAATGAACCTTTTGAACTGCAGTTTCCTCCTACTCATTTACACTCATCCGGGCAATGTGGATGCAGTACGGATGCACAGACACAAAGCAAATCCATTCAGTTGATGACACCATGTGTGAAGGTAGCACAGCTCATGCTGCTGTGACAGCCTACACATGTGGCTACACAGATGTCCAGGGATGCAGTCCTGGGAGACAGGGCTGACATTACACTTGTTTACAGCATGAACACCAGATCCTGACTTTTCCTCCAGACTCTTTGCGGAAATGGGTTGTATAAAAGGGAAGGGTATTTGCAGAGACAGAGCAAAAGAAAGAGGAGGTCATGAACAGCCAGAGCCTTATAGAAGGGAGGAGAAATGAGCTGTTTCTGCAACCCAGTGTCAGTAAGCCAACCTTGCAGGCCTGGTCACTTCCAAGATGCCGGATGGTCCCACGTCCCAGACTAGGTGGGGTTGTTTCCACCTGGAAAATCTGCCTCAGGAATTTGTTTTTGGAGGAATGAACCATTTGCATTACATTAGCACTCAACATGTCCCGGTTTTTCTCTAGGAAGTCTATAGGATGGAAGAAAAAAAAAACAAAACAGCTTGTCATCTCTGCAGCCTGCTGGCTCTAGTGCTACTCTGTCTAGCTAAAATCCACTTCATCTACAGTAACTTGCTGATTAGTTTAAAGTAATCCTCCTGACCTCCTGACTTCAGCTAAGTAAACCTGAAGGTTTTGAACTCTCATCCTGAGCAATCACAGATCCACACTACCCTGGAGCGCCACACATCCATGGCAAGCCATGCCCTTCTCTTCAGTCTCCACATCCAGCAGAGACAGGCTCACCTTTTGATTCATAAAAGACAGCCCCAGCAAAGTGGTTAATGCCAAACTTGGTGTCATGGTCACTCTTAGGTGGGATATAGACTTTACTTTTGCCATGGAGGGAATTGATTTTGATAAGCATGGTGGCATCTGTGCCCTAGAAACAAATACAAGCAGAAAAGGACAGTTAAGTAGGTTCCCGCCCCTGCCCCCCGCAACCTTCCTATGCCATCCTGTCCAGCCATGCTGTAGAGGCTGCATGCTCCTTCTCCCAGGTAGGCACACAGAGCCTTCTTTCACTCCCCGACTGGTACAAGACTCAGAGATCCCCAGAAGAAGGCTGCCCAAAGCAGATACCAGTCAGCACGACCAGATTATGACTTCCACAGGCAGGCAGCCAGCTGGGTGCTTCTCTTCAAGTGATGCCATCACAATCTCATCCCCTTGTGGTGCATGTGAGGCTAGCTCTGCTCACTCACCCATGCTAGGTTAGTGCTGTGCTATCTGAGAAGCCATATGCTCTGGGAATCATAGAAGAGAAGCTTTTTTCTCCTGACTGCAGGACATACAGTTGAGACCACCCTCTTCTCAGGGAAGAAAGGGGAAAGTTGTCTGTCTGTACACAATCCTCTTAAATTGCTGACTGAGGTCTACAAATGAGCTGAGGCAGGGGCTTGCTTTTCTGGATAAGCTGATGTTGCCATCTGATTCCTGTACTAACAGTCCTGCTTACCCTTGCCATGCTCTGGAGACTGTGAAAATGCTCTGCAGGGATGTTTGGGATCAGATGCAACTTTAACCCCTGCTCTCCTGTTTGAGATGCTTGCCCTTTGTAGAATGACATTTTTTCGCAATGACATTGCTCATCTGTGACTGTCATCCAGGAAAAGAAAGAGAAAGCTGCTGCCCAGACCAACAGCAGAACAATACTCAATATGCAAAACCAAATATTTCCTAAAAAGCCACTTTGAAGTGATCGGGACTCCTTCCTTCTCCATCTGGAACAACTGTAAGGGTTTCAACAGCAAGGTACCAGGAAGAGCACACTCCAGCTGAGAAAGAACTATTCATATGGATAATTTAAAAGGGGCACCTGGGGGAGAAGACATTGCTTCTCATGATGTCTCTGAAAGCCTCCTTTGCACTCTTCTGTGTAAAGCCAAGCATTACTGGTGAGCTGTGGTCAAAGCCAAACATTACAGGTGAAACCAGAAATTTACCTTTGGGAACTTGCTCTCTTCATCAATGAGGGAGATGATGTTCATGGGCTTGAGTGCAATGACCTCCAGAGCCTGGCGGTTGTCAGTGAAGTCAATGTTACTCCAGGTAATGTGCTCTGCAAGGTATTCCTCTTGCTCCAGCTTGAAGACATGGTGCACAAAGAACTGCTGAAGGTGCTCATTGGCAATGTTAATGCAGAGCTGCTCAAAGCTGGGGGGGGACAAGATGGGAACCCATGGTCATCTGGACCTTGGCCAGTGCTGCACTGCTCTATGGTATTTATTTATTCTCTGTATTAAACATCTATCCAGATATACTACTGCTATATTCCACAGAGTTAATGATCACCACCACTGCATGAGATCAATCTTAGGACCATAAGGGATGCATTTTCTGCTGTGATAAAGATGAGCAGAAATGATCCAACTGATGACGGAGTGTTACTGGGTAAGCAAGGAAAGATCTTGTATGTGTTTCAAGGAACTCTAGTGATAAAGGGGAAAACACAACTGTGAAAATAGCTTGGCTATATGAGTGTGTGACCTGTTTTTTTTTACTTGCACTGGCATTACCACTTCTTTTGTCAGTTAGTCCTTAATGCTGCACCTGAGTTTCGTTACCTGGTAATTGCTGTGGTACAGTGTGTGCCTGAGGAGTACTCACCACAGTGAGGCCCCATGTGGATTGCAGCCTTTGGAAATAGCATAAAGTAACAGGAAAGACTATGAAAGATATAGGATGTGCTGAACAGATCTTAAACTATGTTCCAAAAGTCAGTGAAGAATATTATCTTGCTGAAAGCAAGCAAGGTGCACCTGTTGAAATGGATTGGAAAAGATTGCCATGCAAAATTTAGAAAGAATGAAAAACATGGAACATTTTAAGAGATTTATCAAAGAGGAGGTGACAAAGGTGGAGGGAAATAGTGACAGAAATAATATTATATTATTATTACTACTTGGCACAGTCATTTACTGCATACTTCACTGACATGCTTCACAGCATACCCTGCTGCAATACTGCTCGCGTGTTTTCTGTGCCACACCATGGAGAAAGCTTCTCTACTTTGGTCACCAATGTTTGTAGACTGCAGAGTATGTGTGAGGGTTTGTGGAGTACTGCTGATACAGTACCATACAACTTAGAGAACTGCTGCCTCTGTAGAGAAGGGTGTATAGAAATGGTGCTTTGAGACTGAAAGCACCAGTAGGAGAGGTAGCAGTGGGACAACGGTATGCTGACCTGTTCTTAAAGGCAGAGAAATTAAGCAGCTCCAGAAAAGTGACAGGAGAACACAGAGCAAAATGAAAGCATGGGCTGAAGTGGGAAACAAAACACAGCCACCTTTGTCCCATGTACAAAATGCATCCCAAGAGACATCATAAAAATGCCATGGAACAAGGAAGTTTGGCACAGACACGGGGACATATTATATCTGCTTGTAATGGTTGCCGGCTCATAGCAGCTTCATAGAGCAAATTCCTGAAGTTCTGGAATAGACATGTGCAACGGCTGCACCAGAATGAAAGCTGAAGAAGAAGGCAGAAATGTGACCAAGACTGAAGAAAAATGGTATCTGTGTGAAATCATCACTGGGAAAATTCAGTGATGGAAATTTCACTGCTTCTCTGAGAATGAGGATGATAATGAAAGAACATTTGTCTGTTTTTTCATTCTTTCCATTTATATCAGCTGCTTTTCAGGTCCCCAATGGAAATGAATCTAGAGCCTCCTACCTGTTGTTGCTAAAGTTTTCAAACCCAAAAATGTCCAACAATCCAATGGACTGATATGTATTTTTAGGCTTCTGAGAAGTTGGGTTGAAAATGGCTGAGTTGATCTTGTTTACTATCCATAGGAAAATCCGTCCATATATACCCTGGGGAAAAATTAAAGAGGAAGTGGGAGACCATCATTACAGTCTTTGGACATATCTCACTGCTTCCTATCATGCTGCAACAATGATGTCAAACTATGCCTGAAGACTAAGAGGGAACAGAGCCCTCTGGGTGAATGTTTATCACAAAAGGCTCTTCAGCTAGTAAGACAGGCAGCTCTGAAAGCACCCCCAGTATTTAAACAGAGAAGATGTAAGAACCAGTACCTTCACAAAGGCATCCTTCCCATCTGCAGCTTGAGCTATGCTCAGAGGCCTGGACACACTTTCTCCTCGGACAATGATTGAGAGGTTTGTGAGGCTGTTCTGAAGTTCACTGGAGTCTACCTGGAGGAACAGTCATGGCAACCTGGTCATTCAGGCGGATAAAGGGGATCCAGCAAAGAAAATCTATCTTAGGAAGAGGGCTGTGACAAACTGCCTGTCCAGCAGCATACATGACAGCATTCTGCTATCCCAGACTTAAAGATCTCCTAGCTCAGAGAGACATCTGCAACAGCATCATTTGAATATCAGCAGGAAGAAGAGGAAATGCCCTTTATATGTGCTTCCATGCATAAACACTCCACAGAGACATGCTTTGTCAGTGTGCTCAGGGGGCACAGGTGAAGGAGAGAACTAGTTGGAAAAGACGATCGTCCATTACCTCAAGCAATTTGGTCGCAGTCGAGAAGTGTGGTGAATCCATCACATCAGAGCAGTCCAAGTTGTCATACACAGCCGCTGGAATGAGGAAACAGTCTTGGGGTGAATCATTTCTGTTGTGGTGGGGGGCTGTGCTATTATTGCAGCCATATTTCTGTAACCCTGTAGCTCCAGGAATGTGGCAAAGCAGTAAGTTCCCTGATCAAGCTCACAGGTTTGATGATTTTACTAAGGAGGGTTCTGATTTCATCCAGGGATCCTGGCATGTATGGGGCCCTTGCAACTCCAGAACATCAGGCTAAAAGTAGCAGCAAAACTGACAAGGTTATTACTTTTAACTGGTAGCTCTTGGGGATCTGGAGAAGTTTTATGTGACTTTAGAAAATGTTTCTGAAAATATTTTTTCCTTGTAGCTGACTTGTGGGAAATCTAGACAAAAAGGTTGTCTAAATGTCTCATTTTAGCAGCCAGCATTACTCCAAAGAACCCAGCTGGCATCACTGTATTGGATCCTCTGCATCACAGAGAGAGGAGTCCTTTTCTAATATGTGAGATCTCCTGGCATCCTGCTGGTGGGTGTATTAGACTGTGCCTGTGCCATACCAGAACAGCGTTTATGCAGGTGGGTGTTCACCATACCCAGCCAGGAGAATGACTGCTATCATCTCCACAGCAAGCATGACTCAACTGCTCCTCTGTCCTCTAGCTTGTGTAGCACTACAATCAGCAAACATAGCATGGCATTATATTATCTAGTGTTTCAGTTTGTGTGATAAGGGTCTATTTATAACCATGGAGACCTAAGTGTGACAGAATAAGAAGACGGATGTTTTTCAAAACATAACCCAGTGTTTAATGGAGCTTATCTGCCTGCCCCTCCAACCCTGTCCACCCACATATTAGGACAGGGCAGAGGAGCACAACCTAATCTGCACAGTCGGAAGCAGAGAGCATCTCTAGGCCTTTAACATCGAGTGTGAGGAAAGACCAAGCACAGACAATGCTGAGTTTACCTTCAAACTCTACATTCCCCAGGTGCAGAATAGCAGCCAGCAGTTTGCTGATGTCCCAGTGTTCAGAGTCTGAGAACATGAGGATCTTCATAGCCGAGCGGATGTGAGCATACTCCTTTGCATCATTCCGGCCATCGCAAGATGTGCAGTTGCCCTGCAAGACACCACATTCACAGGCAAGGAAAATCTCTGGTTTCTCTTCAGATCATATAAATATCAGATAGAAGGACTAGGATTCTTGGCACTGTTTCTGCTTATTCATTTTCCCCTAAGGTATACATACTTGATTAGCTTTCTCCCTTGTATTCATCTGAAATCTGAGTGCCTGTGAAAGTGGGGGATATTTCCCACCTGCTTTAAGATGTCCTTTATGTTTCTTAAGGCTGACTTGGATAGAAAGCTTTGAACTGCCACAAGCTGCCTCCGTGGTGGACAGGTGGACATTACAGTAAGTCTCTGAGACTCACAGCCCTTTTGGTGTTACTGCTTCTGGTACTCTACAGAAAGGACTGTTGATACTTGGTAACTACCCATCTGCAGCTCCTATTGATGGTACTTGGTTGCTGGAAGAAGCAAATGGTAGAGGGATAATGGAAAAGAAAGCAGAGACTGTTACCATAGTGAGATAAGTGTACTCTGAAGCAGTGCTCAGATTCAGCATCTTTTTCTGCTCCAGATTCATCCCCATTAGCATGCAATAAAAGATATGATAGTTCCTCTCCTCTGGAGCCTAGAAAGAAAGGAACAGGCCAATATAGCCTTGTTAGTACAGGCTTGTAACAGAGGAGCAGGCAGAATGGACATCTGCAAGTGCCTTCACCTGTCGGCAAACTCGGGACTTTTCCAGAAGAAACTGTTCTATCCGGGCTCCTTCTATCACACCACTGTGGTTGAAGTAGATATCAATATATTTCCCAAAGCGGCTTGAATTGTCATTTCGAATTGTCTTGGCATTTCCAAAAGCTGATTGGCAAACAACAGAGATAGTATCTTGATTACTGCAGTTAATGAACATCAAGTCTATTTTTGATGCTCTTCTGTTTTTCTGCTGGTATTTTACATGTTGTGCACCAAATGATAGTGCTGACAAGCACTAAAGAATATATGGACGCAGACTCCCTCCTGAAGTGACATGCAGGCATAGTGTGCGTTCAGATAATTGGGCCCTGAAAGACATATTCAGGTAATCCAAATTTGCCTCCTTATGTTTGGCCAGCCAATAGAGCTGAGCAGTTCTCAAGTCCTGCAAAAGGACTTTCTGGGAATACACTCAGTCCCTCTACCGAGAAAGATGGATGTCTCAAGGAGCTATCCTACAGATACGTCTTTGCTTAGTCAGTCACTTTGTCACTATCTGGTACAAATGCCAAACCAGGGGCAAAAAGGGCTCTGCATTTCCAAAAGTTCTTGTGCTCCCTGCAGTTCTGAGTTACCTACTATGGTGGCACCACCTCCTGCTGCATGGAGCTGCTGTGGACCTCATGGGGACATGGCGGAAAAGTCTTGAGAACTTCTACCCTGCATTGTCAATGCTTCAGGGTTTTTAGTTGCTATGCAAATACAACAGTTCGAGGGTCTATTCCTGAATTTTTATCCTGACATAAAAATCCTATGATAAGGGTGGTAAATCAGGCCTTTTTGCTAAATAACCCACCTTCTAGAATGGGGTTGGCCTCTAGGATTTGCTGCTCTATCCAGGAATGCTGGCCACTGACAGCTGCCAAAAACTGTAGTATTAGCTTCGTGCTTTCAGTTTTCCCAGCTCCAGATTCTCCACTGCAGTAAGAAACAAGATCATTATGGGTTTCCTTTCTTCTTTTTTGGCTAGGGTGGCAAATGGCAGACCAAAGTGAAAAAAGAAATCCTACTTATATTTACGCTGTGAATGGCAGATCAGACTGTCTTTCATGGAGGGCTAGAGAACTATAGTTTTTCAACATCTTATCTGCTAAAATTTAAGTTGTTTTCTAGACTTAGATTGAAGACTAAATTATCCCTCTGATTAAAAATAAGCAAATCTATGGAAGACAATCTGTACCAGTAAAAATTAAATGACCACTTGCTTTTCTTTAATGCATTAACAGATTTTCAGCGCTAGTCTTAGCTGAGGCAACTCAGTTGATGTACTGTAATCAGATATTATTGCAGTGAGACTCTCTGATTCTTCACACTGATGATTAAATGGATACATGTTAGGTGTTTATAGGATAGAGAAAGTTTCCCTCCACTTTCAGGTTAGCAGAGGTAGTGTTTCTTCAGGAAATCTCTGTTTGCACAAAATACAAATAACACAAGTATCGTGTCCCCAAGGTGAAAGACAGCCTTACATTACACAATCTCAGATGTGCAGAATGTATCACCATATTCGAAGAGTCTGCAGGAAAACAATGGACTTTGGAAATCCCTTGCTTATGTTCTACCTTTTGCAGCCCTGACTGAAAGTGAAGAAGCAGGGAAGAAAACGTTTCCTAGCTGTTATCTCTAGTGTTATCTGTGCCTTTCTATTTGGAAGGTCTCCTGTGTCCACAAAGGTGCCCCAAAAGCATGCCAGACTTGGTTTCTGCCACTCATCCTGAGTCCAGTCACCTGATCACACAGCACTGGTCTCTCTTATTCCTCTTCATATTGAAGTAACAGGTGTCTGCAATGGCGAAGACATGAGGTGGCAGCTCTCCAATCCTCCTGTTGCAGTACAGCCTGATATAATCAACTGTGTAGAGAGGCAGCAGCTGGTATGGATTCACTGCTACCAAGATAGATCCTGTGTAAGTCTGGAAAACAGTTATGAGCATTACCTCTAGCAGCAAACCTGCAAACAAGAATATATCCAAAGGCGCTCACAGCATAAATCTAAGCAGAGGCAGGAGGGAAACCTAGGAGGCCCACAGCAGCACTTAGGTGAGGCCAGGAGTCTGGTTCCTCACTGAGAGTTGTTATTATATGTCCCAGGATGTAGAGGTTTTTGCAGAAAGAAGAATAACTCTAATCTCCTGGCCAAATCACAGCTCAGCTCACTGTCTCAAGCTAAAACACAAAAGCTCAATTTGACGTGGCATTTTTGTGTGTTATCATAAGCTGTTTTGTAGTGATTTTTGAGCTGCTTTTATGTTCTGGTGCAGATGTAGCTGAACTTTGCTGCTGGGCAAAGTTATGGTTGTGTTATTTATACAGCTATTTAGTAACATTTGTAAACAACAGCACCACTGAAATTAAGGAGGGTGTCAAAGGCTGTGAAACTACAATGCAATAATATTGTTCAAGAACTACATAACACAACTGCAGACTGCTAGAGTCTAATATAATGTCTCGATACACACTTCTTGGTAGTTATAACTGCAGGGTATATCAAAATCAGTACTCGATCACACTGAACATCACCACATCTTTGTTATAAGAGGCAGCTCCTCTCCTTTAATATAGTGTATACAACATGGGAGGCGAAGCTCATGCAAATATTTGAATGTTGTTATCATTGCAAACTAGGAGCTAAGGAACAAGGAACCTGAAAATGTCAAGTTGTTCAAACTAATAGATAAAATCTGTAATGGACAGGAAATGAAACCAGGTGTCCTAAATATGCAGATTTATTCTTTATCTATTTTAGTGCATCAAAATCAAGTAAACATTCACTTGGACTGGAGGACAATCCAAACCATATTTCCGCATCCTGGTTAGATTGATCCTGTGTCACAGCTGCAGGTAATAGCAGCATGTCCATCTAGCACTAAGCTGTAACATGGACTGGATTTAGCTAATTGTCAGTTGCTGCTGGAAATGATCAATCTCGGAGAAAGCGAGCAGGGTCAGTCACTACCTATGCATATCTGTGGAATTTCAGAGAATCCTATTAGCACTCTTCTTCACAGCCAGACTATTCAGATGAAGGAAGAGAAAAACTATGTTGTGTCTCCTTGGCACCCTCAGTCAGTAAAGGAAGCAGAGGGCCCCATGCATGAAAGGAGGCTTGCAGGCCGTTCAGGTCACCCTACTAAAGGTGTATTAGAGGTCATTCCTAGAAGTAGCGAGCTCGGTAATGTTGGCACTCACATAGATTTTGTGCTGCTGGTGGCGGATGAGGAGGTTGTGCACCATGCCTGCTTCATGGAGATCCCCAAGGCGGATCATGTCTTCCACCCCTTGGACAGAGGATGGGTGCATCAGGCGCACCATGTGCATGTCCCGAGCCGTGATCCAGCGCTCCTGAAAAAGGCAAGGCAGCAGTTTTAATGGGTTATGCTGTTACTCGGAGGCAAACAAAAGAAAGCACCACGTTAGACCAGAATGAGCTTGAGCACAGTCCACACTAAACACAGTGTATTCTAACAAACAGCTGACTGAACTACAGAAATTAACAGGTGTGCTGCTCCACAGGGTCGAATGATTTAAAACCCTGAACAAAGCCATTCATGTGGGTTCTGGACATCATGAGTGTTTGCAGTGCAGTTGAGTCAGATCATTACAGCAAGAACATGTTTGACGTAGGGATGAAGCTCCAGTCCAACTGACTTTACTGGGATCATGATTTTAACTAGAGCTCCACCAAATTTAGAGATTGGAGCTTGTCTGTTTCCTGTTCTTAACTACATAGTTATAACCGCTAGCTCAAGAAGCTCTAAATCTTCATACTGTTGGGTCCTGTGGATACTAGGGAAGTATCACCCTATGTTGGCCTTATTTTTGTACTATTTCTTTCAGTGTATCCTACCAGCTGTTATCAGACTGTTTGTCTAGATGGAGCTTCTATGGCCATTCTTTTCTACTTTGTACTTTCGATTTTTATGTTCATCTTTTACAAAAAGTTATAGTGTGTAGCCCACCTTGCCTTCATCATCCTCCAGCAAGATCCGTCCTGAGTTGGAGTCCTTCACAACTGCCCCAATAGGGACATTAAATTCACTGTTTGGCTGAGTTTCCAGCCACACATGATCACCCTGGGGAGAAGAAAAGCTCTTGTGAAGTAATGTGACAGACTTCATGCCATGCAGTTCACATGCATACATGTCTTGGTCTTAATTTTCTATTTCTTTGATTTCTTCTGCACTATTTAACTGGACAAGTTCTTACTGCTTGCAGGCAGTACAATCTAATGGTTATAGCATTGGGACCTCTGAGTACTATTCCCAGCTCCACAGCTGACGTAGAACATGACTTTGGCTGACTCATCAAGCCTAGCTGTCTTACAAGAGGAAACGAGGTAACACCTTTTACAAGGACAGTGATTACTCAGTTCCACTACCTCCTAGAGATTGGGAGGGGGGGCACAGTGAATGCTGGTAAAGTGCCTTGAAAGCCTCATGTTATCTCTGGTATTCTTTCAGATGAGATGCTTGAAAACAAAGACATTACTGGGAAAAAAAAGATGGACAGACTAGATGCCTGGAAATGTAGAGGGCCCTGTTGCAGCAGTTTTATATATATTTTTTCTGCTATCATTCAAATCACTTAGAAATGTGAGTGTATCCCTGATCTGTCTTAGGAAAAAAAACGCATTCTTTATTCAGCCCAGCTCCTCTTTACATTTGTAGAGGCATGGCAACGTCCCGCCTGCAGAGCAAGCAAGCATGCAGGACTGCTCTGCTGTCACTGGAGGAAAGGTGTGAGCTATGGCTGTCCTTTCCTAGGAATAAGCACCATCTCAGTGTTGCTTGAGCTACTGCTCTGTTCATATTCCCCACGCTCCTCAGGAATACCTTCTCTTACTCCATGGAATAAATTTACTGCAGTGACTAGAATGAAAATGAAACAAAGCTGTAGCTTGGATCTTCAATGGGTATGAATTGGCTTACACCTGCTGAGGAGCTGGCTTGCTAGCTGTCTTGTATACAAATTTTGTTCTCACCATAGCATTTCCTGTCTAAGTTTCTTTTTTTACTGAAAAATTATTTCTTTTTCCTCTTAAAATACTTTATGGGCTTACGTTTAAAACCAAACAACTGGAGTGTAAACATCTAGAAACATCACACGGGGTTATGAAGAATGTGCTCTGATTTGCACTAAATAAAGCTCCAGAGGTAATCTGTAGTGCCACACCTTGTGACAGAGGTCACCAGCTCAGCACAAGCACAGCCAGCCTAGCCCAAACTAGGCATGATACCTTTGCATTTTTAGTCCAGACTGATATTATTTTATACCTTGTTGATACTGGGTTATTTCTGCTTTTCTTTTTTGATATGAACAAGGATGTTAAGGTCCTTTTCTCCTCTTTGGGCCTCAGGCTACTCAGTAAATCATAGCAAAGAATAGGACTTACCTTTCTGAAAACGACCATTATGTTTCAGATCACTGTATGCAACCTGCAGTCCCAAGAAGAACAAAGCATTAGGCCAGAAAAGGGCTCAGGCTTTGATCAGAACAGGCAATGGAGTGGAAATATTTTCTTGTAAAGAGTAACAGCAAAATGCCTAAAAATCATTCTGTTTACTGATTGCATTAATGCGAAAGAGATCATAAGTTACACCAACTGTAGAAACAATGAAACCATCTACACAAAGCAAAAAATCTGCAGCTCTAGGGTGGTGGTCTGCTCCAAGTTCCACGACATAACTCTGGAGATACTTGCAACCCCAAAGAAGTCAATGTGTATATTTTCATGCCAAATAGTTCCCTCAGTCAAGCATTAGGCATGTTTATTGCCTGAACTTCAAGTTTAGGTCACAAATAAAAAGACCCCACAATGCAATGCAATTCATTGCACAGCAGAGTTCCCTTTGTCTGGTCCATTGACCCAGCAGTTCAGTTGCTGTGAGCGACTAGCCCAGTGACACATTTAATTCATACTCTCTTAAGCTGATCGGTTTCCTCAGACCCTCACAGCTTGAACCTTCCATCATTTAGAAAGTGATGTCTAGAGCTAACTTCCCTTGGCTGGAATGGGAGTGGTCACAGTGAAGGCATGAGCAGCAAAATAAGGAACCAGAGGGGTCCGCAATAAAATTAGGAGCTCACTATGATGAACGTAATAGTGAAAAGAGAAAAGACCAGAAATCTACACCACTGCTTTGATTAAGGGGTGATACTGTTTAGGCTGTGATCCTTAGAACAACCAAGGAACCAAAATCTTCAGAAGCTGCTTCCTCTCCCATAGGCTACTGCAGCTGGATTTTGGGAGATTCCAGGACTGTGATTTGCTTGCTTCCACTCTTGCTACAGCCAGAAGGCTGCAAGATGCCTTTTACTGTGTGGGGGAAATCACAGGCAAAGACTCTTCACAAAGTTCACTCTTAATGTTTGCAGAGCGTGAAAGACTTCAGCTGACACTAAGCCCTAAAATGTAGACTGCATTTAAAACTCTGAGTAATCTCTCATCCCTTATGTGCAGACTTAGTCCAGATAAAGGACACTGAGGAATGAATTAAAACAGAATGTTGACCATATTATTTTAGCAGTTGACAATGGTGAACTGGCTTTCAAACTTCCACCATGCAGATAGTACTGAATAAAACCCCAATAACTGCCGAAAGCTCTTTGCAGTAACTTGAGGAAGGCATATTCCGCCACTCTCCGGAGTATCAGAGATGAGGAAGCACTCCTCTGTATTAGAGCACACAAATTAAGCATTCACATATGGCTCTACTAAATGTAACCTAGGTGAGTTTGTGTCTGCTGATCCTGTGCTAAACAGTGACTCAAAGAGTGGAGTCCCTCCAGCTGGCAATCTGTGCATCTGAGGAAAAGCAGGTACAGCCACAGGACTGGAGCATATACCTAAGAATGATTTGATTTCATTTATTCTTTCTTCCTCTGCTTGCTGCTGTTAGCTCCAGCTCACTGCAAAGTCAGCTAGGTCCATCTCCCCACCAAAAGATAAAGTTTTTTCTTCTCTGCTCTCTTTTCCTACTAAGCAAGAGTCATTCCTGCACGTAAGGCTGTTGAATAATTTTTGATTCAGTAGCTGGTGTGTGCCCAGGCCTCCACAACCTCATATTCACAAACTTCTCACAGCCGTGTGACTCATTCTGCTCCCCCCATTTCTCTAAAAGATCTCTCCCTCTACCTCTGTGTGTTCCAGCACACCCAATATGAAGGCTTAACTCAAAATTCATAATAAGAATGAAATGCTTGCAATAAGGAAAATGCTCCGCAAAATGCTAGCCTTGGACCAAAACTTAATTCTGTTTCTACCCTTTTGTGATCTATTATCAATGACATTTTCTTAGCATTTATCTCAAGCAGGTTTTAAAACTTCCTTCTTGGATGATGCTCAATAAGGATGTATTGAATCATCTACATCCCTTCTGTACGCTCCCGTTTGATGGCAAACCTCTTGTAAAGCGTTTTACAAGAAGACAAATGGACACTACAGGACAAGAAACTGATCTTTGGCACTTAATCTAGGGAAGTCCACGATCTCTTGGAACACCCCCCACGAAGAAGAGAGTCACCTGCCCCAGTTTTATCTTGACATTCATCTTCAAATTTCTTATTTTCTCATTGCCTTTTAAGTAGTTATTTTGTTCTCACCCTAAATTAAGCTTGTCTAGATTTTGGACAGGTTCTCTGGAAAGTCTGAGAAAAACAAGAAAACCAAAAATTAACTGAGTTGGATGTTCTAGTTTTTACCTTTGCTATACAGATAATCATAAAAATCCCAGTTTGCAGTACCATTAATATAAGTGATTGATGGGATAATTCATAAATAATTTCACTGAAACCCTTGAGATTTCTTCTCTTTATCATGCATAAAGGCTTTAAAATGTTATGGTTAAATTTTATGATAACTATTTAAAATTCTATGTATTATTTTGTATATATTTTTTGAGAGGTACCCAGATTTCATTATTTTTCTGATTTAATATTTTCAATCATTTAATGATATATCTTTATGCTGGAGCTATAGAAGTTTTTGAGGTTTAGAAATTTGCAATTAAATTACTAGAAAAGTGTTTCAAGTCACCACTTTGATTTTGGAAATTCATGCACTTGAAAAATGAAAATCACCATTAGAGAAAACTTAAGCTGTAGTTTGGGGATAACATTGTTTTCTCCCTCTTGTTTTAATAAACTTTTGTATTCAGTGTTGGAAGAAAACCTTTTAGTGTGAGAATTAGGGCTCATTTTATCATTTATAATTTATTATCTGTAGCTGCTCACTTTTTTTTACCTATGTTATTTGGGAAGGTATAAATAGCTTCCATAAATTACAGCCTTAGTTAAAATTGATGGGTGCATAAAGCACCTTTTCTTCAGGCTAGATGGAAGGAGCAATTATACCCCTATATGCAAGACACTGCCACCGTGTAGGTTACATCAATGTCCTAAAAATAAGTAGGGCTGTTATGGAAACAAAATGGAAACTAGGAAGTGCTTGGCAAGCTACGTGATCTTTGTGCCTTATTTATGGCTGTAAAGGGCTGTACAGTAGCATGGATTGAACAAGTTTCTAAGCAAGCCCAGAACGATTTACTGCTTTAAAGTCATCACAAAATATGTTAAAAATAGCCAGTTATCAAAATTACAAAATGTATTGTGATCCCAAGGTAAAAAATAAATAGAAACTTCAAGAGATGACAGACTATAGCTGTAGAAGTCCAATGCTAACACATTTTAAAGCAGAAATTTTAAATGCAATTTTCACATGTGACCCAGTAATGGGAAAAGAAGTAGAATGTCACAGGGCAAAATGTGGCACATGAAGAAACTGCAGCTACTGTACCCCCAGCACAACACCTGATGACTATGTTAAGAATCCCCTGTGAGATTAGGGCTACCTCCTGAGCTCATCTGTAACTAAGACAATTCTGAATTTTGTTGCGCAACACCTATGAAAATTTAGCAATGCAATGTTCTTTCTGGGTGCCTTTTTTTTTTTCTCCTGTTCTTTATTACACTCTCAAGAAGGAACTTCTGTCTTTCATGATCAATTATTCTTATGGCCATGTCCTCATTCCCTTATTCACGATTCGGGATCGTGAATCTGCATACTAACTTCAGGATGTGATGACCTGTTCCTGTGAGCGAAGCCAGGTGGTACAGCAGCACAGTACTTAGCAAACAGGCCAAAGATGGGCCATGGTCAGCCACAGTGACTCACCATTGACAGGTACTTTCTAACCTGAGCCAGAAACCAGACTACTGCAACAAGGCAGAAATGTCTACCCGGAACAAAGAGGGAGTGGTAGGAGCAGACATGAAGCCCAGCTGTGCTGGGTCAGCTCACAGGCACATCTACCTCCAGACCCAGGAGGGGTATGATTGTGGCAAAGAATGGACATAAAGGCAGGAGATCCCATATGATCCCAAGATACACAGATTCAGCACTGAAAATGCTTATTCTCAGTTAAGTCGTAATTGACCAACCCCCCTCCTGCTTGAATGGCAGCTTTCCCACAACACCTGGCTCTCTCTGTTGCTCTTCTTTCCGAAGTAATGCAGCAGTAAACCAACTTGCACCCCACAGGATGGGACATTACCTCTCCAGAAGTCTTCACTGTATGGCTTCTGCAGCTTAGTTCCCTGTTTTTCATAAGCATGGGAGTAAGAAGGAAAGGGAAGGTGAGACTGGCATTGGTGCCGTTAAAGGATCCCACACCAAGTGCCAGTTCTCTGCTGCACAAAGGAGGAAATAACTGAAGCACGGTTATTTATTACAGGACTTTGCTCCCGGTTCAGCATATATGTCATTTCTAAGTCAGGTGTTCCAGTAAGCAGGAAGGCTAATTCTTGCCTGGGTGAACCTTAAACTTCAGTCTCTCCACTGTGCCTGAATCCTTTCAGACTTCTGGAAAGCACTCCCAGTAGGAATCCTTTTAGCATCTGGTCTTATGCTGCTCCAACACTACTGACTTTCTTGGGGTTCTCTTTGAGTGACCCTGTTAGATAAGTGGAAATTGGGCCCTCGTCTCTCATCTCTGCCTCTGGTTTTGTGCAGCTCTTTCTGCAAGGTCAGAAAATGCACATCAGTCAATGTCTGTGTGGACTGTGTTTCACAGTACCTAGAGCTCAAAGCAAAAAGAGCTCATGGCACTTAACTGAAATATTGATGGTCACACACCTATCTAAAGGGACTGGGATTTGTAGTCTGTTTAAAACGTCCTGTTTTTGTTATCATTATCTCCTAACAAACACTCTGCCCCTGTGTTCTGGCGTCTAGGTGCAAGTTAACTCCCTTTAAGTTAACTCCACTTCTCTTTCCAAATTAGGACAGGATTGCTAAGAGTTTCCTGCTTTCTGGTTGCTCCAAATGTACCCTCAGTAATCCTGTGCCCTTCTTGCATGTGCCGTTACATTCCAGCACAAGATGTGATGTCTGGAAAAGAAACAGAAAGGTAGTATACCTGTAGTGAGGCAGATACAGGGTTTCTCCAGCTAGAGCATGTACCCAGTAGTCAGGCACATTTCATCCTTGAACTGCAAGCCCAAAGAGTGGGGATGAGCTTTTTTTCCAGACACCTTAGCCTTGCCTTCCTTCAGGGCATTGTACAGAGCGAGTGGTTTGCCTCACTATGTACTCTTCCATATCACTTTTATTACATATGCAAAAGAAAATGTGCAACAACTGTGAATATGTGCTAGTATACCTAATACCTTAATTCTTATTTTCTTGTTTCCTAGGTTCAATTTAGCTGCAATGTATAATGGGAAAGACAACAAAAAGCCTCTGTGTCTGAGACAGATTCTTGGGGTTCCTGCTGTAGTTCCGTATCAAAATCAGAGGTAAGCATTCAAGCACAGGAATAAGTACTTAGGAGTAATTTGTGTTTATCCCCATTACATATTTGTGTTTTAATGTTAGCCTCCTTACCTGAGTTTTTTGTTCAAATGTTACAGCAGAAATAGAGCATAGGCCCTTCAGGGCTCAGGGGCTTTTAGAGAGACGCAGGATACCACAAAGCAGAGAGCTTTCTTTAAGTTTCTAACTGTGCAGGTCATTCTTACTCAAGGATTTTGCCTTAAGCTAGTTCTTTAACAGACTTTTATTGCTGATACAACAGTTTTTAGAAGAAGTCTATAAGCTGTACGTGATTAACAAAATCTTCCGAAGAAGCAGGGAATGCAGGTCAACTATCAGCAAATAAATCAAAGTACATACCTTTATACTGCCAAAGTAGATGTCTAAAACAAAAGCTTTTTGTGCAATTAGACTCCAGGAAAAAAAAAAAAGGGTGCCATACTTGTTTCTTCAGCAAATGAAACATATCTGCTGAAATTCCAAATGCAGCATGGTTTTGGGCAGAGAATCACAGTCTAAAACAGTACATTTTTAACACTTGTGACTGAGACACAGTAGCAGTGCTATTTCAGAGGGAACTACGGTATTTCTGTACTAGCACAATATGCAAACAGTATGAGATGGAAACACAGGGAACTCAAGGTGGTCTGAAGGATAGCACGACTCATCGTATGGCTGAAATATGTGTTGGAAAGGAGATGGATTTCCACGGTTAAGTCTGGACATACTCAAGAGGCAGAAAACATAAGCTGAAGGAGCAGACATATACCAAGCAGAAGCAGCCTAGGTTCTTTGTAAAGCACATGTACCTAGTGAGAGATGAGCAGGCAGCTTGCTACAGGCTTCTTCAGCAGAAGTGCCTGTGACTGAATAGGGGGAGCTCAGGTTTGGGTCACTGAGCTGTGTGAATGGGGAAAGATAACAGGAGTTTGCCAGGAGTCAGCAACTCTGTTTACTGCTGAAGACAGTTTGGTAAGGGACTCTGCAAGGCATAGACCCATTTGTAGCTGTAACTAGGGGTAACAGAGGCACTGGAGTAATTTGCAGTACATTTTAGGCTGATGAATAATGCACTGAGAAATGCGACAAATTAAAATTGGATAATCCCAGGTGAAATTAATCCTGCTGTTTTGCAGAGCAATAGGTCTATCTGGATAGACGTGTTAACAGAACTGCCTCTTCCTGACAGCTTCCTAATTAAGAGATTGATGTCAGGATCAAAGGGTTTAATTTGCACATGGCACTGCCTCTCACATTTCCTCTCCAGCTAAATCATAGTGGCCTTGTCATTTCCACATCACAGTGTCCTAGATGCCAAGCATCATTTTATGTTAAACTAGTTATTTTGATGAGGTTTCTGAGGGGAGGTGGATTGGATATAACAATTTCCAATTTAAACAGCTCATTCGGAAACCCTCCTGCCTACAGTAACCGCCTCCCTCTAAGCAGATTTGTAGCTTTAAGTCACTGATGTCTGTTAACTCTGAAAGGCATACTGCAGGGAACAAAGCAAACTAAATAAGAAGTACATACCAGAAGAGGATTTTTCATGTGCATCCCTCCATTGTCTTGGGCATTCTGTCCCTCAGGGAAAGGCTTATTTCATTCCAGCCAATTCATGATGATGTATAGAAAGGCAGACTGGTGGGGCTCTGGGATCTGTGTCACTACACATCTCCACGCACGCGAAGCGTGTGCTGCTTACTCTGCTTGCTAGAAGGCAGGTCACTCTCCCCCACTGTGCAATCCCATTATGGTCTGAGTGTCACTCCATCCTTCCTTTTGGGATGCAGCCAAGAGGGTATTACAAGAGTATATTACAGGCCAGTAAGTGCCTAGCTCTGGCTAATGAGGGACAAAGACATGTGCATGCAAGCTTGCACGCTAGTGCACACACACACGTCACCTGCAGAACAGCTGCCAGAACTGATGTTCGATTTTTCACCAGTGCCGAGATGAGGTTGCTTAAGACACAGTCGCACCCTCTCCAGTGTGGTGCATGTGGGATGGATGTCACCACACTAGGCTGGGGTTTAGGAGGTTTCCTTTCAGAGAGATGGGGAATTCATTACTTTTAGGAAGGAAAGTCTATGCCTCTTTTCACTTTCAGAAAAAGCAGAAATTCTTTATTTTCTCATCTCTGCAGCCTCATTGCGGCTGGAATTTGGGACAATGGCTTGACATCACTGCAGAACACGATATATTCAAAAATGACTAATTTCCAAGGAGGGTTACCATCATATTCTGATGCTGCTTCAGTACCCGATAGGCTTCTGTGTTTCCTAGGCACCTTGGTACAATTTCCAGGTACATTGCTACTCATCCAGTCTCTTGTTAGTTTTTATTTACGTTTCCCCTCCTTCATTACTTTCTATTACATTGCTCCCAACTTGTCATTTCCTACTTTACTGCTTTGTCTGCAGAGACCTTTATTTTCTGTGTTGTTATGAGTCGGATTAAAGTTGTCATACTGCCTTCTATTTAGTCAGTTGTAAAAAGCCATTAAATTTATTTAAGGAAGTCAAGTAAGTGAAACAATGGGAGCCTCCCATCATAAACAGGCACCTGTGCCTGCTCCTTCCAGAGAAGATCCCAGTGAAACCACACAGTGTAAAGAGCTAAAAGCAGTAAGAGTCATATAAAAGGGAAAAAAGGACACAGTACCATTAAGAACACAATTCTGAGTAGAGCTAAGAGACCTTTGAGGCTATCTGGAAAAGAGCTGTGAAGAAAGAGACCTTCTCTTTGTGTTTTATGCATGTTGCTTTTCAGAAAAAAGGGGTTTTCTGTATTTTTGCTAAGAGTATAGGATTGTGTCAAAGAAACATTTGACTCCACTGCCAATTTCTCCTTCTAAGTGAAACACAGAAGATTCTAACACTTTGAGTAATGACTCAGTTCAGAGAGTTTAGCTGTACTTAACATTGTACAATGAACTCTCTGCATTATAACTGTGTTTGCTGCTGGAATGTATGCGTTAACAAGGGCTTAACCTCTCCGCCATCCATTCTGAAGTGCCTCTAGCACAGAAGAAGTGATGACTCATTTTCATTTCAGACCAGAGTTCT
The DNA here is from genome assembly GCA_013399475.1 of Chauna torquata. Taxonomy (NCBI): domain Eukaryota; kingdom Metazoa; phylum Chordata; class Aves; order Anseriformes; family Anhimidae; genus Chauna; species Chauna torquata. The sequence continues at coordinate 115,389 of VXAL01017353.1, forward strand.
CAGCTTACTGAATTTTGATGTCCCTGAACAAGAGAGAAGCATGTAGGATTATAAAAATCACTGTTGTTTATTAGAAATATCCTAAACGACACTGCTTCAAAAGATGTTGTTTTCTGTTTGTTACACATTAGCCTGTACCGTCTGAGAGAATGAAGATGTTTTGTTTGTCACAGAACAAGAGAAGAGGCAGAAGATGAGCACCACATGGATTTATTAGGCTTTCCATTTTAAAAAGACTCATCAATGACAGAAGTTGTACCTCGTAATCCTCTACTGACATATCGTAGGCGTGCCAAATAATTGAATAATGCAACTGCTCAGGGGATAGAGGCTACTAAAACAGAACACAATGATTCCTGAAAAAGACATGGATATTTTTTGCTTCTTTACTCCGGAAGTCAGCAATTAAAAAAGGTGTTCAAGGCTAACTTTCAGCTGATTCTGAAGGCTAAATCTGGAGGCACCACCCACACATGAACTGGATTGAACTGCAGCTTCAATAGGACAGTCAGACCTACAATCATAGAGACAACTAGGCCTCAATTTCCACAGCTAGCCCCAGGTCCCTCTTTGGTCTGCAGAACCGTAAAAGCTGCCAGCGCCCGTTGAGGCATCCAGAGCCCCCATGTGTACCTGCTTCTGAAATCTGGTTTTGCTCTTCTACCTTCTTGTAGAGACTCATATTAATTCTTGTTAACTCGATTTGTAGGGAGAAGATAAATTCCACTGTTTTTTGAATGGTAAAATCTTTGTTATTCAACAACATTATTTGTTATTCATCTGTTCAATAGATGAAACTTTTGATCTTTTGATCCTTTCTCAGTATTTTTACCAGACTTGCCTTTGACCAGCTGAAGGGAAAAGTTGGGAAACTAGTTCTGGACTGCATATTTAAGCAGTCGTCTAACATTTTCTGTGTTTTAAGTCTCTTGGAAGTTCCCACACTGCTCATACAACGAATCATCTTTATTAAAATAACAAACATGTTACATTTCTGTACAGTTGCTCATTTCAAGCGCTCAAAATAGTCTTTTTTTTCTCATAGGCTTCTTCAATTTCTTCAGCACTTTAAACTATTTTCTAGAAAAAGAAAAAAAAATAACAAAAGAAAAAAGAAATTAACTGCTCTGAACTACTTTTACTGTCCTGTAGCCTTGTGATTATTTGGGGCAGGAATGGCCTTGATCTGTCCACCGGCAGGAACAGTCCTTACGTTTTTACCAGCGCCTGCACTCCAGTAAGGTTGTTTCGTTTTTACTTCCTCACCAGACTTTCTGCTGTCTCCGAAAATTATGAACTCGGTTTGCTTTCCCTTTCTGCTGATGAAGATACTGCAAGTACAACATGCCAATGAATGTTTAGGAGGAAAAAAAGCGTCTTCTAGTTTATCACAGTTAAGTGAGACCCTGTATGAAAACAGCGAACAGTCACCAATTTCCAGTTTTCCATCACTGAAATCTGGGTTTGGCTTCTTCAAACCGTAAGCTGCTACAGGCGGCCTTGTAACCGTACGACCAGGTCAATGCCTCGGCCAAGGCCCGCCCCGCCCCACACAGCCGGGCCCCAGGCCGCC
>VXAL01017353.1:117383-142877 GCA_013399475.1 Chauna torquata
GGCCGCTTCCTGTATTGTTCTTTGGTATTTTGATTAGTGTGTCGAGTCACTGCGTACATGTTATAATTAGTTTTGCCAGCTTTTTCTGTTTTGGGGGTATCTGTGGTGGGTTTCCTTCTGCTCCAGACCTTCCCAGTAGGTACCAACCGTTTCTCTGCATTACTGCACTGTCAGAAGGAGAGTTTGTAGCATTGCCTGGCTTCTTGGTCGTCATAACTGTCAGTGCTCTTTTAAATGCTGGGAGATGTCACTGAGTTTTACTTTTTTTTCATTTGGAGTAGATGATGGTGGAGCTACTCCGGTGCAAGATGAAAGAGATTCAGGATCTGATGTTGAAGATGAAGGAATTGAGCAGCATTCTGGATCTGAGAATGGAAGTGTAGGGCATCATTCAGAGGTACCATTGTAACTTTATGTAGATAAAGATTGCTCTTTCATAAAATGATTTTCAATTTAAAAATGTGTTGTTGTTTTTTTTTTAACTCAGACTTTTATGTTTATTCAGCTGTTCTTAAGGGTCTTGTCTGGCAAAACTTTACTTCCAGAAAGGGATGTGTCAAATAATCTCTTGACCAATAAGTAGGGTAGGGTCTTGTTATTTGAGTCCTTAATTGTTATAATAGCATTTGTGATTTTGTACTAGAAAAAGCATAATATTGTTGTACTCAATTGCAAGAAGATAAACTTTCTGGGTTTGAAATTCTAAGCAATGGATTTTGAGGAATTTGGAATTTTGCTTTAAATTCTGCATGGTAATGTAAAACTATGCATTATGGAGGCGTACATTTCCTTACCAAAGAATAAATGCTTTTTTGTCTTCTGTTTTTCTTTTGGATGTGAGTTGCCTCTGAAGTCTGTTTTGTGCTATATTTTTCACCTTGTCATTCACAACGGAGTAGGTCTCCATGTGGAAAACAAGGTTCCTAAAAGCCATTTGTCCTTTCTTTGCAGAGCTTTTTGCTTTGTGAACCCTACCTGACGAAAAGGGTGGTGATGTTTTGATCTAGGGTTCTGTTTGGAGGAGAGAAGCTTAAGTTGTGGTTTGACTAGCATGGTTGGAAAGAGATTCCGATAAAAATGGAGGTTCTGTGTCTAGGACAATTCTGGGGTTAACCTTAAATTTGAGGAATTTTTTGTGACTCGAGATACAATTATATCATGTCTTCTTAGGGCCTTACTAGGAAGGAATAATTTTGGCTCTGAAATCCTGTCTTCTGCCAGCAGTTTTGATATGGAGAACTTTTTGATACTTTACAAAATTTAAATCAATGCCATTTTACTTTGTTTTGCAAATTCTGTTGCGTGTTGAATAAAGATCAGGATCAACTCTGACTGGGTTTTCAATGGTTATCCATTTTAAAAATTGCTTAAAATGCATGACGCAATCTACCATAACAGAGTGATGTTTCAAAAGGCTCACTTCTGCTGTGGTATAACTTGCAATCCTTTTTTCTTTATTGAATTCATATGAGTTAGAAGGTAAATGAAGATTTTGTACGAGTGGAAAAGAAAAGTTCTTCCCACTTATTTGAATTTGAGTGTAAAGCAGATCTGGATTTTTTTTTTAAGGTGTTGATATTTGAGGTGGAAGAAATTGATTTGGTGTCAGGCAGCATCTGCTGTTGTGACGATCAGTATTTCAGTGTGGGGAAAAAATATGTTTTTATGTGTGATGAATAACTGTCTTTGATAAGGATTTAGTACTTCAGTTGTAATGGAAAAAAATCATGAGAGCATGGAGAGTCATGTTGCTGCTACAGTTATATTAAGCTTTTCCTTTAGTGTTTGAAAACTTGGTCAGTTGTTCTTACTCTTCTATACTCGTGTGGGATTTTAATTTTGCTTACCGTGGTCAATTGGAAATCTGGCCTAAAGAGCAAGGAGTTGCCTATTATTTTCATCTTTAGCATGGCTTTTTCAGATTTAAATAATCAAAAAATGCTAGGACCTATTACCATTGCTTACTGATCCTCTTCACATACCTCCAGTATTGTAAGGACTTTGTTCTATGATGGCTCTTGAATCTTCCTCTGTAGATAAAGTAATACAGAAAGTTTGTTTTAAAAACAAAACAAAAAACTAAAAAAAGTTTGTGTCTGATAGTGAATATGAACCTTCAAGCCTTAGTGCTCCGTTAAAATCTTAAAAAATCAATTTTTAAGTATTTTCTTTTGTTATGAACTCTTACATTCCTAGTAAATTGATGTTTTCTGTACATCAAAATAAAAACGCAACTCAACTGATAATGTGGAGCTGCTGTCTATGAAAGGAGAGTAGCGTTCAGTAATTTATCATATTATTTATCCTAAATTTTCTCTCATCCTCTTATTTCCTTCGTCTTTAGGAATATGTGGGAGGAATGACACTCAGAGGTAATAATACCTTTGAGGCAGCCCAATCAGTTAAGTCTATTTAATTACTATTTCGTCTCTAATTTAGAACTCAGATGTAAAGAACTGAAGTTTTAAACTTTCCAACTTTTTTTTCAGGTTCTTAACTTTAAAGAAAAGGGGGATCCTGAGGAATTACTTATGTAGGTCTCAGGTATGTGGGTTTTTCTTTTCCACAATTCTTTTCTGGCTTTCCTTCCCCCAGTCCCACTTTATCTATAAATGTTCTCCTTGATGTCCTTACTGATTCTGTTTCAGACAAATAGAATTAGATAACACATAGTTTTAGTACAGTAATGAATATTAAATCATGTTTACAGTGTTTGTACAAGTCAGGCTTGTATGGAAATCTTTAATGACTTAGATCTTACACTCTAACCAAGTCGCTGCTGTCTTCCTGATTTAAGTTATGGTTTGACTGTGACTGTTAACAAACATGCAAATATCTTACATTTCTGTAAACAGAAGCTTCATGATCTGCCTATGATGCTTATGTATGCCTTCGTTTTAACAGTTGTCATTCATGAGACTGTAGAGGATGGGTCAATTTCGTTGAACTTACTTAATTATCAAAGTAGTACATCTTAAAAGTGGCTGCATGTTGATCCAATAAACTACTTTTAACTGTAACTTTTATGTAGAAGGATAACACTGTAAATTTGATTTTGATGTATTCCTTGTTTTATACTGTACTAAAGCCTCATGTTATAGAATTCTGTCAGTTAAAAAAAAATTAAGGACATCTCAATTAAAAAGTTTATAGATAAAGAGGAGGAAGAAAAGAAAGCAAAGGAATTAGAGAAAAATGTGGTAGCAATTACCTGAGACCTACTTGTTTTTGAGGATGTTTAATCTTTTAATTAATTGGAAAAATAAAAATAGAAAAGTCCAAAATTACATAATTGATTTATTTGAACACATCTTTCTAGAGACGAATTTAAAAAAAAAAAGTGAGGAGGGTGGGAAGATGGGGGAGGGACACAGACAGACCTTCCTACAGAGTTTAGTCATTTCTCTGTGAAGTCGCACTTGCTTTTTATATTAAATATATTCCAAAACATTCACAGATTCATTAGTTGTATTCAGAAGACATTGCACCGATGGCCGTGGACAGGGTCTGTTTGTTGTACCTAGGTTCTGAGCGAGTCAGCTGTGTCTCAGCTCTGCTTTAGAAGATGCTCAGTTACGTTAATGTAGTGTTGAGTCCGAGGTAGCATGTGTCATCTCTCTTTGGGGCTTACTGCCCTGGCTAATACAACGGTGTGCTTTCTGGGTTAGCTGTGGCTGTGCTTTGCAGAATCACGACTGGAGTAGATGGTGCCTGTCTGTCCAACCTGTGTAGGGACACCTATATTACCTGTTTTTTCCCAAGTTGTCTCTAAGTGGTTCTCCTGTAGGTGATGGTGTCACAGTAGAGTTCAAAAGCGGTAGTTATCACTGGGATTCTGTGGTGCAAAGCACGGTATAATCACAGTGTGAGCCAATTAGGATGCATGGATGCTCCCCCTCCCCAAACATCTTCCTTCTGAAAAGTGATTAGAGATTCAATATGTTGTAAAGTGCTTTAGTAATACTGCTATATAATTGTAATGACTTCTTAGCAAGTATTTTGCCTAGGAGGTTCTTTGTAGTTTAGTAATATATTCTGAATAGGTGGATATATAACCTGAAGCCGTACTTTCAACCTTAGAAATGTTGAGTGGCTAAGAATCATTATGGATACAAGTTGTTTTTTTAGTTCTGTTTACTTGTTTACTAAAGACTTTCTAGTCTGGCAGTCTGGAAGGTGATGAGCCTAATAGTTTAAACAGGAGTATTTATATTGTTTTCCTTGGTTTTCTTTAGCAAAATCCTTTATTACTGCTGACATAATTATCCATACCCATTCAGCATCAACCACCTGAAATCAGGAGAAAAACAAAACCACCAAACATTAAATGGTAGGGAAATAAGGATTAAAGATTTCTATTTTAGTAAACATTAACTCAAATGTAGACCTCTGCATTTCAGTTCTTCTCAATGATATGATCTGTAACACCATTGTAAAATCTGCGTTTCCTGTTCTGTTTGCAGCTGCGGCTTTCTTTCATCTTAGCTAATATGGTGAGAGAAAATACATTATATATACATGTTCTTAGTTTGTTGTGTGGGAGATAGTCGACAGGAGAGGGCAGTCAAATTTATATTTTGACGAGGAACAAAAAATCCTGTAAGAAACTGAGAGCGGTTTGGGTGTATGGTCTTCCTCAGTTGTGCACCCTCAGTTCTGTAACTTCTTAATCTTAATATTTAATTCTTTAAAATTCCAGTTTTGGATTTTTAAATGAACCATGTTTCCTCTCGGTAAGGAGAAACGAGAAATATTCAATGGTACCACCAGCATGATTCAAAAGGCTGGCATCCCTGTAGGGACATGGATAAGCAGTAGACAGAAAAGTACTCACTCAAGTTATCACAGCTGCTGTTAATAGCTAGCATTAAGTAACATGGAAACAGTGAAGTTGTGTTTGAAGTGCGTGTTTTAAAATTACGTAGTCCTGATTTTTTTTTCATTGTGGGGTAACTTTCTATTAGTAATGTTGCAGTCATTTGGAAGTTGTTTATCCAGTGCTAGCCATGGGAATAAATGCATAAGATCCAAAATCTTAAAAAATGATATTATTTATCAGTTAAAATAATTCTGGAGGGAGTAATTCCTAAAAGCAATTAAAGTCTTGTTCTATTTACAATTCTTTCTTATACAATGTTATTAATCTTTATGATTGTTGTATCTGTAGAATAGATACACCTGAGTGACTGTATATGGCTCTGCACATGTGAGTAGAATGACTGTAGAAAATAAAAATAGAAAGTCTGCCCTTCCAAGGAAAATAAATTGCTAACAGAAAAGACTTGGAAGCTCTAGGACATGTAGGTCTTAAAGTATCTCCTAGGACAGGAAACACTTGGCAGAGATGCTAGTGGAAGGAGTCTACAGCTGAGAAGACAGAATCACTCCAGAAAAAAGCCTCTCTGAGAAGCAGAGAAGTATTTAGAAAAGAGGTTCATTTTCTAGTATTCTTTTCAGTTGAAAACAGGGTTACTGTGACAGTGACTGCCGTAGGCATGCTGAATTAAGGAATGAGAGTTCAAGAGAGTCTCATTGTTTTCTTAGGCAAATGCAATTTTTTTTTTTTTCAACTAGAACTGAGATCTTATAGGAAAGGAAAAACTACATTCTGTTGTCAGTAATGCAGTTTCAGTAAAATGTATTTCATACAAAAATGTCTATTTGAGATCTTAAGAAAAAGAAAATGACCAGTGTTGGGAGGCTGTTTACTTGCCTTATTCTGCGGGAGTTGGTCTAAACCATTTTGAAGGCCTGACTTTTTAAAATGAAGTCATTAAGTATTTAACCTCGAGGGACTGGTCTCTTCTTGGACATCTTCATTTGATTTTTGTTTGTTTGTTTGATTCTGTTAGTATTTCCAGAATAGGTTTGAGCAGCAGGATGGACAGAATTCCATTGATCTCAATATTTTTCTTGATCTGTAGTATTTGATAGTGAGTTCTTTGACTCAAACTGACTAATAATTATTTCTGTATAGAAAGTATTTCAGTCTGCAGTACCTTGGGCAATCAAATGGGAGGAAGGACAAGCAAAAATTCAGAACACTTTTTGTTTCCTTCTTTTTTTTTTTGCCTAGTTGCCTGAAATTATTTTTCTTTTTCCAGAATGAACACAGTGATGGAGAAGATGATGGGCAAATGGGAGAGCCTCATATGACAGATTCTGAAAATGAAGATGTACTGAGGCAAAAAGACAGTGACTCAGATAATGAGGAGCCTCCAAATCACAATGTAAGTGATTCAGACAATGAAGCAGCTCATGGAGGGAAAGACAGTGACTCTGATACTGAGGACCGTCCAAATCAGCATTTAAGTGACTCTGAAAATGAAGACGCCTTAAATCACCAGGCGAGTGACTCTGAAAATGGAGAACCTCACAGAGATCACAGTAGTGATTTTGAAAATGAGGAATTACAGAAGCAGCCGGCCAGCGACTCGGAGAGTGAGGAGGTCCGCAAGCAGCCGGCCAGCGACTCGGAGAGTGAGGACGTTCGCAAGCAGCCGGCCAGCGACTCGGAGAGTGAGGACGTTCGCAAGCAGCCGGCCAGCGACTCGGAGAGTGAGGAGGTCCGCAAGCAGCCGGCCAGCGACTCGGAGAGCGAGGAGGTCCGCAAGCAGCCGGCCAGCGACTCGGAGAGCGAGGAGGTCCGCAAGCAGCCGGCCAGCGACTCGGAGAGCGAGGATGTTTCCAGACACAAACAAGAAATAGAGTCTGATGATAGTGATGGGGAGGACAGGAAGGAGGAGGTGCAGAATGATTCTCATCATTCAGATAATGAACTTGCGAGGGAAGGATTTCAGGGCTCTGACAGTGAAGAGGAAGGTCCTAAGAGACGAAAAATATCAGACAGTGATGAAGATGAGAGAGAGGAGGAGAAGACAGTGAAGAGGAAAACAGCTATCCTTTCTGACAGTGAGGATGACAATGAAAAAACACGTAAGGAACTTTAGTATGAAAATAAAAATGTGATGTGACAAGTAGTAGTGTTATAGTTAATTCATTGTTTTTATGTGAAGAAAGCATCTAAGATAAATGTGAAACCACAAAGCAGTTTTGCTTTTAGAGCACAACTGCTTTTGGAGAGGATGTTGAACTATCTGCATTTCTATGTGAATATGTATCTAATATTTTGGAGTAATAAGTAGGTTTAACAGAAGTAAAAAAAAAAAAGTCTGCAATGATACTGCTTTATACTGGCATCTGTTTTCATGTTGATTATTTCCATTATAATAATTTCATTACTTTGCTGTTATTTCTCTAGTTGTTTTTTCTCTATATTTTTTAAGGTATACTAGGGGCAAGAGTAAGTTTTGAAATTACAAGTTTCTATGGGTGGATGTACTGTATAGAGACTTCAGTTACTGAGTGAATAAAACAGATTTTAGAATGGACATGATTTTTTAAAATGACAATTATTTAATGTAGGAATGCTAATCAGCTTCTATCCTGTCCGAGTGGAATTTGAGGGAGAATAGCTGTTTGAGAGTACCATTTGTCACCTCTGTTACTAGGGCAGGTAGTAATGCTTCTTTCTGTTGGCAGCTGCAAAAAAAGTACGAATCCTTTCTGATGTTGAGGAATCAGACAGTGATGCTGCTTCAGAGAAATCTGATAAAAGGAAGAAAAACATGGTATCAGATAGTGAAGAAGAGGAAGAAAGGAATGCTGGGAATGCTGGGAAGAAAAAAGAATAGAAAGATCTGTTTGGCAGTGACAGTGAATCTGGAAATGAACAAGAGTAAGTGCTTCTGGGAATATGAATTCCTTCAGGGTTGCATATAGTGACGCTGATCATGAATGGTGAAATGGAGGAATACCAACCAGAGAATGAATGTCCACCTTTATTGGTAATGTGAAGAGGAAGGTCAGTGTGGCAGAATGAAAGGTGGATCTCCATTCAGTCATATTAGAAATTTCCCAGAAAATACAGTTCTCACTACTGCTTTATAAATAGATAAGTTTTACTATTACTTTCACAGGAACCTGATTGCAGATATATTTGGAGAATCCGGTGATGAGGAAGAAGAGGAATTTACAGTAAGTATTATTGTGGATGTCTCTTATTCAGTTGCGAGATCTAATCTTCTTGGGAAGCTATTCCCAGAATGCCTGTTGGGGTTTGCATTCATGTTCAAGGATATAGTGTCTCAGAAGAGAAGCTTTTTGTCTGCTGGACTCATTGAGGTAGACTTTGAGTTAAGTAACATTCACAGCTCTTCTATTGGGAGAGTCATTGGTGTGAAAGTCACAGGTGAAATTAGGAATCCTTTGTTCCTCTTTCAGATAAGTCTAAAGAGGATTTAGAAGAAGCTTTTCGAGTATAAGAGTCAGGCACCTGAGTAGACGCCCAGTCTTAATCCCTACACTGACTTGCACTGTCTTTACCCTCAGGGTTTTAACCAGGAAGATTTGGAAGAAGAGAAGGGTGATGCAGAGATGAAGGAGACAGCAGACGAGTCAGACTCTGATGATAACATCAAAAGAGGGAAGCAGTAAGTTGATGTGTTATATACTCCTTTGTTAATAGCATGTGTAAGATTTGAGCAAACGGGCTCCTCAAAAAAATGGCTAGAATTCATACAGTAGAAAGGCAAGGAAGGGACTGTGTGTCTACAGAAAGCATGTTTTCATAGACTGTAACATAAGGTCCTCTCTCTGCTTGTACAGTTTATTCTCTTGGCAATCCATAGCAGATTACCCTTCCTGCTGCTCCAGAGAAGAGTACTTTGTAGTTCTCATCAAAACCTGAATGAAACTAACATCTAATCAAACAAACATCTAACTCTACTTCTGGCAGTTCAGCATCGGACCGTGTGTAGGAGCATTGGAGTCACACTTGTGTTTCTCTGCTGGTGTAGGGGATAAGGTGTGGCAAGACTTGACCTCAGGTTCTCTCCTCTTTCCTTCCTGTCTTCTCCAGAAGTGTCAGAGGAATGTATTGCAGGTACAGGAAAGCTAAATCTTTGTCAGCTTCAGTGACAGCTTTAGCACATTTTGAACCCTGGATGCGTGCATCTCCTTAGCTGTTTCAATAAGGTCTTCGACTTCTGAGGGCATCTCAGAGCCACTGAAGCTGTTTGCTGGTTTCCCAGTTAGTGTACTGAGGAGATCTAATTATCTTACAGGGGCATTGAGACATAATGTTTGTAGACTTCTTGGAGATTTTTTGGAAAGGTTATGCTAGAGAAATACAAAATTATTTTCTAAAGACAGTGAGATCAACCCTCTTCTGACCATCAGCAAACTCTCTTCTTGCATTTCAGTATGGACTTCATGTCAGATTTTGACATGATGCTGCAACGAAAGAAGAGTATGAGTGGCAAGCGTAGACGAAACCGTGATGGTGGAACTTTTATTAGTGATGCAGATGATGTAGTCAGTGCTATGATTGTGAAGATGAATGAAGCTGCAGAGGTGAGTTTTCTAGGTTCGAAAGACACTTTAAAATTAATTTCTCTTGTGTGATCAGTAAAATAGAGAAACGTATCTGGTACTCAGAAGTAGTAATCTGTATGCTACTGAAAAGCTTCCAGTATCTTAAAAACTGTCTAACATTATTTTGCTAGTCTGAATTTAAAATGTTTCTTCAGTTGAAATTTGGAGAAATTAATTATTTATTATAAAGATTATATTTAGTTAACTTGGTAAACTTTGATCAGCTGAGATCAACTGCCCTATGAAAAGGGATGAATACATGTTACATGAAATGTACGTATATAAAACACTGAGATAGGGACTATGTTTTGATTTCATTATACAATTACTAGCATATATGGTACTGAATTGTTTGTTCCTGAGAAGGAACCTTTTCTAAAGTGCTCGAATGACAATAATGTGGTAAATGATGGTAGAGCAATAGAATTATGGGAAATTTTGCCTTGGCAGACTGCCTCTTTCAAGGAATTATGTTTAATATGTTAATGTGCTAGGTTTATCAGGGTCTGGTCTTTTGTTGTTGTAGTATTGTTGGAGTAGCAGTCAAATTAACAGCAATGCAAAACTTATTAAAAGCAATTAGGGGGGCAATTTTAGAAGGAGGAATCTTTCTTAAAGATAATGTGTTTGGGGAGGAAGGGGAGAGTAAGATAGTGATCTGGGAGACAACTGCAACTTCCTTGGTCTTGGACAAGATGGTGATCAAATGTTTTAAATGAAGCAATGAAATTGGAAATACTGGAGAGAAGAACTGAGCTCCAGTGCTCTGGTATCTTCAGTTGTTTAGCATGTGCCTATCAAGCTGTTCTCGGACGGAGGAGCAGAAGGGCATTAGAAGAGTCTCTTCCCTTGCACTTAAAAAACATTGTGTGGAAAGAGCCTTCAGTGAATTAAGCAGAGTGGAAAGGTATTAACACAGCAGGACATAAATCTGTTGATTACAATGGGTCTTTTTGATGTTTGATCTCATATACTGAATAGATAGTGCGATAATGGCCTTGGATGATAATCACATCATTTTGAAACAGACGTTGTTTTTGTTCTAGCACAAGGTGCATATTTGTGTGCTTTTATACAGTTACATTCTTCGGTGAAGTGAATGCACGTATTTTCACTTTCACTGTTTTGATTAGTTATTTTTTGCTGTTCAGGTGAGATTTTACTATCAAAGTTTCTAGGTTAACTATGCATAGCTAGCATGGAAGACCCCGCAGAACTCCAGTTTATTGCAGTAGACCTAAATCATGAAGTAGAGTAATTCTGGGGGGGGAATCTCCTAATGTGGTGCTTTTCGGGAAAATGCTGATTAAGGTGGGGATTTTTATTTTATTATTATTATTTTTTTTTAAGAGAAGTTAATGTATAAAATGTGTTTTGGAGCTGTAGGATGATGGAGCAGGGTATAAAATTAGTGTAATCCTGCCAAAGGTGTGCTTCTCCAGTAACATACTAACCTTTTCCTGTAAATGCTGTAATGGATGAAAGTTGCTGATTTTTTCTTTTGATTAACGTGCAATTCTTCAACTCTCTGTAGGAGGATCGACAGCTGAATACACAAAAGAAACCTGCACTAAAGAAATTAACTTTGCTCCCGACTGTAGTTATGCATCTTAAAAAGTGAGTCGTTCTTCCAGCTGATTATCGTCTTGGGGAATACTGGGAATTTGGTAGATTTCAGAGGGTGACATTACAGTTGTACTGAGGATGCAGTGAAACATTTTTCTTAATTTCAGGTAAATGCTGGAGCTAGGTGGCCTCAGAAGAACTAAAATTATACATAATTTTACCTGTTAATTTAACAAACTCATAGGTACTGTTGTGCTTGGAGGACCATCACATCTTAAGATCTAGATGTATTATATGACTTTGTGGCTTCTCTGTACTTTAAACTTTCTAGGCAGGACCTCAAAGAAACTTTCATTGATAGTGGTGTAATGTCTGCCATCAAGGAGTGGCTTTCTCCTCTTCCAGACCGAAGTCTACCAGCACTGAAGATACGAGAGGAGCTTCTGAAGATCCTGCAAGAGGTTTGAAACTGGCTTCTAACTATACTTGATTCATGGCTTCCATGGTTTTACAGTCATGCTTTAGGGAAATGTGTGGTGATAACTACTGTAGGTGCTATTGGTGGACCATGTAGTGAAATACAGGAGGAAGCAAACCGCAGATTAGATGCATTTGGTTTAAATGTTGCATCATTTTTAATGAGTATTCCTTATGTTGTAGATATGCTGTCTGGCTGAACAAAATTTGGCTAGGGAATTTCAGACACTTAATTGTTGTTACGGAAACGTTGCTTATCTTCACAATAAAGCACATAGCTCTGCTAGCAGCAGGCCAGGAGATGTTTCTATGAGTCTCATGTGAAGTACACGTGTGAAGTTCCCTGTCCTCTATCAGGGAGTTCCATGCTATGGCATTTCTAGATTCTTGATGAATCTAAACTGCTTAGTCACTTACCTTCCCTCATTCTCAGTGGCTCACATATTGTGATTGTTCACTTTAATTTTTCTTTGCTGCATTCATAAAATGTGTGGCATAGTCTTGATAGTGAAGCAGAAGTTAAATTTCTCTTGCAGCACCATTGGCTTTATTGACTGAAGCTTTAGAAATTTGTTGTTGCATAAGAATTTGCACAAGTTCTGACTGATTTAGGTTATACCTGAATGCTTTTGCCATGTAAACTTTTATCCTTATAAAATGAAGGCTTAGAAGGCAGTAAATCTCTTTTTGTGTAATAAAAGCACAAGAGCATTTGGAGTAAATACTTCAGGAAACTTAGCTCATTTTTTTGTATAATAAACAAGAATGTTAAAGTAAATTACTAGGTTTTGGTGTTCGATACTTGAGCCTTTAACTGGTTCCTAGTGGAAAAATGCAAAATACTAATTTTTTCGAGATTATTATGAAGTTAGGTTTTGGTTTTTGCAAAGTTCAGTGACACTATTAATGTTCAGACATCATTTCTTGCTTTTTTCTGACTTTTCCTTTATCCTGTAGCTGCCCAGCGTGAGCCAAGAGACCCTGAAGCATAGTGGCATTGGACGAGCTGTGATGTACCTTTACAAACACCCCAAAGAGTCGAGACCTAACAAGGATATGGCAGGGAAGCTAATCAGTATGTAAACCTTTTGTCTTCCTTCAGTGAGATTCCACTGATAATTTGATTTTTGCATCAGATTTGTGTTGCGTGTTGTTATTGTCTATAGTAGAACTAACTGCAGTGTAGGAGTCTCGTTCATTTGATAGCTTTGTTTGCAGAGCTCTCACTGAACACTGTTACATTGACATCTGCATGCACTTTTCTATTTCTTTCTCTTTTGCTCTAAAACTAGAGGATAGCTTTTATTTTGCCCAAATTCTCTCTTGGCTAGTTGTCCAGGCCTCATCTACATGTTACCAAGGGAGGAACGTGCTGCTGGGAGACTGTTTATTCCATGGACTTTAGAGAGATCTTAGATGACCATCTAAAAATTTACTTTTTAAACAGCTGTAGTCATGTGTAGTGCATTCCATCCTGAATGACTGCAAACTGATTATAAACTTGTTCTGTTCTTTAGGAAGTATTTTTTCATATTTCTAAAATAACACTCAGTGTGGCATGCAGGAGTTTCTGACACTAAGTATTCCTAGAGCTGAGAGAGATTCCAAAAAGGCAAGCAACAGCAAGAGACTTTATGGATGAAAGTCCTTTCTTACTGTCCACAAGGCTGGATTTCCCAGAAATATTAAGAGTTCAAAAATCATCTGTTTGGCTGAAGGGAAGTATAAATGAGCACTGAAAGCTGTGTTTAGTCATCAGAATGGTTTGGAGATAAACGTGATATGCTCAGCACTCATTAACCTATTTATTTACTAGACGAATGGTCTCGGCCCATCTTTGGCCTTACCTCAAACTACAAAGGCATGACAAGAGAAGAGAGGGAACAGAGAGATTTGGAACAGATGCCTCAGCGAAGGAGATTGAGCAGGTAGGAATAGCAGACAGAAATGTGAAAGCTTTCTTTCTAAGACTCCATCAAGAAAAACGGCGTGTAAGTATTAAGGGAAATAAAAGAATAATAACTTCTGACCTCTCTTTTTTTCTGTTACCACGCTTGATTGTCTTTTATTATTATCTTTCTCTGTGTATGGATGCCTATAAAATTTTATTTTTCTTGCAGCTCTGGTGGTCAGACTCCCCGTAGGGATCTGGAGAAGGTGTTAACAGGAGAGGAGAAGTAGGTTGGATTTATTTATTTATTTATTTGGACTAGAAAATAGTATTTTAATAGTACTAACAACATGCAGTTTGTTTTGAAGTTTTTTAAAGCCAATGGTTATGCCCTGTTTTCAGAGGTGGAACACTGTATCAGCTGAACTTCTTTCTGTGTAAGATTTCTGCATCTAACAGCAACATCATCTTTTTTTCTGCAGGGCTCTTAGACCTGGAGACCCTGGTTTCTGTGCCCGTGCAAGGGTGCCAATGCCTTCGAACAAGGACTATGTGGTCAGGCCAAAGTGGAATGTGGAGATGGAGTCCTCCAGGGTAAGCACTGCAGTGTGTGGAGTAGCTTAGCTTCTCCTAGTGACTCTGCATCTAAGCTGTCTTAGGAATAAGCGTGGGCATCTGTCACTTTATTGCTGTGGTTACTGTACAATACAGCAGTTCTTTTTATGTGCCTCTTCTAATTTAAGTAGAAACAAGTTCTGCTATCAAGTGGGCTGTCTTAAGCCAATCAAATTCTTCCACTCGGGTATCATTGTTTCTCTTACCAGAAAGAGATTTTCATGTTATCTGTTCTACAGCTTCTCTCTAGGGTGAGAATCTGATTACAGGCCTCTTATTTTTAGAACATTTCGAAATAAAGCAGCAGTTTAATAAGTATGTCACTGATATTTTTATCTCTCTCCCATTTTTTGTATCATGTTCTTTTGATAATATTCCAGTTCCTGAAAACTTCAATGTTTTGGCAAGCATTAACAGCTTCAGTGGAGGCCTTTGCCTTGCTTTACTTGGTTCTTCCATCTACCTTGTACAGCTTTAACTTAAGGTTGGAGTATATGGTAGAACACATGTAAATGGAAGAAGTAATAATTATTGTGATCTTTCTGCTGTTATCTTTCCTTCTTTGCATTAATTGAGATATTGTTTCTAGCCTGGAACTATTAGGAGAGGTATTAGTCGCTTGGAAAAACACAAGAGACGGTTTGCTGAACAGAAACGACTCGGCAAAGTGCATCGGGCCATCAAGTTCAGCATTGAAGGCAACAGGATGCCCCTGTAGCCATGACACTGCCTTCCCCAAGTTTGAGAGGTATCCCTCAAGGGAGGTGTGAACAGTGCATGTGCTTCAGCTGTTGGCAGTTTGCACATACAGGAAAGGAGTGTGTACACCCTGACTTAAACTTGGAAAACTCTCCTTGTATTCTCTGAAGTCTGTACCGTAACCTAAATGGTAACTTGTACAGGAAAAAATACGCTGTAGCACATAACATCTGCTATGATACCTGCCTCTACAGCTTCAGAGTACCCAAATGACAGGTATTAAATGAAAATATCTGTACTCAAAAATAGCTTTGCACCTGTAGTTTTGGGTGCTTGACTGATGAGCAAGACTAAGCATTTTGAAACCTGTTCTTACTTAGGTTCTCCGGATTTGCCTGACCCGACACAGGAATTCCTAGCCCTTAATATAGGACTTCATGGCACTGTGTACTAACATCCGTGCCTGATGTTTTACTGGTACAAAACAAGATACTTTTCACACCTGCTTTTCCAAGATCCTTGACTGATGTGAGATTTAGGGGGTGGTTGACAGCAGGAGGAGAACGAGACCTGTACAAAATAGGGGGAGAAGAATCCCCTGCTGTGAATGTGGGGTGGAGGGAGATCACTCATTGACATACAGTAACGTGAGAATTGTTTTGGCAATGTCTTGTCTGCATTTCAGTTCTGTGAGCAGAGGTGTCACAAACTAACAATGACAGGAGGCTAGCACAAGTGGTAGATAACTGTTGAGTTTAAGCTTCATATTTATTTGTGTAAAAAAAAAAAAAATTTGAAAATCACAGTGAAATCCTAGATAAAATTTCAGTGAATAATTTAGTGAATAAAATTCATTTTACATGAGTGTGTCAGGAGCTCCCTCCTCAGTGATGGGAACAAGAGGTTCAGTTCCTAGTAGATGTTTTTGTCAGGTATTATTCTGGAGATCACCTTTTCCCAAACTTAAAAGGTGTGAAGTTTACATCATTGTTTCTGTTGTCTAGTTAAGGGAAATTGCTTTCTAGGAAGTAAAGGCTATGGATTGGAAGGTCCTTGTTGTTTGTCTTCAGTGGTGTTTCTCTACAGAATCCCTGTAGTATCTGTGTGAAATAACTGCTGTGTCATCTCAGTTTTTCAGCTGCAGTTAAAATACAGAGATGAAATGCAGTAACTCTTCTAATAACTTGTATGGTCAGTTTTTCATAGGCATTTCTTTTGCTTCCAACCTCACCTCCTTTTTTCCAATAATCTCTTGCTTTTTAAGTACTAATTAGTGACTTTTAAAATAAATTGCGGTTTGGAATTGATACGTCAACTCAATCCACTTCAGTTACTGTGTAGTCATATCTAAAATCTTCCACCCACAGGAAGCTTGTATGTATGACATTGTAGTGAAGGTATATTTCTGTCATTAAACTCCAGCCAATATAGATACAAAACTATTCCAAACTGTATATTCAGCCAGCGTGTGAACAACTAACGTTTATTAATCCCTATAATGGGAAAGCTTTCCTCTGTGATGTTTGTGACCACTTCCATGTATGTGATGCATCTACTGGGAGAACTGTTTATCCACCTGGGCGGGGGCTGAGGGGAGAATGTGCACACCCCCTTCCCCACACCAGTGACTTCATCAGATCCCTCTTGGAGGTTTAACCTTGCATGCATCGCTTTTCTTGAACCTATGGGACGTCTGCTTTTTTTTCAGTTGTAATTATTAGTTTTATTTTTTAAGTTCCAGGGGACCTCTAAGAAAGGGGTGAGTCGACTGGACAAACAGATGCGGAAATTCACAGATATCAGGAAAAAAAGCAGATCGGCCCATGCAGTGAAAATCAGCATTGAGGGCAATAAGATGCCATTGTGACCCTTCACAGAATATCTCACGATCTCTGCTGTAAGACAATACACCCACAGACTCTTTGGAGACCTTTAAATTTTTTAACAACCTTTTTTTTTTCTTTTATTTTGTGTTTTTTTTTTCTTTTNAAATTGTCGGTTCGGGTTCTGGTATAAGATAATGTCCGAGGACTGTGAATTTGGGGACTTCTTTCTCCTGATTGTATTTAAACTTGCTCTATTGTGTCCTTTGTACAGATCACATATTTGTTGTATTGCAACACTTTAGACAATAAAACATCTTCTGTTTTTTTGGGGGGGGGCTGTCTGTTAATTGCTTAAGACAGTGTATGTGTGGAGTACTGAGAAGAGAGTGAGTATCTGAAATTTGGGGGAAAAAAAAGTGTATTTGGTGTGGAAAAGCTGATCATCATGAATTTTGTTTGCGATTTTCCTTTTCTTATTTGTTCAATGCTTTTTAATATTAATCAGTTTTTCTGTCTTTGGAGATCTGCATATTGGACTTGATAACAGAAATACTGACCATCTTCCACTTCAAGGATTTCATTTTTCATGAATGCATGATGCAAAGGTTAAGAGAAGCCCAGCAGGCTGACTGCGAAAAATGGCAGCTGCTTCCAGCTAGAATGCTTAATGTAAGTAAGACAACAGTGTTTCACTGCTATTGATCCTTTGTGCTTAACATTAGAGCCTTCAAGGGTGACTGCTACTGGAGATCAAATGACTGACTGCAGCCAAAAGGCTTTTCTCTGAAGCACAGTAGCACAGATTATTTGTACAGTAAGCCAGACTTTTGAATCAAGGTTGAAACTACCAAAGAGGACTGTCAGATTGCTGGGCACTTCTTTTTGGTGTACTTTATTCAGCACTTAGATTGCCTGTGTGGAGCCTTGGCTGCCGGGTTTGATACTGCCGTGACTTCATTTTGTACAGTTGACAGACTTTTTTTCCTTTTGTTTTGCTGTAATGTTTGGGTGGAACAAACGTGTGTTTGTAGCCTACTAATGACTTCTGAAAGGTTTGCTTTACCAGTGGTAAGGAGAAGGTTCCTATCTCTAGATAAGGTAGATAATACTGCTGTTTCTTTGTCCTTGATGCTGTAGAGCAAAACTTTGTACCTCTGCTTCTGTACCATTACCTCTGAAAGTGTTTTTGTCTGCTGAGCTTGTCTACGAGGAAAGGACTCCTCCTTGCATGGATAACTGGCAGTTGGAATTTCAGTAAGAAAGTTGCCTTTGTTCCAGAGGAGCACAGCCCATTTGCTTATGAAGACTGTAATCAGAATTCTTTGAGGTAGGGATCTTGGTGTGGACTGATGTAGAAAGCATTTAGCACCTCCAGCAGCTGCTGGAACTGAGAATGGAGAGAATGTGAGAGCATGGATGCTTGCATTTTAAATATGCTCCTGTTAGACTGGAGGGGACTGTGATGATAAAGTAAAGCTGTATGTTAGGACATGAACTTGAGCAAAAACTGAAGAAGGATGCCTGTGCTGAAGCCTGCTAAAGGAATTCCACTTGTAAGGTTACATCATCTACTCTTACCAGGTATACTTGTATGACTCAGTAACTAATCTCAGGTGTGTGATTTTTTTTTTTTTAGCATGACAAGTGTTCCAAGTTTTTTTTTTTTATTTTTTAATTAAGAATTTTTTGAAAGATGGAATTCCTTACTGCCATATTGGCAGGTGGAACTATGTGAAAATAAGTGAACTATGTATCTGTTCCTACCCAGGTTGTCTTTGGTGCTGAAGGTCTATGGGTTAGGATGGCTTTTTTCTTTTTTTTTCTTTTTTCTTTTTTTTTGGTGGTGTTTGTTTTTGCAAACTTTTTTTTTGTAGTTCTAGTACTGCAGTCTGGTACTGCACTTAGGGGGAGTGTGGGCTACTTTATCTTAAGAGTTTTCTTAAAGTACAGACCCTGGTGGTCTTGTGTTCTCTCAATATGCACTTTCCTGTCATCAAAATGAATTGTAATAGCTCTATATCATACGTTCTGTAAGACAGCAAACAAAAAGGTTCTGTTTCTTATGGAGTGGGAATAATGGACTTCTTTAAGGCTGTGAACAAACCTGAAGAAGAGAACTACTCATGCTCATGACTTTTTTTTCTTTTTAATTAGAACTTAATAGTGAATTGTAGAAGAGGTTACAAAATCAAAATGTCTTTGGACATGGGTCACAAAAACCACTTGTTAATTGCAGCAAAGAAAAGGATTCTGTGTGTATGGCAGTGTAGGTACTCAAAGCAGGTAACTATTTGGGGGATCTTACTCTAGCTGACAGGTATTTTGTTTCATCTGCATATTTGGCATTGAGCACTTTTTGGAAACATGTGGATCTTCTTACGATATGTGGGGAAGTAGCCTTTTAGAGGAACAGCTGGGTGCACATGGTTAAGATTTTCTATCATAAAAGGAAGATGTTGATATTTTTTCCCCAGTCAAGTGTTGTTCACAGATACTTCATGTCTGAATTGCAGGTTTTCAACAAATACTGTGAGAGCTAAATGATGTACATGAGGGGGTGGGGGTCTTCGGAATAAAGAAAAGATTGTTTTTTATCCTCTTAGGAAAAAGGTGTGAAAATGGACATTTCTTTTTATTACACACTACTCCTGCAGCTCTGTTCTGTAGTTCCACTTTTATAGTACTCTGCCCAGGCACGTAGCCTGTCTGCACACCTTTCCTCACCAGCTGCAGAATACAGCATTTTCTTTTTCCTCCCAGCCCATTAAAATAATTTTCTTTCAGAAATCTACCATGCAGTTCTTTTATGTTGGTTTAGCTGCAGCCATGTGGGTTCTCTCTCCCAGACAGTTTGTAATACAAGATTCCATTCAGCATTAAGTTCTTGTATCAGAAAACATTTGTATTTTAGTAAACTGAAGTGTATTTGAGGTAACAGTTGCACACATAACAAACCTCCATAGATCCTTAACTACTGTATTCAGCATGGTGTGTTTCATAACCATAGAACAGACAACACTACTAGAAAAGCACTTCCTTTTCTAAGTGACTAATTCACGTACAGACTAGTAGCCTGCTTTTGTAATGTGAGTTGAGGCTTGAGAAGCAGAAAGCTTATCTTTCTCTAAAAGAAACAACCAAACCAACCAACCAAACAAAAAACAACCAACCAAACAAAACAAAAACAAACCTTTCTGCCAGGAACCTGACATAGAAGAAAAGTTGCAGTTGTCTCCTTTGTAATTGCAGGAATAGTTACATGTAAGTATTTTGCTTAGTAATACTTGAATGAAAATTTAACAAATTCGGGTAAACAGAGGCTCAAAACTTCTATAAAGATAGACGTGGCTTTATAGCATTAAGGACAGGAATTAAGTAGTGTCTCAGACTGAAACACTGTAATAAAAGACCTGTCCCTGTTTTTAAAGATGCTATTAAGAAAAGTTAATGGAAAACTTTTCTGAATCTGCTACACTTTCAACAGTCTCTTTAATCCATGGAATGTAGTTGGATACTCTTGTATATACACCGTATTTTCCTTTTTCAGCACAGCCATCGCCCCAGCTTACAATGCCCAAAAGAAACCAAGTGTTGTGGTAAGACACAGCAAAAGGGCCACCGCTATCACCCTTGCAGGCGTCTGCAGCTTCACTGGTGTAACCTGCACAGAACATGTTGTCAGTAATGAGTCTTTCTGTTGACTGTCGACAAGTGTCCATGTTTACAATGGGCAACCTGACTTTCATGAGGAAGCGCAGAGTTGAACCTCTAGCGTGAGTGGCACCCCATCCACTTACCATCCCTATTCTTCCTTCTTCAGATAGCAGGGCTGCCAGGTTAGGGCTAGGAAGGCAGATGGGAATTACATACTCGTTAAAAATAACATCGCTGCTCAAGTACAGCAAGGCAATGTCACCACTGTAGTTGTTTGAATCATAATGGGGATGTGTCCAGCTCCGTTCCACACCAATCTTCTGTTCCTTCAGTTCTCTTTGATACCTGTCAAAGTCACCTGTAGCCATGACAAGTTAAAATGTTAAGTGAACTGTAAATGGCCTTCACTGTATCTTCATGAGGTAATAGGAAGTACAGTGATTATTGCTTTGACCTTTCGTCCCAAGAAGATACAGATCAAAACAAATCAAGCTCTGTAAAATAACTTTTTATACTGCAGACATGATCCTGCAAATCAAGTTTACCAGTTTGCTCCTTAGGGGGTAAAACAGCATTGTTGACTGGATAAATAACCATTTACAGAGATTATGGTAGGGATTTTACTGTAAATACTGTCAGTGCTTTTTAGTAAGAACTGTATTTGGAACAGTTTGTCTAAGCTTGCAGTGGGACTCAGAACTTTGACTTAAACATTAAGGTGCAGCCATGGATAATGCTGAAGAATTGTTTCGTACAAGTTACCAGCGTTGTAGTCTGTTTGTACTTGTTGTGCTTCTCTTTTCCTGAGGTTTCAAGCACAAGATTGTATTTATTGCAGCACTCCTACTGCAAGGGGTTCTAATGCCTGCTATTGTAACCTGTACTGTAGTACGTTACCAGGGTACAGGTGCTTTCTGCCCTGAGGTAGTCATAGTCAATGAGAAGGGGGCAGCTCAGTAAGAAACGAATCTTAAAAGCTGTTTAAAAAAAAACAAAACTGACTTGAGAGTAGAACAGCTCCTACAGGAATCCTCCTTCCTTCTGAGAGGTACCATTGCTTAGACACAATGCACAATGAGTTTACAGAAATGAGAGGCAGAAGAATGTAAACTTCTGCTGTACAGTGTCAAGCTCTCACTGAAACCAAAGGGACCGTCTGGAGTACCTTTACACTTAACTGTTGTCACGGAAAAGGCAGAGGTCTGTAAATCCAACTCAGCTAGGATGTGTCTGCTTGTTTCTCAGCCAAACCTTGCTTATGTACAATGCAAAGCATATTTTAAATAAGATGTTACGTCTAGGTTTAGACTATACAATGGATGAATTGTACTCACCTACAGTAACATGGTGTGGTCTAACAAGATCAAGGCAATGAGCAGCCGTGATCACCCAGCGACTGTTGATTAAGCTCCCTCCACAGAAACCAATATCTCTGCTATTTTGGATCAAAACCTGTATGAACAAACAAGAACAAAGTGTTGTTACCAGTGATGTGGTATCAACAGGCACACGTGCAGACTGTCAGTTTCTCCCTGGTTGGTTGCAGGCTCTGTATCTCAAAAGTAACAGTTTTGGCACTAAGCACTACAGTGCACCTAGCAAAGATGATAAGACTGTAATGAATCATAAAGCTGCGAAGAGCAGAACATTACAATGACCTGAGCTCAACAAAGTGAAAGAGGAGTAGACTGGCATTCATCTAAGGAAACAGATATCTGTGATTTTTTTTTTTCTAACATGGCTTCAAATTGGTTTGGGGGGGCGGGGCTAACACAAGGTGTTCATCCTTATGACCATGGAATAGAAAAGGCTTTTTAATTTTCCCAGTTGTCAAGTGAAAGTGGAAGCAAGAGTGGAGATTCAGAAAATGTATTTTTTCCTTTTACTGGTAATAAACTTTGGAATAATCTACAGAGAAGAAAATGGAGATACAGAAAAAACAGTCAAATGCCTCGGTCTTAGAAGTTTATCTTGTCTGGGCAAAATGATATGCTCCTTTAATGCCTCAGGATCTCTCTAATTAAGTAATCCTTGAACCTGTTATTTCCGATGTTAAACTAAAGAAAAATCTTAAATTGGTACTCTACAGTTTCAGTGAAGTTAATCATCACACGTTAGAAAAAGCAGCAACAGTCTGGTCTCTTACCTTGGTCTAATGCCTAGAGTTAATTTCATGTTTTACATAAGCCATACTGACTTAATTCTGTGTACTAGTAATGCTTCTAATTCTGTTCAGTAAAACACTGAAAAGTAGCAAAGAAAACAAATTATGTGAAAAATTCTGTCATAGGATATGAAGAGCAAGGATGGAGAGTGGTTGCAAGAACCTTTTTAAGAAGAAAAAAAAATTCTACTACAAATCATTGACTGAGATAATGTAAACTTAAAACTTCCCTGGTTTGTATTTGAAGAGGCAGCTGTAGTTTAGCAAACATTCAGACCATATTCCCCTCTTGCACTGCAAAAGTGGGGCTCATTCACTTAAGTGAAAAGGGGTTGTGTTCTTAATAGACGTAAGATGGCAGAAACCAATACAGTTTAGCAGTCGTAACATGTCAGTTTGCAAGAGTGCAGAATGAGTGAGTTGTCCATATACGTTCAGCGTATGATCTGTCCCTCTACAAAATACCTCCAGACTTGTGGAATGAGAAAATCTCATGTTAAAGCAATAAAATCGATTGGCAGTACCCTGAGTTTTTTACATCACTATGTTAACGTTCTAAGCAGAAGCCCAGAAATAAAAAGTATACTGAAGAAATGGAGACAATATAAATAAGAAGCAAAAATTAGTAATAATGAAGGACACAAGAAAAGCAGGATAGTGGAAGTAAGGGAAACACTTCAGCAAAGTTCCCCTATTTGCTGCATGTCACTTGCCTTCAGTTTTGAGTCCTCAGTTTTACCTTCTTACTTGTAACAGCTATGAAAAGCTCAGTAGAAGAATCTCACCTGGTCACAGAAAATTTTTGTGAAAATACCATCAGCCATCCCAAAAGGAGTCAAGCATCAAGAGCATTCAGAAACAATCTGAGTAACAGAGCAGGAAAAGATCTGGTTTATTTAGTTAAGAGAGAAAGTACTAAGCTGCAATCATAAGAGTGCAGACATCAAGGATGGGGGCAAGGGAGAATGATGAAGACAACTAAAATGCATATGATCAAAAAGAACTGCTGAAGTTTGAGAAATACATGGTGCTTCCTTGGATTGCTCTTAACCTAATAAAAAAAAAAATATATATATATAATGATGGGTGAAGCCTGCTACAACTGGACCCAGTGATAAAGCAAGCATTCAGGTATGGTATTTATTACCTGCCAGGGGCAATGTCCGCGATGACACAAAGTTCCTCCGGTTATCCTGGAGTCATTGTGCTCTGAGGCAGAACTGACGTTTATCTGGTTGTACAGAGGCTTGCCTGAAACATTTCTGGTATCACCGCTCTCATTAAGACCATTACGCACGTTTTGAATTGCCCCTGTTTGGTTCTGCCCAGAAGCATTTTCCACTATTTCTTCCTGCCTGGCAGCAGCTGTTGTTACCTCCTCCTGCTGCGCAGGACCCTGTGTCGGCTCACCCCACTGAACCTCAGGCTTGCCGGGCCTGGCAGTCCCCTCTGTGGTCTCGTGCTCAGGGACACCAGCGTCCTGCCCAGCAGCAGCATCCCCTGGCTGCTTCTGGGTAACAGAGTGCACCAGTGTCTCGGTCCAGCTGGAAGCATCTGTTCCCACCTCATTTTGTCCAGCATCATCTTCCATGATTGTCCTTTGCCCAGAAGCATCCTTTAATGTTTCATTTTCCCTGACAGCACTTTGCTCCATCTCAGTTTGTTTAATTGTGCCTGCCACGCTCTCGTTCCACTTGGCCACATCATTCCCACTCTCACTCAGGTCCCTTGGGATCCCTTCTTGCCCCAGAGGCTGTTCCTCCAAAGCACGCCTGGCTTTAATCAGGCCACACGGAAAGGGTACTGGAGGGAGTAAAAAACACAAAAACAAAAGCCTTGAGGTTAGGGTCCTTGGTGTAGTGTCGAACACAAAAGTAGTACTTTCCCTGTCCAAGAATGAAATTCAAACCAACTGTAAGATTCCCAACATAGATATCTTGGCATCAACCCCCCCGACCCACCATCACCTGATTAAGGTGCATAGAGGTAATTACTGGAAAACCAAGCACATGGCTATGCCTTTTCTGAGCCACCAGGCATCAGCTGTGGCTGGCTACTGTCACCAGCCTGCTAAGTGCTCTCTTCAGGACAGAAGCCAAACCCAGAGCACCTGTTGTGACAGGATGCCTTAGCACAAAATTGTAAAGAACCCTGCGATGAGGTCACGTCCCCTCTCCTCATAAAACTGAGGTGTAGCTTCATATCTCAGTGAAACTGATCCAAGTCTGTGCTGCTCTTGGAAGGAATGGGCCCATTCCAGACTGCAGACTGTACTGCTGCCCCTGTGCCCCACACATGCTCATGGGGGCACTGGATTAGAGAAGCACCTGACTAAGAAGCACCTTAAAATTTAAAGTAAATGAAACAAATGTTTTCTATACATTAAGTGCAAGCTGCGGTAGCTAAAGCACCTACTGAATGTGTAGCTCTTCTACAACCAGTGAAGAGAAAAGGCAGTGCCTGCAAACCTGCTCTTTACCCAAAGTAACTGAGCTGAACATTACCTGCTTGCACACATCTCTTCCCATCCTCGTGCAGGGTGTAATCCTTCGCACAGGAACACGCCACATGAAAGGAGCTGCTGCTGTCCCTGCAGTACTGCCAGCACCCACCGTTCTTGTACCAGCATTCAAACTTTTCTGTGATGGAAACACATAGGCGTTCACTTGGTTATCGCTACGAGTAGACCGCTTAGCAGCTCGCAGCTTCTAGCGCTACTGTTACAGGAAAGAAAGTGTCAGAAAGTAGGAAAAAAAATGCTGAAAACTGGCATGGCAGGAACTACTTCTTACGGGTCCAGAAAAAAACACCCTGATTCACGTAGCAAAACAAACACATTGACATATATCTACTTTAGTCCTCCTGTTTCTACCATTTTATAATTTGCCAGCCTTGTCGAGGCCACAGCTGAGCTCTAAGCCCTTCTGCCTGTAAAGCAGGAGCAAGAAAATGCCTGGAAAACCACGCGCTTCTAAATGCATCCACTTTTGATCCTTCTGCAAATCTTACGTACTATATCATGACAGATTTAAAGTGCTGAGTATGGTGGGGAGGGACGTCTGCCAGAAATTGAGAGGGAGGAAGGGAAAGAGGAAGGGATGTCGAGGGAAGAAGGAAGATGGGAAGGAAGGAAGTGAGGGTGGAAGGGGGGGTGGAGGAGGAAGAAA
>VXAL01017354.1:0-10857 GCA_013399475.1 Chauna torquata
AGCCCCTTTCCTTCCCTTCTCATGTTACGGCCTTGAAACTCTCAGGAGCAAATTTGTCTCTCACAGACACCGTTTTCTGCTGGAAGTTCACCCTGACCACAAAAGATCACTCTGGTTTATCTAACCTTCATTCTGGTTTATCTAACCTTCATGATTTATAATGTGGGAGGATTTTTTAATGGAGCAGTGTGTCTTTCATCCTTACTTGAAGTCTGGTAGTAATCACTTGTGGGCACTGCTGGTCCACACAAACTGATTTATCTCCTGGTGTAACCAAGACTGGAAATGTGCACCACAGCATCAAAAGCATGCCCCTTGCAATGTGGACACAAGGTTGCCCAACAGTTAGCTTTCTGTGCTGGTACAATGTGTACTTAGGCTTTATTGTCAACTTCATTGCCATTAAAGACATGATATGAAAATGTGAAACTGTTAAGTCAAACCCCAGTGTTTACCTCTCTACATGTCACTAGCCCATAATTTAGACATACTCACTATTTTCACCAGGGACTGAATGAGCTGTTAGAAACTTGGGAATGTGTACTTGCCTATGGGGCAGGTAATTGTACATCTAATAAACAGTAAAGTAACTGATTATTAAATCCAAAGTCCTGTTGCACTTCTATCTGCATTTTCATTTGCTTGCAAGACCAGGTAGCTGCTTTTGTTTGTTCCCCATTCATCTAACCTACTTTCTTGTTTGTGACTTGTCTGTAAATTAAGGATCTTCCAATTTCTCTTTACATAAATGTGGTGAAGAAAACATCTATTTATTATTCTTTTTTTTTTTTTTTTTTTTTTTTTTTTTGCTTAATGAGTAAACTGAAGGCTTAAATGTATCAAATGTCACATATCTCTGTTTTTCATTTCAAGTTTTGGTGAAAACACTTCTCAGCTCCTCTAACATTGGGCTGACACTATGTATTCAAGAAAACAATACTTTCTTCCTCCTTATTAAAATGGTCAAATGGTCACATTAAGACTGAGGGGACTACATTATTAAAAAAAAAAAAAAAAAAAAAGTAATACTTTCCATTGCCTTGCAAAATCTTTCTATTTTCTGAAGAAAATCTTGCAAAGTCTTTTCCTTGCCAGCTTGAATGGTGCTCATGCAGTTGTTCAGATCTTGTTTCTGAATGCCTGGGAATAGCAGTCAACTTCATAAAACACTGATGGTGCATGAGGTGGTAGTGCTTGCTCAGGACTGGGTGACCTCTACACAAGAGTTTTACTATGATGCAGCTACCTAAGAAAGATGTTATTGCTGCGTGCGGTAACGTTTTCCGTATCTCAGAACAAAAGCAAACAGCATATGAGAATAAACCAGAGCATTTTGGTATTAGTTTCTGCAAGAACACTGAAATTTTTAACAACCTTTGGAATGAAAGAACATGTAGAGATTTATACAAGATGATGTCTTTGATTTTCAGATTTGCTAAATTATCCTTCATTCTTTCACGAAGATATCTATAAGAAGAATGCTCAGAGATTTCTCTTAGAAACATAATGATAATTCCATTGTTATTATTATTTTTGATGTCATTTCCTAAAGATATTTCTGTCTGAATTTCAGTAGAAAAAATCAGCCTAACTTGTAATTCTTTTCCCCCAGCATATAAAGATGACAAGATTATTTATGTTTATAATGAAAAAAAAAAGATATATCATTCTGTGTGTAGTGTTGACATCATTCATAATGAATAATTTCAAGTCGTGCCCACAAAATGTCAGAGACAGAAAAATGACAGGTTACTCAGAGGTTAAAGGATAACATATACAGTGCAGCTAGGTTGTTAGAGGGCTTGATATGCACAGTCCATCTCACCTGCAGTTTTCTGTTTAGAATAAGATTATTGCTGCTAAGAATTCACTGAAATATTATGCAGAAAGAGTAGCAGCATGCTAAGGATTTATATGAATTAAATAGTTTTGGCTGTGATACTTTACTTAAAGCAGTACTATATCCAGGCTAGTTTCTGACATTCTGAAATCCTTGGTGACGCAATACTGATGTAGAATGGGTGCAAGTCCCTCACAGATATTATAAGTATGGTACTACATTAATAAAAAAGGTAACTGAGCAGTATGTAGTGACTTAGTGATTTCCTGATATTAGACTTCTAGCTATAACAGGCATATCTTGGAAGAGACAAGAGAAATCCTGTGGACAAACTTATAAGAACTTACATATCAGTTTGCAGAGCAGGTTATCTGTGGTAGCTTTATTAGAAACACTTGAAGGACATGAGGCATCAGAGGGAGACACAGTGGGATAGTCTTAAAAATACTTCAAATGCTCTATGAAGGAAGAATTTAGATTCACTGGGAAGGTGAAAAGCATTTGGGATAGTCTCCAACTAAATAAAATAGATTCAGCAATACAAATTGCTAGTTACAATAAAGAATGAAACATATATTCACAAAGTTCAGAAAAAAAAAATAATGAAAAGCAGTCTCCATGAAGTCCTATTTAAGCATGACACATGACAATAAATATCAAAACCACGAGCAGACATACATTAATTTAAACACAATGATGCAATTCTGCTGGAAATAACTGTAAAAAGGAAATACTGAAATGAGATCATCAACTAATGTGTTTATTGTGGCAGACTAGCTATTTCAGTAGAAGAGCAAGGCTATATATTAAGAAAAGCGTATACCTAATAGTTAACTGCTTCCTGGGTGATTTAGTCAGACGACTAAGACAATAACCAGCTCTTGACTTAGGCGTGACCTATGTGCAGGTTAACAGTCCTGCAGTTAATAGTGTTTAACCTCAAAAATGGAACAATGTGAATAATTAGAAAGAATAATTAAATGAGATTTGAGGCATAAAATATCATTCCAGACCTCTATAAAGACTTTAATGTCATTAAATTGTTATCTTGAAGAAAACATATACAAACTAGTAAAAAATATGAATAAACAACAGCAAGGAGGTCTGGTCTGTTTAAATAACACACAAAATAAATCTTAATATAGTTGCGAGCCAGTCCAATTCTTGAAAACAGACAAAAACTGACTTCAAGTTTAGGAAATATTCCAAGAATGATAAAGGAAACTCTTGTGTGGTGCCAGGCTTGGAAATGAGTATTTTCACTCCAAAATTGACATCTTTGAATTATTGTTCTTTCGTCCAACATAACCATTACCACTGCTCAGCAGGCTGCTGCAACATCTAGAATGTGATGTGCATCTGCCAGCCAGCCTCCACCTACCCCAGAAGCAAACCACAGAGCTGGAAACCACAAAGAGGAGGGCAAGCAGTATGAGAAGGGAAGGAAAGGGGCTCTGAAGGCACACCACCTCAGTACGCTGGAGCATATGGGACTGGAAAAGAGACAAGTGTGGAGCCATGCCGTTCCATGGCGCCAGGTGGGTGGGAAGTGGACCAACAGTTCGCTCTGTCATAAGCTGTATGGCTGTGCCCTACCTCCATGCTCACGAAACATGGTGGCAGGCACTAAAGAAACAGAAGGGGGAACTTTTTCATAGGCCATGTTGGGAAGCTAGGGAAGTCCCTGCCCCAGGGTGCTGTAAGTGTTGAAAATTCAGACAGACTAAGAAAGCACATAGACAAAAGCCTGGGAAAGAAATCTATTGTGGGTTACTTAAGGGAGAGATGCTGTTTGTGGCTCATGGTGTCTCTGAGCCACAGATCTCTGGCAGGGGACACAACATCCCAGGGACTTCCTCTGTAAATTCATTGCTTATTTTCATCTTAATAACCTGTACAACTCTATTCACTTATTAAAAATAGATAGATAGATAGATAGATAGATAGATAGATAGATAGATAGACAGATAGATAAAAAGTCAGCAATGCAGCAAGAGCAAAAGAGGCATGAAGCCAGAGCAGGAAGTTCTGGAAAACCAGTGACTTATGGGGAGAAGCAGAATGATGATATATAATAACAGGGAGAACTTTTCACCAATAAGTTACTACAGAATACTAAATTGATTTACCAAGTGGAAAATAACCAACATAGAATTTGTCGTTGTTGTTGTTATTATTGCTTTTTTTTCTTACTTCTGCCTTCTTTACCATGTTGTGAATATTAAAATTGTAATAAGATTGATTTTATTTATTATACTTTGTCAAGTTCACAGATATTTAGAGTCTACATGATTATCATTGAATAACTAGCATGTTTTCTAATCTTCTCCACCCTTTTGATATTATCATACAGTTGCTTCCTTGTTAAATCTGGTGGAGAAGCTGTCTTCAGTGTTTATTTTTGAAAGATTTTCCAGAATTCCATTTCTCTGAGAAATTAATCCATTTTCTTCTACATGTGTAATCATTTTTTTCCTCTGATAATACTTTATTTTCATGGTTCTTTTGTCTCATCAGAGCTTACTTTCAGATATCAAAACTCCTTTTCCTTTAAAAGGGAGTGGCCATGAGTCAAGTGAAGACAGGAATTTGAAATATTCTGACAAACATACCTTTTGGGAAATAGAAGAGATTAATCAGAAACATATTTCCTGAAACAGATTGTGTTGACATAAAACATGTAGACATGTAACCTGGTTGAACTGAAGTCCTGACAAGCTTGAGAACCTGAGCTGACATGGCATATTATTTACCTAACCTACTCATTTCTGAAGGTTAGAAATAAAATCATAATAATCCAATATAGAGTAAATTTAGTCATCTGCTCCTTTTTTTTTTTTTGACCAAAAATTAACCCTTAAGTTATTTGATACATTCTATTTAAATTGCACTTTTTTTTTTGTGAAAATATATATTCATACTGTTTTTCAGATGAAAAAAAAAAACACTAGTGACAATAGTACAGCTACTGTTTCAACAGGTTTTATGAATTATTTTTTTCTTAGTTTGTTAATGTCTCCACACTAGAAAAGTTGGTAGTGAGAATCTTCATTGTTGTATTTAGTATTTCTACAGAAAAATGTGTTAAACTGAAAATTAGTCTTTATTGCTATAACATCCTCAAAAATTATCAGTAGTGATAGTACTTTTAATAACTTACAACATGGGTTGTTTATTAAAATGGTAGACATTAATTTAAAGCATGAAGTTATAATTTTCACCATTTGTAAAAGAAAATATCAGCATTCATATTTTATAAGAGGAAATTCAGTGTATTGACTGTTTTGCATATTAATTTCTGGTTCTAATTATCTTATAGAAAACATATTGGTATTACTACTTACACTAAAATACGATTATAAAAGTTAGTAAGATGTGTACTCCATGAAATATTCTAAACATAATAATCTTGTGACCACTTCAATTGCACTTAGCACCAGTTTTGAATAGATAAGAATTAAAGATGTTATACTGTTATTTTTCAAAGCAAACATTCTGTGTTATGTTAATTTCTTTAATGGTTTCCTCCCCATTCAGGACAATCTAGCAAGCCTCTTCAAAGACTTAATTATTTTCAACACAAGTTTTGTACTAAATACATTCTCCCAGACATTTTATTCTGTCTTAGATATAGGTCTGGTGGGAAGAGCTGTAAGATTTGATCTACAATATTCTGCTCCTCTATCTTTCTGTGTCTTGAGACCAACAAATTGGAAATGATTGCTAAAATCAAGCAATGTAATTAGACAGCATAACATCTAATATACTCCTTTTGTCATCTTGCCAGAAAGAGAATTTCAGTAAATGATATATTATGCCATGAAAAAACTCTTTCAAACAAGCCTGTTAATGATGATAAATAAAGAACTTCTGCAAAACCAAGCAATTAATCCTTTGGAAGCTTTCCATTGAAGTTACTATTAAGGCATCAAGAAATGCAAATACATACATAAACAAATCCTTTGTGAATATTCCAGTTTAGGTTAGTGCATTTTCTTGCAAACCCATCTGTAGTTAACTTCTTTCACATCATTTATTATTCACTAAAATATTGCTTTTATTTTAATAAAGAAACTATCAACAATTATTCATAGTGGCAAGAATCAGTTAAAGAAAAATGTTTATCATCTTACAAATTTTTTTAAAAAATACTCAGAGATATTTCATTTTCTTTTCAGAGAATAGATATTGATTTATGTACTTATGAAGCCACAGTATTTTTAGTTTATGCTACAAGGGACAGAGCGGATTGCAATATTCTGTTGTTAATGCGTTGGAAATAAAGAGGAATGGTAAGCAAAAATTTCTGCTGCATGTAGTAAAAAATGTGAAATGTCAAAAGGTTATGGAAAAAATCCTCCCAGTAAATACTATTTCAAGTTACAATCTTGCAAAGCAGTTTTTCACCGTGCAGGCAGCTAAGTAGATTGATGTCTCAGTACAACAGAGAATGGTGTACATTGGAATTTTCAGTTATTTTTTGTTTTTCATAGGTCCCCCAAATTATTCCCTGTTTGTATTATGGGCAGTGGCTAGAAGCATAAAAGAAAGTAAAAATGGTTTGGCATTTTCTTACTTAGTAAAAACAAAGCAGTTCAGATCCCACTTTATTATCAGACAGGAGGAAAATCTTTTGGACATCTACTTTCAGTAGAAATCATATTAAATAAAAAACAATAACCAAAGTAAGCATCACAAACTGTGGAAGTCTTTTTCTATGTGTAGTACAAAACAGATCTAGATCTTAGTCTGGAATCAGCATTTGCTAATTCACTCCACATTCTTCTTAGTAAATCTTTCACAGTGCAGAAGGTGCCATAGCATAAATTAATGTAGGTCACATATACCATGTGAAATAAAAATGATTTTTTTGTCCAATAGACCCAGTTTTTTTTTCTTTGCTGTGTACTTTAACAATAAAACAATAAACGTAAAAATGTTATGAAGCCTAGAGAAGTAGTATGGTTGTTGATATTGGCAACAGGACAAAAATGGATCAGTGATTTAGTGGAAAGTGGTATTAAATTAAATGATCTTTGTTTTTGTTTGTTTGTTTGTTTGTTTTATAGTATCATGTTTCTTATCTAAATAAACTGCAAGATGATTCTAACTAATGCATTTTAAAGCTAGATCAAATGGAAACACTATGTCAGGTGAGGATGGTATCACTAGTTGACTAATTGCAGTTTTAGTTTTTTTCTTTTGTCAGACACCTCTTAAAGAAAGAGAAATCCCAGAGGTCATGTTTTTCCAGAGTGAGTGACTGGGAAGTCAAGAATAGGAAGGATACAGTGGGAAAATTAATCAGTTCTGTCTTATCACAGCAATAGTTGTAGCAAAAACTATAATGGAAAAACATAGAAGAGTGCACTGGTCTTGGAAACTGAGGTTTCCTCGTACTTGTAGAGATTGATAGAGTAGAATCTGAGCATTAAGACCTTATTTTTCATAAATGCAAGTAATTCTGTAGCAGAACACTTAAAAAGTAACTGAAAACAAAATCACAGAATCACAAAATTGTTGGGGTTGGAAGGGACTTCTGCAGGTCATCTGGTCTAACTCCTCTGCAGGACCACCTAGAGCCCATTGTCTAGGGCCATATATAGATGGCTTTTGAATATCTCCAAGGACAGAGACTTCACCATCTCTCTAGGTGACCTGTTCCACTGCTCAGTCACCCTTACAGTAAAAAAATAAAATAAAAAGGTCCCTGATTTTCAGGTGGAACCTCCTGTGTTTCTGTTTGTCCCCATTGCCTCATCTTTTCACTGGGCAAGTCTGAAAGAGCCTAGCTCTGTCCTCTTTGTGCCCTTCCTTCAGGTATTTATACACATTAATAAGATCCCTCTTGATCCTTCTCTTCTCCAGGCTGAACAGTCCCAGCTCTCTTGGCATCCTATAAAGATATGAGAGATGCTCCAGTCCCTTCATCATCCGTGCAACCCTATGTTGGACTTTCTCCTGTAGCTGTCTACCTCCTACTGGGGAGCCCAGAACTGGACTGTACTGAAGATGCGGCTTCACCAATGCTGAGTAGAAGGGAAGGATCACCTCCTTCAATCTGCTGGCAATACTTTACCTAATGCAGTCCAGGACACCATTAGCCTTCTTTGCAGCGAAGGCACATTGCAGGCTTATTTTCAGCCTGATGTGCTCCAGGATCCCTAGATCCTTTTCTGCAGAGCTGCTTTCCAGCTGGGTGGCCCCCAGCATGTACTGGTGCATGGAGTTCTTCCTCTCCAGGTGTTGGAGTTTGCACTTCCCTTTGCTGAGTTCTCCTTTCATGAGGTTCCTGTTAGTCCATTTCCTTAGCCTGTTGAGGTCCCTCNTAGCCTTCTTTGCAGCGAAGGCACATTGCAGGCTTATTTTCAGCCTGATGTGCTCCAGGATCCCTAGATCCTTTTCTGCAGAGCTGCTTTCCAGCTGGGTGGCCCCCAGCATGTACTGGTGCATGGAGTTCTTCCTCTCCAGGTGTTGGAGTTTGCACTTCCCTTTGCTGAGTTCTCCTTTCATGAGGTTCCTGTTAGTCCATTTCCTTAGCCTGTTGAGGTCCCTCTGGAAGACAGCACAACCGTCCAATCTATCAGCCACTTGTCCCAGCTTTCCATCATCAGCAAACTTACTGAGGGTACACTCTTGCCCGTTGTCCAGATCATTAATGAAGGCAATGAACAGGACTGGACCCAGTATTGACCCGTAGTGTACACTGCTGCTTACTGGCTTCCAACTAGACTTCATGCCACTGATCAGCACCCTCCGGGCCTAGCCTTTCAGCCATTTTTCAACCCACCTCACTGTTCCCTCATCCAACTCATACTTGAGCAACTTCTTTATGAAGATCTTATGGGAGACAGTGTAGAAAGCCTTAGATGGATACCAAAGGATTACCTTATAGGAAAGGTTCTGCATTCATTTCTCAGTTTTGCTACACATCTTTCTCCAGTAATGGACAACTTCCTAATTTCTCTGTCCCTATAATTTGTTAAATGGAGGCAGTAATACTTCTTTTTCTGCTGAGACCACATTTCTGGGGACAAATTCTTATTTTTGAAGCTCCCATTTATTATTTACTATTGTGAGTTGACTTATCATAGACTTGTATTAATATTATGCTTTTATTGACATTAATGCCAAAGCTAATTAACCAAATTAAATATTTCTATTGCAATTTTTGTATTACTTTTATTTGTTTCTTCATAATTTCTTGTAGTATTATTCAGTGACTCAAATACTGCTGTTGGGCTGTATGGTAAAATGCTGGTCACCTAAAAGAAATTGTGAAAAACACAGTCTGTCTGCTTAGATGAAAATCCTTATTATCTTCTACAAATATTATTAATTTATTGTATGGCTAGACTGGGAGATGGAAAAAGAATAGCTGTGGAGTATTCATAATGCATGTTCTCAACACAATATCTGTGAATACACATTTAATTATCTAAATCATTAATAAAAACATTATCTACTTTTGATGTGTTTATTAAGAAAGAAATCTTCCTGACACATCTCTTACAGAGAGTGATACATGCAAAATTAAATCCCTAATACATTAAACTTGTAAATAATATGAAACCATTTTTAACCAGAGAGTTTTAGCGTAGTAGTTAAATCTCTCTTTATATATTTTCAGTTAATTTGCATGTAAGAGTAATGGATTAAACTGAGCCAAAGCAAAACAGATACTTCACCAAGTTCTGTACTATATAGCTACAAGCACAAAATCTGAACATCTGCAGAATGTGCTGTGAAAGAAATATACCATGCTGTGTCAGTGGGGGACTGAAAGCAGTGGAAATAGGGGAAGAAGGGTTTAAATTTGGAGGTAAGGAATATTTTTGCTTTGACTCTAAACTCAGTAAATCAAGATTATTAGTATGAACAGATTGAGGGAGATTCACAATTTAAAAAATAAAAAGAAGAAACAGAGAGAGGTAGAAAAATAACAATGTCCATTTTTGTTGTTGTTGTTTTGTTTTGTTTTGTTTTGTTTTGTTTGTGAATGGGATGATGGACACTTTCCACATTCTTTTGGGACAATGAGGATGTATAAAATCAGGTATTGAAAAGTAAAGGCATAAAAGTACTTAGTAGTCATCACATTTATGTTTAAGACTATTTTAATCATAATTTTAATGTCAGGAAATAATCTTCATAGTATATTAGCAGAATTACTAGCAGAATTTTCTTTCACAGCAAGGCTGCTGATAGCACACAGGTTAAGTGACATAAGTATTTCCCCAAGACAGGTTCCACAGCTGAGGTAAAAAAAAAAAAAACAAAGTGCAGTCTGAAAAGTTTTAGCTTCAGTGGGAACTGATTTAGAGAGTCTATTTTTCAAGTTTTTATTGTATCTCTGAGATAATTGGTCATCTTGGGCTGTTGTGATGAATTCTGTATTTGGGTCTCTAGAAAGAAACATGCAGGCAATTGTTTTCATATATCAGAAGTAACCTAGAGGGGCTGATTCATTTTGGCAAGGATGATCTGCTGGGGATTGCAACAGAAATTCAATTTACTAGGGAGAAATAAGAGACATGGTATATATTCTAGGCCGCATGTCACAACATTTATCATTTTGAATAAAACAAAGGAAAAGTTTTAATGTGGGTGTTACACATCCTCAGTCAGTACTACAAACTCTGAAAGTGATGCTTCTCTTCCTCCATGTTACTCATTCCATCTCCCATGCCAATACACTACACTAATTTCCAAAACGTTCCAAATACTTTATGCTTAGTATTGTTTTTCGAACATGGGGTTGAAGGTCGTGACTTCAGCTGATTGATTTTTACTTTACTTATTCATTCCATGAAATTCCGGCCTGGCAATGTTTAAACCAAAACATAGCTGATTTTACAGGTATCCTGTAAGTGGCACTACTTGTAACTTATCATTCAGAGACCTTGTGATTTTGAATCCACCTGTTAATTGGTCTGCCCATGCCCATTACAGTGAGTTGCATATATATGACTACAGAACACATTTTAATTTTGTATGCAATGGTGTGAAAATGAAAC
>VXAL01017354.1:12411-60319 GCA_013399475.1 Chauna torquata
GGGAAGGGAAGGGAAGGGAAGGGAAGGGAAGGGAAGGGAGAAGGAGGAATGAAGAAGAAAACCACATCAAATATAACATCCTTGAACAAATTTTCATCTGAAATATTTAAAGAAACATCCATACATATATGTATATCAGAGCTGCAAAGTTGCTAAGGTACGATTGAAAAAAATATTATTTTGTTCCATTATTTAGCAATAAATTTTAATGTTCTGCTTTATGTTTCTTTAATGTGGAATGGACAAATGTCAGTATTTTCAGTCTAATTTTATTTTTAAAGAAATTATTAAGTTAATCAAAATGCCACAGTTTTCACTAAGCCTACACAAACATTTTTGGTTTTGTGTTTTGATATATCCAAGCTTGCATTTATACTTCAAAGCTCTCTAAAATAGGGAGGCACTCTGAATGTATCAAGGAAAAAATTCACATTGCAGTCTTAGTTCTAGACTGAATCTTTGGCACATCCAGTAATTGCAGATACATCATCTGGTACTATAATAGCAGGTTGTTATATCTAAGTATGTTGTTAATTTGGGTTGAATGGCTTTCATCTGATCTGGTAATTGTATGTGATGTTGACACTAGGTACTTTTACAATACTTTCCCTTTCTGTTGTGTATGAACACTCACGTTGACTATAAACAAACATTTTGTATGAGAGAATTACATTTTTGGAAATAGATTTGTATTTTGTATGTTTGTGCTAAGCCTATTATAAAGTAGCCATTAACCCCAGACCAGACAATTTAGTTAATACTGCATATAATATGTTTTGATATATTTTTTTACAAAGTATTTGAGGAATTTTTTTTGAAATAATATTAAAATGTTGTGAAGTACTCAAGTGAAAAGTGAATGTTCTGCCATGAACTATAACCCATACTGTTCCTTAGATGGTTAGGAATGAAGTAGCATGAAACAGCAATTATAAACATCTTGGTATAATATCTTTTATTAAAAATAAGCAATATTGGAATTAAAAAAAAAGCATCTTCTTTGCATACACATTTCTTTAAAATGTAGAAAATTCTGTATGTATATTGGAGAAGAAAGTAGCTTATAAGATGGATTTATGAAGTGAATAAAACTTTTCTTTGGACTGTGTAAAGGAACGAGAACCTTGGAAATATAATGGGTGCTAATCAAGCTGTGCAAGTTTTTATAGTTCTGGGTTAGTGGTCAAATAAAATTTCAAGGAATAGTAGATTAACCAAAAATCTAGGAAACAACAACAAAAAAAACCTTACTTTTTTTTAATTTAAAATATTCAGTAAACAAAGGTAATTTATCTTTTGAAAGGGAAATTTTAATATTTGTTGAGAAAAATATTGAATTCTTCTTCTTTTCTTTCCTTTTCTCTTTCTTTTTCTCCTTTGGGGGAGAAGTAAGGCTTTAAGCAAATGACTGAATTTAAATCAATTTCATAGAGATTTTTTTGGGCCTGGAAGTTATTTCTTGATTTAATAATGTATTTTTCCACAGCCTTATAACCAGTTGAAGTAGCAAAGTTCAATTCATCATCTTGTCTTTTAGATAATTGGATTAAGGAGGTTGTGATTTTGCAAATCTCTGATTTTTAGTAGGCTGTAATGTTGTGCTAAAGAACAAATATATATTGATCTGTAAATCACCTTTACCTTCAATTTGTTGACTTTTCTCTTGCTGTCTTAATCGTTTGTGACTGTTCTTCAAAATTAACTTTAGTGAGAACAAATTGAGCATTCTTTTCTTGTCTACTCAATACTTCTGAATTTGAAAGATTTGTTCTTATGTGATATAAATAATATTTCCGATATTTTTGAGTGTTATACAGATGTCTGGGTTTTAAATGAACTATTAGTTGTGGTTTAACCCGGCAGGCAGCTAAGCACCACACAGCTGTTCGCTCACTCTCCCCCCACCCCCAACCCAGTGGGATGGGGGAGAGAATCGTAAAAAAAAGTAAAAGCTCGTGGGCTGAGATAAAGGCAGTTTAATAGGACAGAATAGAAAGGGAAAATAACGATAATAATAATAATAATGATAATAGTAAAAGAATATACGAAGCAAGTGTACACAATGCAATGCACAATGCAATTGCTCACCACCGGCTGATCGATGCCCAGCCCGTTCCCGAGCAGCGGCCCCCCCTACCTTTGCCCCAGCCAGCCCCCCCATTTTTATTNGCAATACTTGGATAGCATCTGGAAAGAAATTTGAGCCTTAAGAGATGAAAAGATAGACAAAGAATTTTCAAAGCTTCTGATTGGTGCAGTTTAATTCTGTATTATTTTACATACAAATTGTAAATTCTGTTATGATTACAGATGATTTGTTTTAAGGTAACTCAGCATTCATAGAAGCAATGGATGTCTTTACAAAAGTGTTCTGAATTCACAGCTGTTTTCTTGGAGCCTCTGTACTAATATGTCTAGAGCTCATCAATATTTTCAGTAACAAAGCAGCAATGTGTGGACTTGCCCTTGTATTTGATGACTGTTTTCTAGCTTTTCCTATAACTCAATATATCATGATAAATTGACAGTTTAGTGTTTTAAGGCAAGGAGGGCTTTAAACTTAGGATGGAGGAGGGAGACAGTTACCAGCAGACCTGTGAAGGTATGATGGACAGAGTTGATGAGCGAAGTGTCTGGAATGATGTGAATGAACAGGAGTACAAAATCAGCAAAATGGAGCTTAAGCAGTGTCACCTTCATCACTTGCATCTAGGCAAGGAGGTTCCCACAAGGCACAATTATGGGGAAGAGAGAAGAAAAAAAAAAAAAAAAGAAACAAAACTAAAAAACAGTCTGACTCTGGGAAATTAGTGGGTTGGGGTGCCCTTCTGAAGTGCATATATCTCAGGGTGTACTGGGTCTGGCCGGGATAGAGTTAACTTTCCCCACAGCAGCCCATACAGCACTGTGCTCTGCACTTGTAGCTAGACCAGCACTGATGCCACACCAGTGTTTTGTCTACTGCTGAGCTGTGCTGGCACAGCACCCAGACCCTCCAAAGCCCCCAAACCCAGTGGGGTGGGGATGAGCAACAGTTGGGAGGGGACATCACCAGGGCAGCTGACCTGAACCCACCAAAGGGATATTCCATACCATATGATGTCACGCTCAGCAATAAAAGCTGGGAAAGGGGAAGGAGAATGGGGGGCTCTCATTATGAAGACATCTGTCCTCCCAAACAACCGCTACGCGTATTGAGGCCCTGCTTCCCAGGACGTGGCTGAAGACCTCTCATTGATGGGAAGTAGAGAATTTTTTTTCCCCTCTCTTTGCTTCTGTGCGGCCTTTGCTCATATTATTTCTTTTTTTCTTTTCCCTTTAATTAAATTAGCCTTATCTCAACCCTTGAGCCCTTGTCCATCATATTTTCTCCCCCTCTTCCTTTGAAGAGG
The DNA here is from genome assembly GCA_013399475.1 of Chauna torquata. Classification (NCBI taxonomy): domain Eukaryota; kingdom Metazoa; phylum Chordata; class Aves; order Anseriformes; family Anhimidae; genus Chauna; species Chauna torquata. The sequence continues at coordinate 15,804 of VXAL01017354.1, forward strand.
GGGAGTGTGCGAGCAGTTATGGTGGAGTTCCGGTGTTTAGCTGGGTAAAACCACCACACAGGTACACAGCATTGGGAATAAACATGAGTATTTAGAGGTCTGCATACAGTTGCAGAGCTATGATTCTGTGGGGACCACAGAGACATGGTAGGATGGCTCCCATTACTGGAGTGTTGCAATGAAGGAATACAGGATCTTCAGGAAAGACAGGCTGGAAGGATGAGGAGGGGGAGTTACACTTCATATTAGAGAGCAGCTAGAGTGCTTGGAGCTCCACCTGAGGATGGGTGATAAGCCAGCAGAGAATTTATGAGTAACAATTAAAGAGCAGACCAGTACAGGTGACATTGTAGAGTGTGTCTTCTAAAGGTCACCTGACCACGCAGAACAAGTGGATGAGGCATTCTACAGAAATCTAGAAGTAGCCTCCAGTTCACAGTCCCTAGTCCTCAGGGGAAAATTCAACCACCCCAATATTCACTGCAGAGACAATGCAGCAAGGTGTAAAGCAAACTTGGAGGTTCCTGGAGAGCACTGATGAAACTTCCTGATCAAGTAATAAATGAGCCAATGAGGCTAGGTGCTCTGCTGGACCTCATACAAACAAGTAAGGGCCTGTAGGGGGTATAAAGTTGGAAGGCAGCCTTGGCTGCAATGACCATGAGATGGTGCAGTTCAGGATCCAGAGAGGAGATATCAAGGCAAAAAACAAGATCACAACCATGGGCTTCATGAGAGCAGACTTCAGCTTCTTCAGGGAGCTCCTTGGATGTGTCCCATGGGATAAGAGCCTGGAGGGAAGAGAGGTCCAAGAAATCTGATTAGTACTTAAAGATTAACTCCACCAAACTCAAGAGGTCCATCCCAATGAGTAGGAAGGCAGGAAAGAAAGCAAGGACACCTGCTCGGATGAACAGGGAGCTGCTGGCCAAACTCAGATGTGAAAAGGAAGTATACAGAAGGTGGAAGAAGGGATAGGTAACCTGGGAGGAATACAGTCACTGTCTGACATGCAGAGATGTGTTTAGTAAAGCCAAGACCCACCTGGAATTGAATCCGGCTAGGGATGTCAAAGGCAAAGGAAGGACTTCTATAAATTTTAAGCAGAAAAATGAAGGCTAGGGAAAATGTGGGCCCATTGCTGAAATGAGCAGGGGACCTGGTGACACTGGACATGGAAAAGATAAAAGTACTGACTGCCTTCTTCAGCTCAGTCTTCATTAGCAAGACCACCCTTCAGTCCCAAAAGGGACCAGAGGAAAGTCTGGAGCAAGGAAGATGTACCCTTGGTAAAAGTGGATCAAGTCAGGGAATAACTAGATAAACTGGAAATACATAATTCCATGGGCTCTGATGGGGTTACACCCATGAAAGCTGAGGGAGCTGGTTGATGTCATTGTGAAACCACTCCCAGTAATTTCTAAATGACCATGGCAACTGGGAGAAGTGCCTAAAGACTGGAGGAAAGCAAATGTCACTCCTATCTTCACAAAGGGCAAGAAGGAGGACCCAGGGAACTACAGGCTAGTCAGCCTCACCTCAGCCCTGGGAAGGCGATGGAGCAACTAATCCCAGAAACTATTTCCAGGCACATGAAGGACAAGAAGGTGATGTGAGTAGTCGGCATGGATTCACTGAAGGGAAGGAATATTTGAACAACCTGATAACCTTCATGATGAAATGGCTGGCTTGGCAGATGAGGGCAGAACAGTGGATATTTTTTACCTGCACTTCAGTAAGGCATTCAACTCTGTCTTCCACAAGATCCTCATAGAGAAGCTGATGAAGCAGAAAGCTGAAGGAAAAGCTTTGCCAACAGGTCGAAGGATGTGATCCTGCCCCTCTATTCAGCACTGATGAGACCACATCTAATGTATTCTGTTCAGTTCGGGACTCCCCAGAACAAGAGAAGCATGGAGCCAAAGGATAGAGTCCAGCAAAGGGCCACAGAGAAAATGAAGGGATTGGAGCATTTCTACTCTGAGGAAAGGCTGAGAAAGTTGGGACTGTTCAGCCTAGAGAAGAAAGACTCTTTGGGAATCTTATCAGTGTATATACATACCTGAAGGAAGGGTGGAAAGAAGACAGAGCCAGGCTCCTTTCAGTGGTGCCCAGTGACAGAGCAAGAGGAAAGAGGCACAGCAAACACAGCAGGTTTCTCCTGAACATCAAGAAACACATTTTTTTTTTTAAACTATGAAGATGGCTGAACACTGGAACAGATTGCCCAAAGAGGCCATGGAATCTCAATTCTTGGAGATATTTAAAAGCGGTCTGGAGATGACCTTGAGCAATTGGCTTTAGGTGGCCCTTTTGAGGAGGGTGTTTGGGAGATGACCTCCAGAGGTCCCTTCTAACCTAAACCATTCTACGATTCTGTGATTATGTGAATAGTATAATGTCATGAGATAATCTAAAGCAATATTAACTTCAATACATTGAAGGTAATTTTGTTGGATTACACAACACCATTATCATGCAATCCTGAAGGGTTTTAGGTTTTTGGTTTTTTTTTGGGGGGGGGGCAAATTTCTTCTTTCGTTTAATCAGACATATTTCAAAAATAAAACGCAGAGAAGTCACACTGTAAAAGCCTAAGTTAGTAAGATATCTTTTGAATCATATAAATAGGACAAATCATTGTTACAGCAGAGGAGATGGAGTATCACAGAATCATAGAATCATAGAATATCCTGGGATTGGAAGAGACCCACAAGGATCATCGAGTCAAACTCCTGGCTCTGCATAGGACCACCCAAAAATCAGACCATCTATCTGAAAGCATTGTCCAAACACTTCTTAAAGTCTGGCAGGCTTGGTGCCATGACCACTTCCCTGGGGAGCCTGTTCCAGTGTCCAACAACACTCTCAGTGAAGAATCTTTTCCTAATATCCAGCCTGAACATCCCCTGTTGCAGCTTCATGCTGTTCCTTGGGTCTTACCACTGGTCACCAGAGAGAAGAGATAAGCACCAGCCCCTCTGCTCCCCTTTTGAGGAAGCTGTAGGCTGCCATGAAGCCTCCTCTCAGTCTCCTCTTCTCTAGGCTGAACAGTCCAAGCGACCTCAGCTACTCCTCATACGTCTTCCCCTCTAGTCCGTTCACCATCTTCGTAGCCCTCCTTTGGACACTCTCTAACAGTTTCATGTCCTTCTTATACTGTGGTGCCCAAAACTGCACACAATACTCGAGGTGAGGCCACACCAGCACAGAGAAGAGGTGGGACAGTCCCTTCCCTCGATGGGCTAGCAATGCCATGCCTGATGCACCCTAGGATACGGTTGGCCCTTTTGGCTGCCAGGGCACACTGTTCATGTTCAACTTACCATCAACCAGAACCCCCAGATCCCTTTCTACAGGGCTGCTTTCCAGCCTCTCATCCCCCAGCCTATTCGTATAGCCAGGGCTGCCCCTTCCCAGGTACAGAATCTGACAATTGCTCTTGTTGAACTTCATGTGGCTGGTGATTGCCCAGCTCTTTAATTTGCCAAGGTCTCTCTGCAAGGCCTCTCTGCCCTCACCAGAGTCAGCAGCTCCTCCCAGTTTAGTATCATCTGCAAACTTACTGAACACACCTTCTAGTCCTAAATTATGTCTTTATAAAAATTACAGGAACTTCGGATATGTCAAGATTTGACTGTACAATAATGATGTCAGAAACTTTCCCAAACTGTAAAACATTTCCTTTTCCTGATTGTTTTCGCTTTCATATCTTACCCAGTAAATTTTAAAAGCTAATCTCCTTTTTTTTTTTAGCAGTCCTCAGTCCTCCTACTTCTTAGCATCACTTCTTTTTTTTTTTTCTTCAAACTACTTGAATAATTAAAAATCATTTTTACTAACCTTCAAAAGAAAATGCATACATTGGAAATTATCTGTTTGCTAATTAAAGGTGAACAGTTCTTCACTTATAGGGATATCACTTGACTTCAAGCATTATTTTGTAATACTTAAAAGTCACAGCTGAAACATGACTATCAGACTAGTCAGAAAAAATATCACCAAACAAGTATACATGATGAAACCTACTATTCTGTTATATTTCTAGTATGTAACCCACACTTTTCAGATTTAAATAACTTGATGAGCAATATAAAGCATTTTATTACCAGGGGTCTGAATTCAGCATGTTTCAAAAACTCTAAATAACAATTATATGTAACATAAAATGCAAAGAAAAAGTTTTTTTTTTTTTTTTTTACGTTCTTTGGAAGATCACTCTCAGCCAGAAATCAGCACATGATGTTAATTCATGTAGAAGAACAATGCATACTAAAGACCTAAAACTGCAGAAAACATTAAAAAAGGGCATTTGATGAAACTCTTTCTTCCCAGTATGCATGTAAGGTTCAACTGGACAGTAATAGCAACTTATAAAAACTTATAATGTAGCGGCTTGATTATAGAACCTTTTAAGTTTTAACTTTTTTTTCCTCTTTAATGATTTTATTTATAGATCTTATCTGAACACATATTCACTGAATTCAAGCTGACGTTATTTATGAAGGTGTACGAATCTGAAGTAAACTTGCTCTGCCCATTTTCCATTGAATAATACTAACATTTTACTTTTGCTGGCTTTCAAACTCACACAAATTTAAAGTATTCTTTTTTTTTTAATGATTACTTCATTTAAAATATTGTATTTATTGTGCTAAAATATTAAATTTTGTTCTATATTAAAGCTGGCTGCATTTGAAACCTTAAAAAATGGCCTCCTTTCATGTGGAGAGAAAGTAAGAAAGAAAGAGTGCTCTAAATTGTAAGCTAATGGAGTGTAAAGTTTTCATTATCTAAATCTGTTTGAGTGATAAAAGCCTAATCATCATCAGAAATCCCTATTTTTGTGTTATTGTACAACTTCAGATGGACATTTACAGTGCATTCTAAAAGATGGTTTAAGAATCAGCTTTCATTTATGCAGGTCTCAAATATATGATAGTGCCATTTGAAAACAATATTGCTTCAGCATGCTTGATACCAGCATTATTCTTTCCCTAAATACACAAAAGTACAGGTAAGGAGAAAAAATAAATACTCTTTCATTTTAAAACAATCGAGTAAAGTATGTCCTTTGCAAGTCAGAATAAATTTTAGAGATATATGCTTTATAATTGAAATACAAGTAATTCTTTAACATTCTTATTCAGGATCTGAAAGCATTATTTTTTTCTTCATTAATAAAATATTTGGCTTTATTCTCCTAACAAAATTAGTCCAGTCATCAAGAAAAAACCTTGAGGATTTTTTGTTTGTTTTATAACAGTGAGCTCAGATTATTTCAGAAGAAGCAACAGCTAATGAGGCTTCATTAATTGGCTTAACCTATCAATTTCCATGGGATGCAATTGAATTAAGAAGCTGCAAAATAACATCATTTAGAAAGAGGTTGAGTTTTTCCTCCCAACATTGCCGAACATTATTAGTTAGAAGTAGAGAACTAGTAAATGTCATGCTTATTTATATTCTAGATTGACTGAACACATTTCAAATTCACACCTAAACTTAAACGTGTTCATTTTTAAGACTACAGACTAGACCTAAGAGTCAAACAAGATGGTCATGCTTGTTCCCCTATGCAGCCATATGAAGGCTGCTGCAGTGTAGGTACCAGGGTTCTAACTCTACAAGCCAAGTCTCCCTTACATGAAAATTATCAGAAGGTGGTAAAAAAACAGCAGAATTAACATAAACGTGCAGGTATTCCTGGTGTTCTTGTCAAGTAGAGCCTGGTGACAAAACATACATTGATAAGAGCTCTCCTGAAGTGGATGCTGTGTCAAGCAGAGCTCTACAACAGTTTGTTGTGAAACTATTGCTGTTTTCATAAATTACCTATATAATGTAAAAGAAATTCTGTTTCCAGATAACTCAAAACTTTGGAGATCAGCAAACATACTCTACAACAAAACCAGAAATGAAAAATACCTCAATATATTGCAGAGCTGGTCCAGAAAGATAGAAAGTCGTTTACTGGAGATGCATTTACAAACAAATTATGTAAAGGTACTTCTATATTTAGTGCAAAAATAATTAACTGCCTTGATATAGATTGGGCAATGACTTGTCTTCTTTGCAGAGTGATTTCTGAAGACAATGTAGAGCCATATGAAGAGGAAAAAAAAAATAAAACAACAACAACAAAAACAAACAAAACAAAACAAAACAAAAACAAAAACAAGAAAACATGTAAAGCCATTATTTATCTCTGGCTATGACTGGAAAAACAGTCGCTGGAGTGTTAAGCCCAGTTTTACAAATGGTATTCTAAAAGAGTGTGAACTAAAAGAAAGCAGATTAGAGAAAAGTAATAAGAATAAATAAAGCTTTCATCTACAGGTCCTGTGATGAAAAACTGGACTGGCTTGCCCTCTCTGCACAAGACTGAGAGGAAATAAAATAGTTTTCAAACACATCAAAGACCAAGGAGAAAAGGAAAACTAGCTTTCTTTATGACTAGGATTAGTAAAACAAACACTAATGTGCTTCATTTACAATGAAATAGGTTCAGAAAATGAAAAAAGATATCAAGAGCAAGAATGATGAAGCATTCGCAGAGCCAGTTTCTAAGAACAGATTACATAAAACTGAGATATTCCTGACAGATGTGCAGCTAATCCTGGCCTTAGGTAGGAAACTTGTTACATTAGCTCCTAAAGCATCTTTGAGAGCTGTTCTGCTTCTGTGTGAAATTGTGAGATTGTTCTTATTTCACAAAGACTGCTACAGAGTGGTACAGAAGGTGGCCCAGGCAAAATCTTGTAATCTTATAATGTTAAAGGATTTGTGAAACCAGTCTAACTGTAAAGGAGCAAGCATTATATTAAACCTAAAGAAATAAAAAGGAAGTAAAAAGGCAGGTTAATAGCTAGCTTTTCATAAGTACCTTGAAATAATGGCAAAACCCCTTATGATTCAGTTGAACAGCATCAGAAAATTACACCTTTGGTTTTAAGACAACCCACTAATCACAATTCATTAAGCCCAAGTATTCTCTAGATTTTGGTTAAAGAAAAGTGTTGTGTTGTGGGTTCTGCAGAGTTCGTTTCACAGATTTTGTATTTTGTTGTTGTTGTTGTTGCTGTTTGTTTTAGTTTAGAAGGTTGTATCCTTGCTCTGATCAAGGTGAAATGTTTGCAAATTCAAATGTCAGGCCACTTGGAAGCCTGATTTTCAAGTCACATTATTAAGCTTGACTCTTTTAGATATAAGAAACTAAAAAGCTTAATGACTTCAGAAGAAAATATCTTCAAGCTAGGAAAGTATACTGAAAACATTATGCATAAACTAATAACAAAGATTGGAATAAACTAATATTGCTTTTCTCTTATAGCTTTCTCTACTGACACATTGCTTACATTACTAGAACATATTTTATTAATTAAAATGAATTACTTAACTAGGTTTCAGTTTTATCAACTATTGAAACATTATGCAGATTTCAATGACCAATTTTTTTGTATTAAAAAAATATTTTTGTCCTTTTAACAGCTGAGCATAAACAGATTTCAGAAATTATAATCACTTAGAAAATTCAGTAAGATAAAATGAGCAAACATAACAAGCACAACACATTTTTAAAGACTGAACAAACCACAGAATGAGATTTAGTAATAACTTACTAAATAAGAATTACTATTGAATGAGTAATTTCTCTTTAAATAAAAATAATAATGAAAACTCTTGCAACACTTCTCCTACAGGTACTTTGAAACCACTGTGGACCTGTTAAGTGATTATGGTGATGACCTTTCTTTTTAATAAGTCAGAGTAACATACAGCTGTAGACCTGTTAATGTCTACACTTTACAGATTTTGTTGTCACCAAAATATCTTGAGAAAAATAGATAGAAATGATAATGAAGCCAATTGAAGTACTGTGAGGTAGCAGCTAATTATCAAACAAATTATATAATGTTGTTTTTAGACTTTTCAGTAAACATTCAAGTCAACAAAGCATTGTTATAAGCCTTGTGTAAGACTGGAAGATCTAGTAATGGTTTTTTTTTTTTTTTTTAATGGAGACCTAATGAATATATGATATGGTATTCTGAACCAGTAATGCATTTCCATGGCACCTGAAGAAATGTACTCACTACTAGAAGGACTGAAACAACTAAGCTAATTTAAAACTATTTTTGTATAAACAATCCTAACTTGAAAAATAGAACAATGAAACTATTAAAAATATAGGTTGTTCTTAGAATTTTGGAATGGATGGAGTTTTCAGAAAAGCTAAAGACCATTCAAGCTTTAAATCAAACTATGCTTTGCGACAAATAATTAGCAAAAAATAAATATTTGTGATGTATGTCCAGTGTTAAAAATATTCATTATTGATGGCTGCTGCAACAAGAGCAATTCTTTCCCATTCCATTTTCCTTCTCCCTTCTCCACTCCTCCTACACGGTGTTACCTCTCCACTTCTGGTATTAGAGAGACCCCTCTGGGATGTGATTCAGAAAATTATTATTATTATTATTATTGCATATGATATTATTTCAGCTTACTAAGTGGAATTAATTCATGAAGGGGTCAAATGAGTACAACGTGATGCAATAAAGCTAGAAGCCAAATGCAGTTGAGAATACAAAAGGAAGGAAGGGAAAAGGACAGGTATCTTTGTGCTGATAGCAGTGAGCTGTTAGGTTATCTCAGCTGTGTTACACCTCTGCAACAGTACTTCCATACATATATATATAGTTTCCAAATATATATATGTATATATGAATAGTATATACATTATATACTATAAAACCAACCTATATATGTATATTCAGATTAATGAAATTGTTCAATTGTAAAATAATATACTAAAATCAAGAGAAAAAAACGTGTTATAACTATTACAATGTTGTTGCTTTTATAGGTATCTAATCTGCAACTGCTGGCACTGATAAAGATAAAGTAAAACACAAAGAAACAAAAAAGACAAGACAACTTTAAAAAATATTTTAGTCTTTTTAAGGGACATTTTCTTTGCTAGGAGAAAACAAATTATTTTATTCTTACATATTTTGAAACTTCTCAGATGCACCACCAGGAAAGTTCCCAACTCCTCAGCAGGCAAGAATCACCTTGTGACTATCTGAAAGTTACCTCTTTCTTAACTGGAGTTATTGCACCTTCATTTTCCCCCTCTTTGTACTACTCCATACAATGAACTAGGAAATAGACAGTTTCACACAATTCCAGTTTGCTTTACAGTACCTGAGAGTATACAGCCAACAGTAACAGTCATAGAACATTAATAATAATAATAATAACAAATTACAAAGATATTGAATGACAGAAAAAGGAAGTAGAATTCGAGATAGCTGTCAAGATGCAAACTGAGGAGAGATTACTTCTTGATCGGATTAGAAAGTTGAAGAAATTGCTGTTAGTTGATGATGCTGGCAGTTATTTTACCATATTCAGAATTTGGTAATCACCGTTACGTAGGCCATAGTTCTCCTAATATAAAAGAAACTATTCTGTTACAATTTGCCCATTACATTTCATCCTTTCTTTGTAATTTCTATCACATGGTGTCAGCCATTAACTTAATTGTACAGCCACCGCCAATTTGCATTCATAAGTAATAGTTTATGGCTAGGAAGATCAGGTTATATCCTCATAATCCCTGAAATTAAGAGTCTTACCCTATTTTACATCTTTTAAAGGAGAAAAAAATTGTAACATGCTTTCTATCCTAATTTATCAAGAATGTTTGATTATAGTATAATTTTTTTTGCTTTTAAATTTGAGAGAACTTCAGAATATTAAAATGTAATAGCAGTCCATATTGCATCCATCACCTTCTGGCATCAGTGTTTTGTTAGGTGCACTGCCAATCCTCAGGGACTGATACCTCCAGAAAAGGTACAAGGTATGTGTTAACCCCAGAGGACATTCTGTCATTTATGTTAAGTCATTGTTTTATTCCCCTGCAAAAGCCCAGAACTGAGCTTTCAGGACGTAGAGGTCCTACATGTCCATTGTGCATAGTATACCAGATATGACCAAATATCAAATCTTTTTAGCTGATATCTGATATTCAGATAGTCACAATTCTCTTTGACTGCCTGGTCCTCCAACTTTATTTTTAAATACATCTAAACTGTTAGTACATGAAACAACTGAAGATCCTGAAGAAACTTTATTACCAAATTTGCCATTTTTATATCAGATATAAGTATGCATCCCAAACAATTCCATGCCCCCTTGTACAAGATACCTTGTAGAGACAAATGTCCATTTCCTGGCCTTTGTCCTGCTTATTTCACTTCCTACTGAAGACCAACCTCCTCAAGCAACCAAACTGAGAAGTTTGGGGTTACTCTCCCCTTCCCTCACACCATTTAAGTGTATATTAGTAGTTATATGATATTCAGCATTCTTTACCACAAATCAAGGCTGAAATTTTTTATTACGAATTTGAGATTACACACTTTAGAGCCAGTAAGTCATCATCAATAGAAAAGATGACACGGCAAAGAACAATTTGATGTCATTTCGATATTAATTTCATCTGCATTAATTTCAATCATTTCATGCATTGGTGTACGCATTAGGAACAGGAATATGTCCTCTTCCAGAGGGAATGGTAGCATGGATTAGATTTAGCATGTTGCATATACAGCTGAGACACTTTGCTATAGTCTGACTTTTTCCAGATAGTTAACAGATATTACGTGAACAGTTGTGGTGGTTTCACACTGATAGCAAGCTAAGTTCCAATATAGGTATATACCACAGGATCCATCCTTTAGAAACAGCATGGCCCCCCCACAGGTGGCAGCTCCCACCAGACCACCTGCTCCAGTGTGGGCTCCTTTCCACGGGCTGCACCTCCAACCTGGAGTCTGCTCCTGCGGGGGCTCCCCATGGGTTAGAGCCTCCTTCAGGCCACATCCACCTGCTCCACTATGGGCTCTTCCATGGGCTGCAGCGTGGAGATCTGCTCCATGTGGTACCCCATGGGCTGCAGGGGGACAGCCTGCTCCACCATGAGACTCTCCACAGGCTACAGGGGAACTTCTGCTCCGGCACCTGGAGCATGTCCACCCCCTCCTTCTTCACTGACCTTGGTGTCTCTCTCTCTACATTTTCTCACTCCTCTTTCCTAGCTGCTGTGATGAAGCAGTTTTTTCCTTTTGTAAATATGGTCTCACAGCGGCACAACCGGTGTCGCTCGTTGGCTCGTCTTTGGCCAGTGGCAGGCCTCTTTTGGAGCTGGCTTTTATCTAACATAGGGCAGCTTCTCACAGAGGCTACACTTGCAGCTCTCCCAGCTACCAAAACCTTGCCATGTAAGCCCAATACAACAGTATATTTGCTTTCCTACATTTCAATCAATTCACAGTTTGCATGCTCTCCATTTTACTTCTTCTTGTGCCCTAGTGAGACCGAATGTATGTATTTCCAATGAGTATTACAGTGATTGTCTTTGAGAATATGCATGACAAGTTCCAGAAATGGCCCTCTGCTCTTCTAAGATCTATCCATAAAATGAGTAAAACAGAATTAATTTGCACAGACAATTCATTTTGTCTGTTATAGGTGTTCTTAATTTTAAAACTAGAAAGTTTCAAATAAGATTGTATCTGGATGGAAAGAAATGTCAAGAGAATTCTGTTAAATTTTCCATTCTATCAACATTTTGGCTAATTCTGAACTATTCTAGCAATTCTCTATATTACAGTGTGTATTCACAACACATACCAACAATAATAGCTGGAGTCATTCAGATATTATATCAGGTTGGTATGCTTGGTAGATGCTGACTTTCAAAAATGTAACTGATGCAATTTGTCATTAGTCTTGAGAATGAGAAGTTTATTTTCTTTTGATGGGAAACATTTTTTGTTTGTTACTTTTTTTATTCATCTTTCAGAAGGTACGACAAGAAGTTTCTTATTCGGTGCTTGGTCTTGTTAATACAAAAATGCCAATTAAAAAAAAGAAAGAAAGAAAAAGAAAAAAGAAAACACAAACACATAATTCAATGATGTAAACTGTAACTATTCAAAGAAAAATACTTTCTTTGGTAAAGGTTGAAAAAAGTTCCCCCAAAAGATGGAGTCTAAACACTAAGATAAGCACTCAAGTACTGATCTACTCATAGTAGATGGAGAATAAAGGAGCTACAGCAGCAAAAGTACTATTATCATTTCACTGTAGAAAATTACTTTTATCTGGGAGGGAAAAAAGTTCCTGTTCTTACTAATCTTCTTTATATAAGTTTGTACAAAATACATCTTCACATAGTTTTCACTTCTGTCAATAACTATGGCTTTATATCTAAATGCAGATCTTTGTTTTTTTCTTCCACATAGATGTTTTCTGCTGATGTTTTCTCCTCTTAAAGAGTCACTAGTATTTGGTTATTTACTACAATAAAAGTATCTATAAAAAGTACACATACTCACTATGCAAAACATTCTGAAAGATCAAGTTTAAAAAACACATTCTTTCATTTCTTTTATCGCTTCAGAATGTTTCTGTTACTGTCTGCATTTACTTTCAGGTCTTCCATGTTAATTGTCTTTTCAATCTAGCTGTGCAAGATATGACATTAGAGTGTTCAAGACTGTAGTGCTCTAGCATGAAGAGTTCTTGTTCAAGACACAAGCATGACTATCTAACTCCAGGGATCAAAGAAAAAAAAAAAAAGTGAATCCTGAAGATTTGGACTCATCTGGATGTTCTTTTAAAAAAATACTTTGGGGAAATCAGTTTAAAATACAGTGATATTCAGGCTATCAAAACATCGACTGAAAAGAGAGTGAATGGAATATTCAATGAATTTTTTCAATAACAAAAGTTATAAAGAAAGCTACCGTTGACAGGTAACCATTTCACAAACTAATACTGTACTTTGCAAGCTGAGTGTTATATGTATTTTTCTCTCTTCAATGTGTACAGTTTTCTGCCACTAAGTAACTGAGCTTAATTTCTCAAAGTCAAACCACTCTGCTGATCCCTGCATTCCATGCCAGCTTTCAAAGAAGACTATTTGTTTTGCAGAAACTGTTTACAATATTTTACTAAAAGGGCAGTTCACTTTCTCTTCTTGTCAAATAAAAATGTAACTACAATAAAGGTAAATGTTGTTCTGTGTATTCAACATCTGTTAAATGGGAAATTACTTTTTTGGCAATATTTGCCTTTCTTACATACTTTTAAGAACATAACTCTTCACCTCCCATTCTTTTGGCTTCTGACCATTACTCTAAGAAATTTGTGTCCCCCTACTAATTTTTAAGTATATGTATGCAAAAGTTCACGTTTAATCATGGTTCTGATGTGATGAAGTCACTACAAAGCTACTCTTAGGTTCTTACAGCCAAAAAATAATGTGTAAAGATAAGAGAGTTTTGGTTCCTTTTCCCTTCCCTAAACAAATCCTGTATTGCAATTCCATAATACAAGATCTTAGCCAGCAGTCGATCAAATCTAGAGATGATTCACAAAGCACAGAGAAATAAATGCCTTTAAGCCACTTACACTGACTTCTGTTTTGTTATAACTCTCATTATGTATTAAGCAAACCACCTAAGATCTGAAAATCACTGAATTACCATTATAAGAAATTTAAGATTTGAGATATGAGGCTCGATCCTGTCCTCAGTCATTCAGATTTTCCATTTGTTCTCATGCAGACTTGCAGTAGCAGTTCCATCATTTCTCATTATTAACAATAATTTCATCATAAAGTTGTGGGATTTTTTGACATAGCAGAAGTGTCAGAAGTATTAAAACGGAATTTTGTTCACATAGGGACTTTCAGCTTGGAAACACAAATTGTATTCAGTAGTTGTAGCATATTCCCTCCAAGCATTACACCTGAAGCAAATGGAAGCATATTACATCAGGAGATGAACCTTTTCAAATTACAATAGTTTATGATGCTCATCTGCATTTTAATCAGATATAAAGAATTTATTCCTGAAATACGTCAAGAAACACTATTTTCACCTCCTGAAATGCATCAGAGAGTTTATAGCCAACCAAGTGAAATATGTTGCACATTTTCATTTTGTATGTCTTTCTCTCTGGGGTATGCAATATTACATGGATAGGGGTATTAGTGATTTTATTAGCAACTGTATATAAGCCTATCAAAATAGAAACTAGCAAGTGATTTCATATGCCAAATGCACTTTGTTAAGGATTTAACTGCCGAGCTCAACAGAAAAGATGAATTTATAGTTACATCAGATACATCATATAATATTATTTTATTTGAAATACAGCACAATACAATACAAGCAGATAGGTAAAGCAGACAATGTGCAGTCAGAGACTAGGAAAACTGCATGATTTGAAGGTAAAGAGCAGACTTGTACTGTCATGTTTCTTCTTGTGACCAGAGAAGGCATGAATTGGAATTAGTTTTCTCATGCACAAAGAATGAATAGCAAAACTTAATTCACCACCTGAAAAAGTCTCACATTCCTGACAAATAAGTACAAGACTAATATTGCCCCAATATTCTCATAGTGACAATTTTTTTTTTTTTTTTCAGGAAAATTGTTTTCTCTGTTGAGTTATAGTCAGCTTTTTTTATTATTACTTTTTATTCATAGACTAATGGTAAGTCAAGTGTAAGAGAAATGCAATTACCTAGAAAAAAGTGCATATCAGGAGACTGTCAACAGCAACTTATTTAAGTGAGCTATAGTTGAAAATAAATTCAAGTAAAAATTTTAACAATCTATTTGCAAACCATGTAGTCTGAAAAATGAGCTGCTATTACTGGGCAGCAAAGGTTTTGAAAAAGGAATACAGAATAGAAATGTCTCTGTCACCTCATTAAAAAACAAACAAACAAACAAAACAAATAAACAAAAAAAAAACACCTGTATTGGTTGCCACAAACACTAGAGGAGGCAAAACTAATGGTAATATCTATTATTATTATCATAAATAAATGCTTGTTTCCTAACTAGTCCTTACATTTTCTTCATCCAAGAAATTTTTTTCAATTGTTGACTTGTTCTGTTTATCTGGAGCATAATGATTCAAGAGTCTTATTAGGTTATAGGCTTAGTTTTGACCAGAGATATTAATATGTGCTTCAGAAAGATGTAACAGTGTAGTCCAATTGTTAACTGGCAACAATCAGGATGAAAATCAAACAAAAAAACCCAAAAACATAGGATCATAATATTAGGTCTGTTGCTCCAATTTCTTAATAGTTTGGTAAAGTAGAGGTAAATAGTTCGGTAAAGAGACACATTTTGTTCTCCAGATACTTTTCTCCACTATCAATTTATTGGCACTAATGTTAATGCACAATCAGTGTTTTTTCAATTCTAGGTTTTAGTCTTTCATTATGACGTTTCCACTGTGCTTATGATATTCATACAGAAGCCTGTTCGGTAACATTCCTTAATGTTCCAAGATGAGTATAAGTCTGGTTTCCACAAAGTATACTACAGTTTCACAGAGAAGTATATACTATTTTTTTTAATCCTGATACCTATAATGGACTGAGTGAATATAGGAC
Source organism: Chauna torquata (assembly GCA_013399475.1). Classification (NCBI taxonomy): domain Eukaryota; kingdom Metazoa; phylum Chordata; class Aves; order Anseriformes; family Anhimidae; genus Chauna; species Chauna torquata. The sequence goes on from VXAL01017354.1 coordinate 31,300, forward strand.
CTGTGTGATAATTAATTTCTGTTACATTGAATTATTCAGGTTTTATCCTTTATTATTCAAAACTCTGTTCCTGTTTTCCTTTAGGTGTAATTAGGCATCAAACCACCAACAGAAACTGTTAAAATTCTTTTTAAGATAACAATTATTGGAAGATCTACTTAGCAACTTTTTTTCACCCTGTGGTTCCTCAGTATGAATGCATCTAGAGTTGTTTATTGTATAGATTTCCATCTTTTCATGAAATTGACCTAAAATTGACAAGGTTTCTTACATTAACCTATTACATAAGTGTGATGGAAGGTCAGTGATATGTCAGAAAAGACAACCCTTGAAAGACACTTTTATAGCTTTAAGTCACGAAATGAGAGATATTACTTTCCTGGGAAAAACAAAGTTTTCAACAATTGATTTTCCTAGTGTTGTGAATTGAAATTGGATTTTTCTGTGTCAACAAGGAAAAGAATTGGCAGGAGAGATTTAATTGAGTATAAAATGAGAGTAATACTAGAAGATAAATTAACAGGAAAGTAAAGAGAGTAAAACAGATCTCTGATATCTCTGCATGCTACTGGAAAAAGTTATTCAAGTAAGATTTCATTATTAATGGCATAGCAAAGACAATCTAAAGAAAAGTAGCAGATGGAGAGTGTGCATAATGTTGATACAGCATTTCAGGAAAAGAGTTTTGCTTCAAAACAATGTGATAAAATCCTTTATAAATAACAGCTGACACAGTTTAGAAAAAGGATTTTTAAAACACTTCATATTTTATGAGTCACTCAACATTTTTCACATAATCAAGGGAACAGTTTCTATCAGAAGGTCTTGGAAATTTTGTAAAATGATGAGGAAAGTTTTCCAAGTGTTTTCAAACACACATACACAGACACAATAGAGAAAAGTCTTCTTAAAATAAATAATACATCTTGGAATATGTCCTATATAGCTATCCCTGAAAACTCTTATTGCTCTCACCAGACACAAAAATGGTGATTTTTAAATTATTCATGAACTTTCTTTCTCCTTCTGGCAATAACTGACCTGCAAATATCTAAAGGATGAAAAATGAATTCCCTAGTGGTAAAGGAAATGCTGATTTATTTGGCATTCATTTAATTCCCCTTGTTTTGATTTGTTTTGTTCTTTACTTGTTTTAAGTAAGTATTTTACCTCATATGATTAGTGTAAAGGACAGATTAGATTGATATTCATTCTCTAATCCATTTAATACAAAATCACTACTTGAGGAATCACTACTGGTTTTACTGAGGCTTAATTTAAAAAAGACATCCAACGTCACCTGAATTACCAAGCCCTGATATAATAGCTTTCTCAGACTTATGCTGATTTAACTCTTTCCATTTCACTTGATTATTTGGATTAAGCCTGTCCAGTCTTTGCTTTCTGCTTAAAAAGACAAATGAATACATCACAGAAGAGCTACACTCACTTTTTGAAGCAGTTTTCTTAGCATTATGCAGGGCACCCCAGTACTCATTGCCATCTAATACATTTGAAAACTCGAATTCTTGTTTTAATGATCCAAAGACATACACAGAAAAAAAAATGTTTGAAATTCAGCTTCTTTATTTCCTTTTTAGTTTTAACTCACAGCTTAGAAACTACCACAAACAAATTAAACAAATAAGTTTTAAAACTGATTACAAAGATACCCTCCCCTTGCAGGTACGTTTTAATGCATAATATTAATATCAACATCTGCTAAATACAGAGGTTTTATCAACAAGGATCATCAAGTCCAGCTCCTGGCTCTGCACAGGACCACCCAAAAATCAAACCACACATCTGAGAACATTGTCCAAATGCTTCTTGAACTCCTGCAGGCTCGGTGCCATGACCACTTCCTTGGGGAGCCTGTTCCAGTGCCCGACCACCCTCTTGATGAAGAACCTTTTCCTAATATCCAACCTGAACCTACCCGACTGCAGCTTCATGCTGTTATGATGATGTTTGGGACAGGCTCAGATTCATGTTTAACTGAGCATGTAAACAACTTGTGGACTGAGCTCAGGACTGTAACTTGCAAGTCTGTAACAGAGCTCCTTTTCCCTTGGTAGAAAGTGGCGTGTTGGGAGCTCACTGGGGAAAGCATACAGAAAAAAATTATGGGTTTTGGCATGACCTTCAGCTAAACTTTTGTAGGTGTATAACTCCTTGACTACAATATAGCCATGTGGACTATATGAAATATAACCCAAAAGTGATTTCTAAAAGTGATTTGTTTTCATGTTTAAACTTTCACTTACCTTTTAACCTTGCCAAATCCAACAGCTGTCTGAAGAGATGGGTTACTGTATCAAGGTCACACAGTGAGGTTCAAGCTACAGCTGTTTCTCTAGAAAGAGTCTGCAGAGAAAAATGAAATCCATGTAAATCTTTCAGAATACTTTATTTTCTCTTTTTCGATACATACGTTCACCTTGCAAGATCATTTTATTGTGTACAAAATAACTAAACCAGACCAGGTTAACATGCTGTTTCCTGGTGCTAACACAGGTTGATACAAACACTGTGAATGAATAATTCTTCAGAGCAAACATTTTCAGAGAGTAAATGGATATTCTGGAGGCAGAACTGCAGAATTTATGTTCCTTAAATGTGATGACTATCCTGGAGAATTCATATGCATACCCCTCATTGTTTCAGTGGAGCAGTGACATTTCCATATGCTTATGAGATTAAAGCTGTAAAAGTGCAAGACAAAACTTGAAGTATGATTTTTTTCCAAAGTAGAATAGAGCAGAACCATGTCTGCATATTACTTTTTGTTTCTTATTTACATGATGAAGAGTTTTAGTGGTCCAGATCAGAAACATTTGCAAACTGTGTACCACAGGGTTCACTGGTGGGACCAATACTATTCAATGTCTTTGGTACTGAATCATAGAACCACAGAATCATAGAACAGTTTGTGTTGGAAGGGACCTTAAAGATCATCTAGTTCCAACCCCTCTGCCACGGGCAGGTATACTTTCCACTAGGAAAAGTTTCCACCATCAGGTTGCTCAAAGCCCCATTCAACCTGGCCTTGACATTTCCAGGGAGAGGGCATACACAACTTCTCCAGGCAATCTGTTCCAGTTCCTCATCACCCTCATCATGAAGAATTTCTTCCTAATATCAAATCTAATTCTACCCTCTTTTAGTCTAAAGCCATTACCCCTTGTCCTATCACTACTCTCCCTGATAAACAGTCCCTCCCCATCTTTCCTGTAGGCCCCCTTTAAGTACTGGAAGGCCACTATAGGGTCTCTCTGGAGTCTTCTCTCCTCTAGGCTGAACAACCCCAGCTCTCTCAGCCTTTCTTTGAAGGAGAGGTGTTCCAGTCCTCTCTTCTTTCTGTGGCCCTCCTCTTGACCTGCTCTAACAGGTCCATGTCCTTCTTATGCTGGGGGCCATAGAGCTGAATACAGTACTCCAGGTGGGGTCTCAAGAGCAGAGGGAGAGAATCACCACTTTTGATCTGCTAGCTATGCTTCTTTCGAGTCAGCAGAGGATATGGTTGGCTTTCTGGGCTGCAAGCACACACTGTCAGCTCATTTTGAGCTTTTCATCCCCAAGCCCTTCTCCTCAAGGCTGCTCTCAATCCACTCACTGCCCAGCTTGTATTCATGTTTGGGATTGCCCTGACCCAGGTGCGGGACCTTGCACTTGGCCTTTTTGAATCACATATTGTTTGCATTGGCCCACCTCTCCACGTACAAATTCTGTTAAGGTTAGGGGGAAAAAAAAAAGAAACAAAGAATTAAGCTTTCTAGGGGCTATAGCATTCTACTAAAGTTCAACTAATACTTGTGAACACTTGTCAATCTCAAAGCTTTTGTAAAACCTTTTTAAATACAAAATGATAAAATTTTTCAAAATGGTACGGCAATATTATTATCCATGCAAACTGGCTATATCTTTCTTGGCAAATTATTCTTTTGTTTGTTTGTTTCCAAAAATAGAAATGAAATTTGAGGTGTTTTAGGGGGAGAAAAGTACTGCTTCATAGTGAAGAAAGACTCAGATATTCAAGGAATTACAGAAGGTTATGGAGTAAGCTGCTCTTAATTGCTCCTCATACATTAGTAGTTGCCTTTCCACTAAAAAATGCGTCTGAAGCTAAATGCATCATGTGAGCATACCATTATATATACTGTCATAAAGAACCCATAAAACACTTCAACCTTCCCCATACTAGATGTTTGCTATACTATAAGGTTTGAAAACTATCTTGATTGAAATGAAGCTAGGGATGAAAAATGAGGGCATAACACATTAAGGTTCAACTTTCCAGGAGATGACAGGCCATTCAGGCAGAAAAGTATTTGTTTGCTATTGTCTCAAATCAAGCAAAAAAGTTTTAGCTGAAAATTTTTAGCTCAGACTGTGACTTCTGGTGATAGGATACATCTAATTTTCATTTTCCTTTTGGTAACTCTGTATGTTGAAAAACATAAATTTTCAATAAATAGAAAATTGTATTTCCATATTTATATCAAAACTATTTTTAGATAGATTTTTAAAGGAAATATCCAATTAAATTACACTTATTTAGAAATATTTTTATGAGCCAAAACCCAGTAAAATAAAAATCAATTAAGGGAATGATAACAAAACTTACTGAATGGTCTAGTGCTATAGTCTATCCTGTTCTACACAAAAGAATTCACTAGATTGGGATTTAAAATCTAAATTAAAATTTTTGTTGCACGTAACAGAAGACATCATTAGGAAAAATATCTCAAAGCTTGTACAAGAATATGAAGAGATAATATGTATATCTTGAGTGTTTCAGGTACTATGAATTTGGATTTCTCACATGTTCGGAATCTAAACAGAAATTCATGAGACAAGAGGAAGAATTTCAGAAGAGAACTTGAACTCCTCCAAGTTCTTGTCATCTGTTGTGGCTAACAACTTATCCACTGCACACAATAGACAGAAGCATTCCCAGAAATCTCACGGTACATTTGATAAAGCAACCTAAATGGTATGTTAAATTTCAGTAGTTCTGTTATGTCTCTTGCTCAGTCTACTTATCTGATATTTTTTCTTGTAGAAGAGATATAGCAAACAGTCCTGAATACTATGATAAATTAGCGAGAAACATTATCACTTAGGTATGCCTGTGCTTAGCCCTTTCTTATACCCTCCTTCAGATTGTGGGGAATATAAAATGACTTACCTTACTCAGGAACAAATTCCCACCAAAATAATAATAATAACAGAAAGGCAAAACTGTTTCTGAAGATGCTTATCAAGGGCAAATGTTTTTTACTACAACAAAGTAAGAGAATGTGTGGAAACTTCAGTTGTTTCTTTTTCACTTAAACATGCTTAAAATCCCTAAGGCACTGATTGGCTTCATGGTATAGCTTTCTGAACATGGGCATCTGTCTTTATGAGACAAAGAACTCCAGACTTTTATCTTTTTTCTGTTACACGAGTTATCTAAGGTCTTCCTCCTGGTCTGTATTTTGAACACCTTACTATTAACATCTCAAAGTGGTTAGATTTGTCCAGTAGAAGTGACTCACCATATAGCTGCTGAACATCATTTGTCATGTAGAAAATAGCCTTGGAATGAATAGGCATAGGCTCATATAAGAGTATCAGACATAGTAAGTCTCTAAAGGTTTCTTGCCAAAATACACAGCACAGGTCAAGATCTCCAGGTAATATGATAATCACAATGTTGTAATAGCAAAATAATTGGTTTGCTTGATGGTTTGTTTGTTTGTTTTTTAGTAAAAGTACAACAAAAAAAAATGAACTAGTCAAAGTGAAAACAAAGTCAAAGCAAAAGGAGTATGGGAGTCTCTCTAAAAAGACACATATCAGTACTAATTCAAATTCATCCATAAAAGAAATATTTTGCCTATTAAACAATAGATTTTATTTAAGATAAAGATTTTAAGTGCAATAAAACAATAATTCTACCCTGGCTGAAGTTGTATTAAAATCAGAACTTGCCATGTTCTTAAATCTCTCTCTATGTATAATAATCTACAACAGGCCAATTTACATATACTGTCTATGTGTCAATTTCATTTCTCAAACTCTAAGGAAAATAAACAACTCTATGTACTTTGGAGTAGAGTATGAATCTCCCACTGAAAGAATTTAAACTTTTTTTTTTTTGTTACTTACATTGCAAATTCACATTATATAAAATATTTATTATTCATACAAAAGTAAAAAAAAAAAAAAAAGGCTCAATAATATCTTGAAGCAAGTCAGAAATTATAGCTGACAGATAAACTAAACAACACGGTAAACCACCCTACCACTTTAGTGTGTCTTTGTAGTTGAATATTGTGAGGGAAATGAGTACTCTGATAAGTTCAGAGACTGTTGAAGAAGTCTGTGAAAACCTTAGACCAACCCTATGTACTGGCTAGAATTATTTTGAGGAGTCTTAGGAAGGAAAATATAAGTTACTTGAAATGTAAAAGAATTCTATGATCACTGAAATTATGAAAAAGTTTTCTTTCTTCAATGGTATCAAAGCTGGAATAGTGCTATTTACCATTCAATGAAGGACTGGAAATGAATGTAGATCTTGTCAAACAGCAACATGTGCCACAGATGCAGAACAGAAGCATCTAAACTGCCTCTGAACAAGAATTGGTGGGACAAAGTAGAGAGTATGGAACTGAGTTTATTCTGACTATAGAGACACATGTAAGTTTAGGAGAACACACAATGCAGCACCTAGTAGTCTGTGTGCTCTTGCAAAAGGTGTACAATTCCAGCAACTTAACCAACACTGCAGAGAGGATAGTGCTACTATTGCTGTTCTACGACTGTTTAGCAACAGCTATCTTTCAATAATATATGTAAAAAAGTCTATTTTTTAATTCAGATTTTTTTGTTGCTATCACTGAACCTCTGTTCATCTGGAGACTACTATACATGATTGCCAACCACCTAGTCCAGAAATATACAGTCTTATGGTACAATTATTAATACTGCCTCAAAGATATTGCAGTAAATGTCTGCCATTTGAAAAGTCATTTGATAAATATTCATTAACAAATGTAAACAAATGTGTATTATGAGAAGTTCTATTCTGTAAACTCATATGCTTTCAGTGTCAAAGCAAAACGTCTCAAATGCCAAGATTTCACTGTAGCATTAGGAGTTAAGCATAATGTATCTATTGAATTCAATGATATCTGATAAAATTAAATGGGAAGGAGAACAGTGAAATAAAAAATCTAAAATCATATTGATCAGTATTCAAATGCAAAATATGACTAAGCTCTGAGTTTGCATAGCCAATTTACAAACACAGATAAAACTGTTAACATGGTCTAACGAGACAAAATTAATGGATGTGATTGCAACAAAATGGTAGAGACAGTGACATACTGATCAGAAAAGAAAAGCCCCAAACCTAATAAGAGACATTATAAAAAGAAAAAGAAAGAAAGAGAGGGAGAAAGAGAGGGAGAAAGAGAGGGAGAAAGAGAGGGAGAAAGAGAGGGAGAAAGAGAGGGAGAAAGAGAGGGAGAAAGAGAGGGAGAAAGAGAGGGAGAAAGAGAGGGAGAAAGAGAGGGAGAAAGAGAGGGAGAAAGAGAGGGAGAAAGAGAGGGAGAAAGAGAGGGAGAAAGAGAGGGAGAAAGAGAGGGAGAAAGAGAGGGAGAAAGAGAGGGAGAAAGAGAGGGAGAAAGAGAGGGAGAAAGAGAGGGAGAAAGAGAGGGAGAAAGAGAGGGAGAAAGAGAGGGAGAAAGAGAGGGAGAAAGAGAGGGAGAAAGAGAGGGAGAAAGAGAGGGAGAAAGAGAGGGAGAAAGAGAGGGAGAAAGAGAGGGAGAAAGAGAGGGAGAAAGAGAGGGAGAAAGAGAGGGAGAAAGAGAGGGAGAAAGAGAGGGAGAAAGAGAGGGAGAAAGAGAGGGAGAAAGAGAGGGAGAAAGAGAGGGAGAAAGAGAGGGAGAAAGAGAGGGAGAAAGAGAGGGAGAAAGAGAGGGAGAAAGAGAGGGAGAAAGAGAGGGAGAAAGAGAGGGAGAAAGAGAGGGAGAAAGAGAGGGAGAAAGAGAGGGAGAAAGAGAGGGAGAAAGAGAGGGAGAAAGAGAGGGAGAAAGAGAGGGAGAAAGAGAGGGAGAAAGAGAGGGAGAAAGAGAGGGAGAAAGAGAGGGAGAAAGAGAAAGAAAGAAAGAAAGAGGCACTATTATTACTAAAGAAAAATAGAACTTAAGAAGAATTGAATTAAAAATAAAATTAAACAACAACATATCTTTACACTATTAAACTCTTAATTCTTTTTAGTGCAGCCTCCTTCTACCCTTCTAACATGTGGTGTCCCTTGTACCCAAACTGGCTCTTGCAGCTTAATGTGTAACAAGTATGATAAAGCTCATCTGTCTCTTATATTTATTCCATATTTTTTCATTCAGTATATGACTCCATGTTTTACAGATGAGAGTTTACCCAAACAAACAATCAATTTTATTGAAAATGCTTGTAAACTCTGAAAAGTCAGATTTAATCTTTTAAGACTACACATTACATGCAGATACATGTCTCCAAATAAGGTAATCAAAACCACCCAAGATGAGCTCTCACTGTAACAGAGTGCCTCTATTATCCAGAGAAAGGACAATATTTATGGTAAATACATTTTCTGGACAACTAACTGTACTTTAAATTAAACTTATTGTGTCAAATATAGGTCTCAAATCACTATGAAAATGAACATTTTCAAATCAAAATATGACAAAAATTCCAGGTCTTGTTTTCTTGTGGAAAGCTTTATAACTAATTTTTGAATCACTAGAAATATCGTGTTGCAATCAAACTATTTACTGTTTAGAAAAATACTTATAATTAAAACTTTTCAAATTGTCCTGATCTCATAACTTTCTTATATCTTAGAATAAAATATATACCTTAAAAACAATGTTCTAAGATGTTTCAAAGCAAATGAAGTATGACTTAGTGAAGTATATATAGTTGTCTAGATACACAAACCAAATTAGTTTACAGTATATGTAGTGTTTTGTTCTTAAACTATACTTATATTGCTCTTCTACGTGGTTTTCACTTCTGTACTTAAAGTTGTACTGTATCAGTCAAAACTTACCGGAAAAAATATAGCTGCCTGCATTTGCTTTGATTCCTTCAGACCTAAAGACAAGGAAATTACAACAACAACAACAACAAAAAAATCATTTTCTTACGTATTTCTTCACATCGGGTCTGACAGAAAACTATACTGTTGGTGATGGATTCTAATGTAAATTCATCCTTTAAGAGTTCGGGGAAAAAAAAATAACACTTCTGACACAAAACACATCTGACAGAGAAGTTTAAGCAAGCAGGTCCTTGCTAGCAACCTGAGTTGCAAGGAGACACAGAAAGCTGTAAGGAGTGGACTCTCCTTCATTCTCTAATGAATCACAGAAGCTCAAAAGTCATGTTAAAAGGTTACTGTAAATGAGCTTGTTTGGGAGAACAAAGCTGAAGAAGAATGAAAGTGTGACTTGGTAATGAGCTGACTCTGGGGTCAAAAGCATGACAAAGACATGTTTCTAACCCTCTAGTTGTTAACCTTCATGTTAAATGTCCTACATTGAACATTATAAGGTGAGAGCTACAAATAAACAAACCTAGAAACTACTGAAACAGATTATAATAGGTATAAGTTTTATATATATCAGTCAGTAGCTACCAGCAATTCCTGCTACTGGAAAGGACAGCTTGCATTTTATAGATACAGTTTTCAGCTGTGTTTTAATCGTTTTAATTAGCAGTCAAATTAATCTAATAAAATTGTAGGCATCGTGGGGGAGGGAAGCATAAATGTGATAGCCCTGGCCAGAGCAGATAAAACACTAGTAAAGATTATGATACGCCAGTAATTTTGAGATTTCTTTTTAATGAATTCATTTTGGTCCAAATTGAATGAAGCACTTTTTTACCTCCCGGACCTCCTGTGGTAAAAGTATCCTAGCATTTTTCAGTTTCTCATTCTTTTAGATTTTCCAAAAACGACAGGTCTTCCAGGTTTCAGTTATAGCTCTGTGGCAGGAAAGGATTGAAAGGATTTCCAGTCTTCTTGCTGTATAGATTGGTGCCAGAACACGATGCAGAAGCAGGCATACCAAGCTTTCAGGTATAAAAACTTGATGAAAGGATGTAAAGAAAGAGGTGCTCCTCGCAGTTCTCCCAGTGGTAGAACATAAAGCATTAGACAGAAACTGAAACACAGGAAATTCCATTTAAACAGAAGAAGAAACTTCACTGTGAGTGTAGTCAAATGCTGGACAAGGTTGCCCAGAAAAGTTGTGGTGTCTCTGTCTTTGGAGATATTTAAAACCTGACTGGATGTAGCCCTCAACAACCTGCTCCAGCTAACAACGCTTAGAGCAGGGTTTTGGACCAGACAGTGTTTAGAGATCCCTGCCAACCTTGGTCAATCTGTGGTTCCATGAGACAGACTTGGAAGCTCTTTATCATTATCAAGTCAGTCAAACTGTGGACCTTGAATCCAGGAGTGTAATGTCCCCAGGGAGCAGTCACAATATGACAGATTCAGGAATACCATGCCTACTGCCTGAGTACAGAATGTACACCCACCTTCCCAGCTCAGTTATAGGTCAGCTTTATGTTCTTTTCTTCGCTCATGTTTCATGAAAACTCCTCAGACAAAATATTTAACTTTTTATTTACAATTGATCCATAACTTCCCCACTGTGAAAGCTGTCACATATGGCTATTCAATTTCCATTATATTTTGAACTCCTAAATGCAGTTCTCCTCTCTGTCCCTGAGAAGATACTTTCAGACTGCACACAAACATGAAAAAGTGGCAAAAACCCTTCTCTGAATTCTTTACAAGTTATTTATAGCTCTTACTATCACAGGGTAGCCCAGTGATTCTTGTAGATGGATATTTGTGCATCAAAACACCAATCTGTCTGATTTTCAAGTAGGTTATCTCAGATGTATGAAACTGTTTAAGTGGTTCACAAGACTAAGAGGATTACTGCAAAGTCTCTGAAATCCTTAGAAGAAAGTCTCTGTATTTATAGTACTTTTATATGCTTAAAGAACCCGTGGACCCCAAGAATAAGTGGACTTTCTCCCTTTTGTGGATGAGATAAAAGGGTTTAGAGAAGCACAGTGATGCCTTATCTCGCTCTGTACTGAACTTATTGCAGGCTGAGATGATTAAGTTCCTTTGTCAGTTCACATTTCATGAACACTTAATCCATTCTGAGCACTACACAGAGCTACATTATTTATTTGCTTGTGACCTTTTTATATGGTATTACCTTTACGTGCAAAGGGATGGTCCTATTATTCAGCTTAAAGTTCAGTGTTATTTTATTTCAATGCATTTCTACATCTTAAGCTCTCTAAATGATATACAATGTAAAAGCTTTCCTGATGGGTCCCAGAGAGCATGGCTGATAAAAGGTATTCTTATATCAGAAGCTCTACTTCAGCCATCTGTGTGTTCATCTGAAATGACAACACTTTTTTTAATAGAGGCTCTCAGGAACTCAAGATGCTCATTAGAGATGCACTGCTGAATGACAGCTGTGTAAATAAAGAAAAAGGTCACCCCATTCTTAATAGATTGTCCATGTTGCATCAGAAATGCTAACGTATCTTACATAAAGCTAATTGCCAGGCAGCAAAAGTGAAACATTTCTCTAGATTCTTCACTCTTGATTAACTATATTACATAATTTAATTATAGTGAAAGATCATATGAGGAAAAGATGCAAATCAAAACAGGAAATAAACATTACACATGTAGAAAATGTTTTTTCTTTTTTTCCCAGATTGTATCCAATTTTTTTGAAACTTTTGAAATTAACCTTAAAAGAATATATGAGAATTTTTGACTGAAAATAGAGAAACAGAAGATTAACAGTAAAATTTATTAAAGAGACAATGAAATAGACTTTAATATAACTAGTGTGGTGGTTTTACCCTGCCGAGCAGCTGAACTCCACCACAACCTCTCTCTCACTCCTCCTCCTCAAAGGAAGATGGGCAGAAAACACGATGAAAAAGGGCTCAGGCGTTGAGATAGGGACAAGAAGGTTGTTCACCAATTACCGTCACAGGCAAAACAGACTCAACAGAGGGAGATTAATATAATTTATTACTGCAACTAGCAGACTGCAGCAGTGAGAAACTAAAAGCAAACTAAAAACACCTTCCCCCCATCCACCCTCTTCTACCTCCTCCCCCTGAGCGGTGCAGGGGAATGGGGAATGGGGGCTGCAGTCAGTCCATATTGCTGCATCTCTGCCACTCCTTCATGGTCACTCTCTGCCCCTGCTCCAGCGTGGGTTCCCTCCCACGGGATGCCGTCCTTCCCGAACGGATCCTGCGTGGGCTTCCCACAGGCTGCAGCTCTTCAACAGCTGCTCCAATATGGGGTCCATACCACGAGATCCATCCTTCAGGAGCTAACTGCTCCAGCATGGGTCCCCCATGGGTGGCAGCTCCCACTGGATCACCTGCTCCTGCTTGGGCTCCTCTCCACAGGCTGCAGCTCCNCTTTCTTAAATCTGCTCTGACAGAGGCATAACCAACATTGCTCATGGCTCAGCTCTGGCCAGCTGTGGGCCCCTTTTTGGGCCGGCTGGAGCTGGCTCTTATCTGACATGGGGCAGCTTCTAGCTTCTTCTCACAGAGGCCACCCCTGCAGCTGCCCTGCCACCAAACCTTTGCCACATAAACCCAATATAACTAGGAAAAAAGTTAGTGGCTACCTGCAACAGTAAAAGACTGAATTTGATGATAAATAAGGTTTCTCCAGTTCATTAGTATTCTGACATCTCTTGAATAACGTGTTTTGTAAGTACATCCTCAGCAGCATGTTTTCATGCTAAACTGAAACAAAACCTGTAATTTTGCACACATTTGTTTTCTTCTTCAAATCTCCTTGAAAGTGTCAGTAAGTTCGCAAAGACATTCCTTCATTCCTTACAAGTAATATTTCCAAAGCAACAAAGTTCATAATTTTGTGTGTTTGTTTGTGTCCTAGTAAACTCTTATTTGTCCCTGTGAGAGATTGTGAGTCCCATCTCCCACTGCACTGACTGGCTAAGCAGTCTGTGAATTAGAACCTGTTAAATTGAATGGCATGTTTCCATCTCTCTCCCACTTTGGTAAATTATACCTACAGTTTGAAACATCAGGTAGATCTAAGAAATATCATTGTTACTTTAAAATGGGTCAAAGATCACCAAATTTACAGATAAAAATTAAAATATACAAGATCAAAGGTCATACAAAGCAACTCCTGCAGTGAGTATTTGTAGAAGCAATTTCATTGAAGGATAAACTTAATCTCAAATTTTTTGAACGTTGAGCAAGAATTATTATTTGCCAGCTATTTTCAGCAGTGTTCACTCACCATTAATCTGTTTTACAATAGAAAAGGAAAATCTCTTTAATGACGTGAACTTCAGAGATCCCAATAATCAATGTCATAAAGTCTCTCAAGTCTATTGAAATTAATGTTAAAAAAAAAAAATAGAAACTTCACACAGGAAAATAAATAAACCATTACCTTTAGAAACCATTACTTCTGTCTTAGGACAGAGGAGATAAGTAACACAATTTTAAAGGTCTGATTCTATTCTTGATTCTTTGTATTTATTGGATGCATTTCTCAGGGCGTGGAAATTTCAGCTATTAGATCATTTAGATTACTTAAGGTGGAATCTCACATAAGACTGGTCTAAGAAAACACATGAGGTGCTGCATTAAAAGAAAGAAAGAAAAAAAAAAAGAACACACCACAAACAAAGAAGTAAAGAATTTTTTTTCCTAAAAAAAGAAACACTTTCAGGGAGCCAGCCCATTTTTGCTAGTGCAATAGAGAGAAGACAGTGAAGACCTCGATGTCCTCCTTGTAGTGAGGGGCCCAAAACTGAACACAGTATTCGAGGTGCGGCCTCACCAGAGCCAAATACAGGGGGACAATCACTTCCCTAGTCCTGCTGGCCACACTATTGCTGATACAAGCCAGGGCGCTGTTGGCCTTCTTGGCCACCTGGGCACACTGCTGGCTCATATTCAGCCAGCTATTGACAAATATCCCCAGGTCCCTTTCCACCAGGCAGCACTCCAGCCACTCTTCCCCCAGCCTGTAGTGTTGCGTGGGGTTGTTGTGCCTCAAGTGCATGACACTTAGCCTTGTTGAACTTCACACAGTTGGCCTCAGCCCATTGATCCAGCCTATTCAGATCCCTCTGTAGAGCCTTCCTACCCTCAGGCAGGTCAACACTCCCGCCTAACTTGGTGTCATCTGCAAACTTAATGGGGGCACACTCGATCCCTTTGTCCAGATCATTGATAAAGATATTGAAGAGAACTGCCCCCAGTACTGAGCCCTGGGGGACACCACTAGTGAGCGGCCTCCAACTGGCTTTAACTCCATTCACTGCGACTCTTTGGGCCTGGACATCCAGCCAGTTTTTAATCAAAGGAAGCGTGCGCCATCCAAACCATGAGGAGCCAGCTTCTCCAGGAGAATGCTGTGCGAAACAATGTCAAAAGCCTTACTGAAGTCTAGGTAGACCACATCCACAGCCTTCCCCTCATTCACTGAGTGCTTTACCTTGTTGTAGGAGATCAGGTTAGTCGAGCAGGACCTGTCTTTCATAAACCCGTGCTGACTAGGCCTGATCGCCTGGTTGTCCTGAATGTGTCACGTGATGGCACTCAAGATGATTTGCTCTGTGAGCTTCCCCTGCACAAGAGTCAGACTTACGGGCCTGTAGTTCCCCGGATCCTCCTTCTGACCCATCTTGTAGATGGGGGTCACATTTGCTAGCCGCCAGTCAACTAGGACCTCCCCTGATAGCCAGGGCTGCTGAAAAATGGTGGAAAGTGACTTGGGAAGCACTTCTGCCAGCTCCCTCTGTACCCTTGGGAGGATCCCATCCAGCCCCATAGACTTGCATATGTCTAAGAGATGTAGCAGGTCACTGACTGTTTCCTCACAGATTATGAGGGTTTCACTCTGCTCCCCATCCCTATCTACCAGCTCAGGGGGCTGGGTACCCAGAAAATAACTGGTCTTCCTGCTAAAGACTGAGACAAGGAAGGCATTAAGTCTTATCCTCATCTCTCGTGACTAGGTTTGTATGCGTATATATATTGTATAGTAATTATCTGTCATCAGGGACGAGGTAGGGTGAAGACCTGGTTTAGGCTGCTGCTGAGATTATATGAAAAGGGAAAGAGGAAGAAAGAAATCACCTTGCGAATCCTGAGAAGGTCACCATATTTTAAGGGCATTTTCCTGTTCTGTTTTTGCAACCTGCTCTGTAGAGTGTATGGCTTGAGCAACCAGTGCCAGGAGGATCAATCAGTTCTCTCAAAGACTTGAACCCAGGCAATGCATTTACGAAAGGGAGGACTCACCAAAAGACTACATGCAAACAAGAGTTGTGTCACAGATTTGTATCTCCTACTCCCTTAAAATAAGACCAACCTTATTTCAGAAATGTCTTAAACCTAGTCTTAAACCTCTTAACCTGTCTTAAATATCTTTCATATTGTTCTCAGTGTGTGAAGTTACTGAAACCACAGCCTGCAGGCACAAGAATGGTCTAGAAAAAACACATTTCTGTCCCTGGGAAGATGAATTTGAACATCTATTTTCTCACAGTCTATGGTCTGTGGAGGAAAAAAAAAAAAAGAAAAAAAAAGTTAGATGCAGTGTCTGCATTGTAGAAGTGTTTCTGAGTGATTTGGGAAGAGAACTGTGGTCAGTCACGACCTAGATTGACAGATTCTCAAACATCACTGCATTTAGTGATTGACTACAGCCATGACAGTGGCATATTTGAGTGAAGGAAGCTGGGTTACTTCTTGAAAATCAGGGGAAAAACAAACAAAACAAACAAAAACCAAAAACACACAAACAATTTTGAAGTACCTTTATGGTATCTCCTAAACTAATTTGTAATGTAGATAGCACAAAAAACCCATATCAAGGAGTATTTAATGGAGAGGCTACAGGAAATCCTTTGGTTTTCTTTACAATACCCTCTGTAATTATGAAACCTGAAGAATATACTGAAATCTGTTTTCAAATTGCCACTGTGTTACTCTGAATCACCATTGAAAAAAATAACCAACCAAAGAGCAGTCTTTTTTGTATTATTTGCTTGAAATCTCTTCCACAGTATTCAAAAGCTTGTGCAAGAAGCTGAATAATTCTCTTGGCTTTTACTGCTGCTGGAAGTACTGAACAACTTACAAAAATCAAACCATGAGCTTGTTCACAGAGTCAACAAGAAATATAGAGACTGATCTTCAAGACATTAAAAGAAAACAAAACACACAAGCAGTTAAAATACATTAAAAACCCCAAATATTTTGAAGTCAGTGCCACAAAATTTGCCCATCTGCTCCTCAGTCATCAGACCAGAAAATTAAAAAAGGCAAGCTCTGATAAGAACTATAGCTGAGAACATAATTTTAATTAAAATATGCTTTTGAGCTTTAAACTTCAAAATATGCTCCTAGTTTTCTGCATTTTAGAATTCTGTTCATAGATTTGTATTAAGACTCTGAAAAACAGATTTTTAAGACACCTTCTCAGCAATGACAAATGCAAAAATTTCCCAAGTGCAAGCAATAACACTCTAACAAATATTAAATATCCATACTTTCTATTTAGAATATAAGAGACAGTAACTGACTTTAGTAATCCCACACAGCATGCACCTCCATAGCAAGAGGGATATATTGGTCCTACCAAATGACCTCTGGAGGTCTCTTCTAACCCTAAGCATTCTGCAATTGCAACTGAAAAAGAAGTATATTTGCAGGACTTTCATGAATCCACTTTAATATAATTTCAAGTCACTTTTCAATTGTTAACAATCTTATTTTGTCAGCTTTGCAACAAACAATTCTACAAGTACCAGTAAAATGAAACTCAAAACTACCAGACAATGCAGAACCAGCCACATACAAATTGATGCTTTGATAGAATTATGGTCCTGCTCTTCAGTGGCTGATGACCTTGCAAGAGAATGAATTGTTGATAATACCAGACACTGCTATGAGACTTTCCTTTTAGCTCAAGCAAAATCCCTTTAAGACTTAATTCCCAGAAAAGTTCAAACGCCAGCAAAACCTTCAGACTTTAATGACACTTGGAGTAAAAAGACTGATTTAAAACCACTATGAGCTTCTAGTATGTAAAAGGAAACTCAAAATTATTTCACGTGGATTGCTAGTGTGTTGCTAAGGGGCTTACAAGAAGCATTGGTCATTTAGGGGCTTTCAAGAAGTTCAATCCTTACATGATATTATTAACTGAATCAGCTTCTGATGTTTTTCTAGGAGTAGATTAGGCATATTTTCCAGCAGATCACTATTTCAGTTTAACATATCCTTCAGTCTTACAGGGACAGGAAAATAAATCTCAGTGTCAGAGGACATGCTGACTGAGAAGTAACTAAAGAGTTACATTTTAGGCAAGAATTACCTTAAGTACTTTAATTCTAAAAATTAAATTGACAGATAATATAAAGTCTAGAAAGGTAACCATTATTAAGCTAGATACATCACTTCCTGATCTACTTGTGTTTTACAAAAATCGATATTTTTGTGAAGGGAAACACTGAAACATTAACTTGCCTTTATAAAGTTTTACTTGTATTATAAAATAAAAGTCATCAAAAACCAAATCTCAAGTGGTTTAAATCTATCAGAAATTTCTGAAGCTGAATCATATAAAGCTCACTTTATTCTTGTCGTAAGAAAGCTTATGACATATTACATAGAAAAAAATATTAGTGACCTTAATGTATTTTTAAATTTTGATTTTTACAGAACTAGTAGCTATTACATTTCTTTCCCAGAAGATATTTAAAGTTTTATTCTGAATCTTTGTGTTTAGAATAAAGCTATCATGATGCATGAGGCTTAGATCATGTATAAGGCTGGATCTGCTTCAACTGTATTGAGAGAGAACACTTCATCTCTGCAAAGCAAATCTTTTGTTTTCCTCAGTCCTCTGCCTGTCAGACTAGATGTCCATTGTATTTCCAAACACCTTGACTAGAAGATGATGAACTTGGCATTCTGTTTTTCATACTCTTAATCCTGAAGGAAATTGATTTTCGTTGGAAGAGACACCTGCTCTTCTTTTCAGCTTACCTTGGATGTGTTTGTCAATTAACAAGGGTAGACAGCTGCTGAGGTGGCTAACACCCAATCAGGCAAAGAATTAGTGCTTATAGAAAGGTAGAAGAGGGGAAAGAAGTAATTTACAGGAAAAGAGTGGTGCTATCCAGTGTTCCTCTATGGCTCATGGTATTCCTGCTGATGGTGAATGCTTCTTTTAGAGAATCTAGTTGTCAGACCCTTTTTTTTTTAATGACCATTTTTTGTTTTGCTCCCCTCACAAGGAAACCTGATTATTATTTTTTCATGTGCAACCTATTTATGCAGGGAAAAACAACAACAACAAAAAAGACTGGCCTAGCTGAAACTGAGACATAAAAAGTAGTACTGCTTTCCATTTATACTCATTTGAGAATTAGGTTAGCTGTAGTTTGGGGTGAATTTTTAAGAAAATGGGGTAAGTAGCTGTGTTATCTGACATTTAAATTCTAGCATCTCTTATTGGATTACTACAGCTCTTGGTGTCATTCTAAGCAGAAAGTGTTTCTACTTTGTCCTTGGGCTTTTACTATTCCCCACAAAGGATAAGTGCTTATGACACTGTGGTATCATGAGCAGCCACTAATTATGACTATTAAATGATCTTTTAAATGCTTAGGCACTTTCTAGTGTATTGACTACAAGTTACAGCTCAAAGAATATACCTTGTTACCTTGGGGGTGGGGGGGGAATAAAATAGAACAGGTATTTGCATATTTTAGGTACTTTTTTACAATAATTTCATGAAAACATGAGATGTCATGGAGGATTTCAGGGTAAGTGATATATCTGAGGAGAAGATGCCACCAGCACTAAAACACCTCTGAAAGTTCTCAGGAAGAACTAAATACATATATAAAGAAAATCATTGATTTATTTGCTAACCCACAACATAATGAATTGTCTATTAAATTTATTCTAGTAGATAAACAGAAATCAACTGCTAAATTAGAATTAGTGATTTTTAAATAAAAGGAACCTGTCCACCCTGTTCATGAAACAATGAATGTTACTTTAGGGGACTAGTTTCACAGACCTAATAAGCCTATCACCTAATTTCTTGGAAACTATTTAATATATATAATGTATATTAACAGTTTAAGCTCATACATACACATAGATATTTTAGTAAAAATCCCCAAATTTTCAAAAAAAAAAAAAAAAAAGCAATTCCAATCATGAAGGGAAAAAAAATGTGTTAATTATTTCTGGTTTACATATAGTATACACCTTAAATATTATCTATTTAAGAGAGGACTCTTGAATTAATGAAGTTACCTTTCTTCTCCATTGGTTACTGTAGAGACTAGTCTGTCTTTCCAGATTGCAAAAAAAAAAACCTCTGCCAAATATCGAGAAGTATTCAAGCACATTAGTAAGAAACAATGAAAGCTAAATATATATTATGTTCATATGTATTATGTTTCCTATTCAATTCCTGTTTCAAGGATCTCAGTCTACTCAGTTTAACAAAGAGCTATTTTATGCAGAGTCTTTAAACATCTCTCTGGTGAGCAGAAATTTCCCAATAAGAGCTTACTGATCTGGCATATAAAGTTAGGACAACGCTTCAAGTTGCAGTAAAACTACTTATACTGAAACTAAAAGTAGATGGATTTAAAAAAAAAAAAAAAAAAGGCAATTATTCATCAGAACAATTATGTAAGGCAGAGCTAAATTCTCCATGACTGGACTTTTTAAAATCAAGATTTTGTAAGAAAGACTCCAGTTCAAAAGCAGAATTAAACGTCAAGTAACACTGGGTCTTTGATTAATCTCCTTTGAAAGGAGATCAGATTACATGAAAAACATGAACCTTTCTGACATTATGAAGCCACTTAAAGTTAAAACAAACAACAAAAAAGTAAAATACATTAACACAACTCTGACAAATGCAGCCTCCACACCAATTTTCCACAATAGCCCATCTTCAACATAATCCTTAGGTACCTTCTAAGGTGCCTTTATGTCTTTAGGAGATTGGATTAGAAAATTTAGATACATGCATCAACATTTTCTGGAGGGAGGTCAGCAAATTTTCCAAGATACAAAAGCTGAAACATTTTTTTATATGAATTACAATAAATGTAACCAAAACTAAGTTGAGGGTACATAAAATAGATTTAGTTTTAAACATACTGGTAATCTATCAGGATTTACTTAAATAATATACATATTGCTTTACAGTAAGAGGAGTTATAATACCAGCCAATTATTCACAAAAATAAAAATAATAATAAAAAAGTATGTAGCTATTTTTAGTGAAGACAAAAAGAAGTACAATATTACTAAAGAATGTAATTCAATTTTACATATAGTAGAAACCATGCCACTAAATTACAAGCCTGCTAGTATTGTTTTCAAAGATTCCTCATTTCCCTCCTTTTCATTAAATGATATCTTATTCTCTATCAATACCTTTCAGTTCATGTTAAGCCTGTCTGGGGGCAAGGAAAGGAAAAATAATGTCTCAAAAAAATTGCCTGTAAGGTGTTATTTTTTTCAGATTAAAATAAATATATAAAAATTATATTCACATTCTGTGTGGATTAAGAGTATTAAAACACAAGCATAAGCTGTTTCACTGTCTCTCCTGGCAGTATTCCTCACTCATTTCTCATATGCTTCCTGAAAATGAAATAAAAATACCCTTTAAATAGTATCAACCATATTGTCCCATTATTGGGTGTTGAATACTAAGAAATCTTAATGGAAGTCATAATAAATGTCAGCAACATTTGAAATTACATCATTCAAGTACAACACGTAACAATATCATTATATTCAGACTTTACTGCTATTTAATTATGGACCACTGTAAAATTAAGATCAGAGATGTTTGCTCTCCTTTGGTGTTAGAAACACTGTATTTGCCCTCAGTGAAAATAAAGACAGTCTTCTCTCACTGTATCTCAAAAGTAGACATAATCTGATAATTATTAGCAGTAATATAACAATATAGTTACATCTGCCATTTTTATTAAGTATAATTCTAACCACAAGACAACTGTTTAAAACATCAGTTTCAAAATTAGCTTTAGGCACTCATCTAATTTATTTTCAAGCATACACTCATTACTAAAATGATTTGGAATTAAACCTTCGAACATTTCTAGTGCATAATGAATAATTAAAAGCAATGTTTAATTGCTATCTATAATGTTTTGGAAAAAAAAAAGTCTATGCACAATTTATGTGTTAGATGTCCTTTCCTCCTTTCCTTTCCTTTCCTTTCCTTTCCTTTCCTTTCCTTTCCTTTCCTTTCCTTTCCTTTCCTTTCCTTTCCTTTCCTTTCCTTTCCTTTCCTTTCCCCATCACATTTTTTGCCAGACTGCAAATCCATTTTAAAGTTACACTTTAACATCCTCTATGCTATCCCCCTCCCCTTTTTTTCCTTCATATTGAGCTGAAATACACCGATACAGCAAGAAAATTCTTCAAAACAAGCATCAAACAATGGTTGTGCATCTCATGTTGGCAGATGAGATGCTTTGTTCAGATGAAATGCTGTTAATATAGTCAAATACCTATGACCCTCACCAAACAGTTTAAATATTCTGAACTATAGGGCAAAGCACACATCATATCTTCTGGTAGGTGGCCACTTGTCATGGCTTTGGCTGGGACAGAGTTAATTTTCTTTGTAGAGGCTCAAACAATGCTGTGTTTTGGATTTTTGATGAAAATGGTGATGTTTTTGGTTATTGCAGAGCAGTGTTTACATAGAGCCAAGAACTTTTTTTCGCTTCTTGTGTTGCCCTGCCAGCAAGGAGGCTGGGGGTGCACAAGGAGCTGAGAGGGGCCACAGATGACCCAGACTGACCAAAGAGATATCCCATATCATATGACATCATGCTCAGCAATAACAGCTGGGGGTAAAGAAGGAGGGAGTGGGGGAAAAGTGATGAGCCCTGCTTTCCTGGAAGTGACTGAACACCTTCCTGCCCATGGGAAGTAGTGAATGAATTCCTTGTCTTGCTTTGCTTGTGTGCACGGCTTTTGCTTTACCTAGCAAACTGTCTTTATCTCAACCCGTGAGTTCTCGCACTTTTACCTTTCTGATTCTCTCCCCATCCCACCTGGGGAGAACGAGCAAGCAGCTGTGTGGTGCTGAGCTGCCTGCCGGGGCTAAACCACACCACCACTTCAGAGGGAAACATGCAAATGGGACTGAAGATTAAATTATTTCACAGGACATTTAATAAATAAATAAATAAATGGATAAGATCAGTGGGTGTTCTGAAGGAGCAGCCAACTGTTGTGTCTACTCTTGAAGACTTGTCAAATTCTAAACTTCAGTGAAACTAGAATTGGAGCTTTTTAGTAGGTTGCCCTTCATCAATTAACAGAAAGAGTTTAGTGGCCACCCTCTATTCCAGATGGAGAGAGACTACATGAATGTATTTCCAGGAAAACACTAGCTTCTGAAGAAGCTAGAATGTTTGTCTGGGCTGCCGTAGGAGAGGGTGACTGCAGTGACCTTCTCAAAACAGAGAAAGCTGTAGTTTGCTATGGCTGCAATTAAAATAATTATAGAATTATTTTTAATGAAACTGTTATACATTGTTCAGATCACCTTCCCATAAGGATAGCATTCCATGGACTCCAAAACTGAAATATTCTGCAGACTGCATCTGTGTCCAGATTGCATGAACACCAGCAGGTAAAAATTTTAGAATGAATGCAGAAATATATACATATACATGTATATACACACACACATATATATATACTATAAAAATATTATTTTGTCAGAGATTATAAATCAGTGATTTTTTTAAAGCGGCTCCAATTACCAAATATTTTATTTTACGTTACAGATTTGCTTACATAAGATTAAAAAGAAAAGAAAAAAGATCAAAAACATCATTATCCGGCTAAGCAGCTGAAAACTTTCAAGCAATTCACATCAAGACTTAATGAGTACAATTTCAGGGTTCTTTGGAATAGTAGCCTGACTCTCGGTCAGCTGTAAAAACATATATTTTTGTGTATCTTTTTTCATTAAAAAATGCTTGTCGCTATACATGGAATGTAAGAAAAGAGAGTCAACTTCACAAAGCATTGGTGTATTTGTCCAAGATCCCTATCAGGAAGATCAGGTATGTTCTACCTCTTGCAAGAGGACAGGAATGTTGTATTACTAACTACTATCTCTGTTTCTTTAGAATAAATGACAACAGAAGTTATATTTGAAATTTAAGAAAAGCAAGTGATGTTAATAACAGAACTGGATTAGTAGTGATTCATCACTGGATTTAATTAAGAAAGGCACATTTAATTTAAGCTTGTAAATAAGCAATTTGTTAGAGCAGAGATATATTCTTGCCATGTTTTGCAACTTAAAGAGAATCTATAACTAAAATCCAGAACACTTATTTTATTGAAAGAACCGTCAGTGAATATACAGCATTTTTACTGATTAGATACAGCCAAAATTTCTTTAGCTTTCATATTTTTTTCACTCAGTTTTTGTTGATGAATATTAGACAGGAACAACAAATCATTTGAATTCTTTCATCTCATAAGAAATTTGAAAGTAATGCACCCCTCTCTTCAAAAGCTAGAGATGAAACTGTAATAGTATTTAAAAGATTTATCAGTAATTGAAAAAATATAAGAATAAATTCTCCAGACCAACTCTCTTGTATATAAAGGATACATTTTCTTTTCCTAAACGAAATAACTCAGACTATTCAAAAGACTTCCATGAGATAAAAATCAGGCATTTCCATTTATTCTCTTCATTCAAGGCATTACTGTGGGTAACATCTGGTTAAATAAGTCTCCTGGTATTCTAACTAAACACTGTGCAACATAATATAGTGATTTCTGGCAATAAAACCATTAATGAGTGCTTAGCTTTTTGCAAATTAAAAAAAAAAAAAAAAGAAGAGAAGGAAAAGCTTTTGTGTAGCTGTACTTCATCACATGAAAAAGCTAGTGAACTGCATTAAAAACTGGAAATGTTTGCCCATAATCACTCTGGTTGGGAGAAACTGAACTGTTTACTGATCTATACACTAAAAAATGACCGTTTATTGTTTAAAATCTTAAATATGCCTGGCTCAAAATAAGTAACACCTATGGTTATGTTGTCTTTCCTTCCACATTTGACAGGAAATTTACAGCTAAGGCACTCAGAAGTGGATTGTTGTCTCCACTGGTCCAGCACACCCCGTGACCCTGGCTATAAGAATGCCCTGAAGGAGGACACCCATCTGACAGACAATTTGGCCACTCCAAATACGGTCACTTTCAATCTGCCAATTTCCATGGTGGAACCAAGAAGGTAGAAAGTGTCCCTAAAACCTTAAGATTAATTTTTTTTTTTTTTTAATTTTTCCAAAATCATAAATATCATTTCATTGCTCAACTTTCCAACGCTCTCTGCAATTAGTGGTAAGACTGAGATTCTGATGAGCAAATATTGTCTGAATGACTTATATATTTGTTTTCAGTT
The DNA here is from genome assembly GCA_013399475.1 of Chauna torquata. Lineage (NCBI taxonomy): Eukaryota > Metazoa > Chordata > Aves > Anseriformes > Anhimidae > Chauna > Chauna torquata. Next base: position 55,928 of record VXAL01017354.1, read on the forward strand.
TAAGTCCTAAATTTGTGCATCTGATATTAAGCAGTTCTGTCTTGCCACTTCTTTGGCTTGGCAGCTGAGCATTTCTAAGTGTATTTGTTTATTAGCTAAATGCTTGACAGTAATTCTAATCTACACTGTTTATATTCTGCCTTTTCTCACTACAGAAATAAAAATTACAAGATGAAAATTAAAAATAAATTCATGACACACGAAGATATTCCCCAGAAGTTATTAATTTTTCACCCACTTTTCTTCATTGTTTCTAAGGTGAAGATTAAGACTGAAAGTTTATGAAGCAAGGTTGGCTTTGAAAGCTAAATACTTTTTGCTTAGAGAACTTCAAAGACCAAATTTAATTATTTTATTTGTGATAGAATTTAAGTAGTACAGAGTGAAATTAAGAAAAGCCAATTGAGTTAATATGCCAATCATGAAGCTTTATTTTCATAAAGGTTAATTTGCTTTGTTAAAAATAAATAAATTAAAATATCTGGATTAAATTCTCTGAGGAATCCAAGGATTCTTATGATCTATATAAGTGTGTAACAATGGCAATTCACTTCTGCATCCATAAGGAAAATGTCATTTTTATACACAGAGTGATAGCTGCCTGAGAAGTGACAGATTAGAAGCAAGAAGAATAAAATTCACCAAAATAACAGACAGATTAGAGACCAAAAGGTATAACAGAAGAGTGAGAAAAGCCTTGCTTAAACAAATACACCAAAACATGCATTATATGGTGTAAACAACCCAAATTGCACTAGAATTAGTTGTGGCATGTTTTTAAAATAAGTGAGAGTGCAAATACAAGGCCAAATNGCAGTAAAGACCTTTTCATAAAACACTTGTGTATTTGTAAGCATATCACTAGTAGAGCATCTACCCATAAAATTGACTATACTCAAGCCTCATGCTTCTTGAGGTGTATGCAATTACATTAGTATTGACTGTATTCTTCTTAGAACACTCCTTCCTTGACTTAGTGACTTTTCCATCTCCTCATTAAACTTTTCCCATCCAATCTTTCTCCTCATTTTCCATCCCCTTCTTCAGAATTCTGGAAATAATCCAAAGAACTCTGGTCTTGGTCCCTTTCTCTTCTCCTTCAACTTATTTATAAATAAGTGAACTACTATAACAGTATAGAAAATCTTTCTGCTCNAAATCACTGGAACACATTGCTCAGTAGCTTGACAGCTTGCTTTCCTCAGAAAAGGCACCCAAAAGGAGAGACCAACTTGTTTCAACAACATGTTATTATTATATAAAGAAAGGGAAGAGCATATACAAGACATACCCAGGTAAATGAGAGTTGTTGAATTTTCAGAAAAGTTTAATTCATAAATTTTATTTAGTTTAATTATTTAATTTTTATTTAATTAAAGATTTATAGGCAGTAAAGACCTTTTCATAAAACACTTGTGTATTTGTAAGCATATCACTAGTAGAGCATCTACCCATAAAATTGACTATACTCAAGCCTCATGCTTCTTGAGGTGTATGCAATTACATTAGTATTGACTGTATTCTTCTTAGAACACTCCTTCCTTGACTTAGTGACTTTTCCATCTCCTCATTAAACTTTTCCCATCCAATCTTTCTCCTCATTTTCCATCCCCTTCTTCAGAATTCTGGAAATAATCCAAAGAACTCTGGTCTTGGTCCCTTTCTCTTCTCCTTCAACTTATTTATAAATAAGTGAACTACTATAACAGTATAGAAAATCTTTCTGCTCTACAATCCAATTTCTCCTTGTACGGATTGGCCATCAGCTTCCCTTTCAATGACTCAAGTGAAATTCATTATTTCTTCTCTGAGCATTACCTCCCTCTTTTTCATTACCATGGACAAAATTCCCATTCTACATCTGACTAGGCATCTTCAAATGCCCTTTTTTTGGGTGTGGAGGGATGGAAGGATAGAGATTGTTATAAATCTTAAACCTTGATAACTCCTTTCACACAAAGAAAACAAATTACCTGACTTAGAACCTTTCTTGTAAGTCATCTTCTTTATCTAGACACTTACATGCTGACATTTCACCTTTACATGTATCAAAACCAGATAAGCTCTTGTTCAACCAAGAATACGTTCAGAATTCCATCACAAACTTATTTACGTATATTGCTGTTTTGAGCATCCTTCATTGTTCATTCTTGCATAATCAGGTCACTATTACTTGTTCAGATGAGGATAAGCCATGCAAATTTTCCAGCAAGTTTTAGGAATACAGGGCAGGTTTAAATTCCATATCACAAATTAGCAGTGATAACTTAAAATGTCCAGACTCCCAGTATTTGTGCATATGCAACTAAGAATTCCTTCTGTTAGTATTTCTAGTTGTCCTGATTCATTGTAATCTGCATATGTACTAAGAGCTCAGAAACTTGATGTTCAGCACAGTTATATACTAATCTCAACCTTTTTTTACCCTTGAAATTTTTGTCAATATCTACTGAATTGCTATAGCAGTCAGGATGTTAGGTCACTGTGAAAAGTGGAACAGGTGGTCTATAAGTATCTGAAAATTAAACACATATGTATCTATGATTCATTCATGTTTCTAGAAATAAAAGTGGAACATCTAGTGAAGTAATACAAAATTCTTTTAGAGATCTGCAGTTGATCCAAATGCTTTAAAATTCAAAACACATAAGTTGTGTTTAGTCTTACTTTTTTTTCCATGTGGAAACATAAAATGTACACATCAAGCACTTTTAAATTCCTTTAAATATATAAAGCATATAGGTTGATGTTCTGCTCCACAGGTCAGGAGTTAAACCAACATTATTTTTTAACAATACACACTGTATAGAACTTAGGAAGGATCTTTACATACATAGTAACAATTTTTAATGGATTATTTTTGGTATAAAGGCTATTTCTTTATTAATCAGTCAAACCATGCAAACTTTTCAGGAAAGAGATTATTTAATAATTGGAATAAGTACCAAAATTATATTTGTGTGTGTGTGTGTGTGTGTTATTAGATTAATTTCAACAACAAAATCTAAGGAAGTTTTATTTAACACATTAGTCCGGATTTTACGTTGTTTCTATTGCCTGTTTCTTCTCTGATATTTCTTTTCTGATATTGCTCTTATTCATATCAGTTTCTGTGTATTGAGTAAATAAAAACTTTGATCAGAGGTTTATTGAAGATTACCATTCATTTGCATGGGAACATTCAAAATTTTGAAACATATTTATTCTTCAATGATAGGAAAAACAAAACCTTTTTCAAGTATATTTACAGAAACACAAGAATGGTCAGTCTCTCTCTTCCTTTATGGGACAAGAACAGTAGGTAAGAGTATACCAAAATGAGGAAAATCTTGCATTAAAAAAAACTTATCCAGTGAAGGAATACATAATCAGGTTATCATGTTTACAGAACTAGATTAGATCCACAAGTCTGTTTGACAGGTTGGAGTCCCTCAATCTTTCCCTCAGAAAACAATGTTTTCAAAAAGTAAGGAGAGAATATTTCTTGCAAAGCTGCATAATTAAAAAACAAAAAAGTGTCAGCTTAAGTTACAAATAGCTCTGCAAATGTGAAAAGCAAAAAGTGCCAAAACAACAACAACAAAAAGAAATAATTAAAGATTTAAGAGAGGCCTTCAGGTTATCAGTACAATCTGATTGTGCTTACGCAGGAGAAATGAGTGTTCTACTGTCGCAGAAAAATATATTAAAAAAGAGGTTAGAATGCAGTGATTGTGGATATAGAGAATAGCCATACACTAACAAAGAATAGAATTAAATTAAAACAGTAAGTTAAGAAAATTTAATAATGTGTCGCATATAATGGTGTCAAAAGACAAAGTTAAATTCAAAGTTAGGCAATGTCAAAGCTGAGATTATACAAGCAACCACAATTTGCCACCTTTCTATGGATGATTGTTGATTGCTTCTTTAATGCTACAACTAGACGCTTTCTGTCTCTGTACCTTTCTTAGAATGCCTTTCCCAACTGAAGTATAGCACGGACAGTTTTAACAGTACTTTATGTTTTGGTTTTATGTTCATTCTTGAATGTATGTTCATTATTGTTGCGTATCATATCATTCAGCCGCCTCTCTCAGCAGGTAATTTTTTACTGTGACTACTGTGTCATAGAAGCACTACGTATTTAATAAATGCATATCTAAGAAAAGGATACAACAATATTTTGTAATATTTTTAACATTACTGTACATGTCTTCGATTCACCACAAATGCTTACGCTCATTATAAATGAGAGTGGTTTGCACTCTGCCGTAATATTCTCTTGCCTCTCTCTTCTCCTGTTCTTCTTCCCAACCATAGGATTGCCCCTTCTTGTGCTGGATATGGAATTAGTCTGACTGCAATCCAGTTCAATTTGCTAACCTGAACAAGAATATAAGGTGATTTCTT
>VXAL01017356.1:0-22896 GCA_013399475.1 Chauna torquata
ACCTGAGCAAGACTTATGTCAAGGGCAGGTGTAGAGTGTAACTGCCACACATGGATGGTTGGGAAAATACATGGAAGGGAAGGGGGTCTGAGATGATCAGGAGAGGAGGTGTTTCTTTTCTGTCTCATCTTTTCTTTTTCAGTAGTAACAGCATCTTGAGAAAACAGGTGAGAAAAAACATGTGATCTGATTTTTCCAAACATTTTCCCAATACTTCAAAAGCATCTCTGTGCAGTCAATGCCGATGCTTAGACAGTGTTTACCTCAGGAAGGCAGCAAGGATGAGATACCTGAGGTGCATGCTGAGACCGATCCTCCTGTATGTGTGAGAGAAATTCAGAACTTAACAAATCCCCACCAAGAGCCCCGAGAACAGAGCTGCAGAAAATGACTCAGCAAGGGGAACAAAGAGTGAGATGGGGAGGAGACAACGTTTGTTCTTAGCATGCCTGAAAAGACCTGCTGGGGTCCTTCCTTCCTCCAGCAGTGACACGTATTGCTTCTGTTGCCAACATTTGCACAGCTGGGGAACCTGGTGGCTCTGGGGTCCCCATGGTAGGAAGGGTCTGTTCCTGCTCTGATCCTCCAGTGGAGTCCTCCTATCTGTAGCGAGAAGTGTCTGCTCTTCTGCACATGCCTGATGGACCATTTAGAGTTTTGGGGTTCTTGCCCGACTGGGTTTTACACCATCTCCTGAGGTTGCCAGTTCTGCGGGGCTGGTACTATTTCTTCTGGGAACAACTAGCCCCCCTCTTTCTACCACCTCCCCGCTTTCCTTCCTCTACCACCTTGGAACAACGCCTCCTGCCCAGGTCCCCAGAAATAGGTGAGAAACCCTACAGTGAAGCAGCCCTAAGAGTCTGGCTGTGTCCTGCTGGGGTGGGATTACGTGCAATCCTAGGGAGGAACCAGGCTCCAACAAGGACTTGAGAATCTAAAATGGCCTTCATCAAATCTCTACAGTGGAAGAATAATGCTAATAATAATAACAACAAAAAAAAAAACATTTTGCATTCTTCAGTTTCCTAAGAGCTGGACCATTAAGACCACCTGGACATTTCATTCCCCTCCATCCCATGGAATGCTGCATGTGCAACCTCAACATAAAAAGTGGATCCCAGTAGATGTGGACGGTCCCAAGGCACACTCAGACAAAGCAGTCTTGGGAGTCCTGTGGGAGGCCATCACCCCACAGCTGTCCTCCCATACACCCAAACTGGATGGGAAGGGGCCATAAAGCTCTCCCATCCTAGGCTAAGTAGCAAAGGAAAAGCAAATACAGAAAGATTAGGACTTCTGCCTTTCCATTGTAAGGGCTGAAAGGGGGATAGGCCTGTACCTGGTGACCAGCCTCTCTGACACAACCTTCTCTACAACATCCTGGGAGTCTCTCCTTCCTTGATGCCTGTGTCTCCTCGCTCACCAACCTCAAGCCCTTGGGTGGGTTGGCATTTCCTGGCTCCTGCACGGTTTCTAGCAGCAAATTCCTCTCAGCACACCCCAAGGCTGCAGATCTCACACATACATTGGTGGACATTTCCAAACCCTGCAGGCCGCACCTGACCCAGGCAGGCCCCCCAGGCAAGCACTATGAACTTTCTCTGTCTATCCCAAAGAAGATATCTCCTGAACCAATAAATGAAGTTTACTGCCACACTATTACATCCCGTCTCTGTTCTTACTCTCCCATAACTATTCTTACTCTTTCCATAGAATCATAGACTAATTTAGGTTTGACAGAACTGCTGGAAATTATCCATTCTGAATCCTAGCTGACAGAAGGTTTCATCCGATGAAGTTTGTTAGGGCTGTGCCCAGTCAATTCTTGAAATCTTCCAAGGCTGGAGACAACCTCTAGACAATCTTCTCTAGGACTTGAGAATTTTCAGAATTAAAAAAAATGCAAAAAAAGAGTTTCTAATATCTAAATAGAACTTGCCAGGTTCCAAATTGTGTCTGTTGACTCTTATCCTGTCACTGCGCACTTTGGAGAAGAGTTTGGTTCCATCTTTTCCACATCCTCTGAGCATGTAGTAGTAGACACCCGTAAAGTGTCTATAACTTGAGTCTTCTTTTTCTAAGGTCCCTTTCCTTCAGCCTCTCTTAACGCATCATGTCCTTAAGCCCCACACTGTCTTGGTGGCTTCTACTGGGCCTCCGCCCACATGTCAGTACCTTTCCTAGACTGAGCAGCCCCAAACTGAACACATGATCTGATATGGTCTCATGAGCGCCAAATAGAGGAGAACGATCACTTCTCTGGGTCTGCTGGCTACACTTTCGCTGAGACAGCACAGAGTGTAGTTGGTCATCTTTGCCACAAGGACGCACTGCTGACTCATATTCAGTCTCTGGCCACCAGACATCCCCTGCCTTCCCAGGTGTCTTACCTGTAAACTCTGCCTACATCTCCGTCAGAACTACATCAAGCCTCACACCAGGACGGGTATTTCTGTTAGGAACCAGAGCACAAAGACCTTCTGTACATGATGTGGGAAGCCAGAAACTCATTTTTACACTGCCTGACTCTGTATCCCTCTATCTATCACTTTATCAGCTCCTCACTCCCCCATTGTCCATCTCACTTTTTATAATCTAGAAAATGTTGATCCATGATTCTGCACAGCCTTATACTGCAGGCTCATGTCAAAACTCATACAACAGTCTGCCAGTTCAAACTGCTTTCAGCAGTATCTCACCAGGCATTGGCTCCATCAGTTGTCTCTACAGCTGCTACTGACCTGTAGTAATAGTTCCTCATTTGAAGGAGGAGAGGTAAGTTTTCATGTTACTTCTTCTGTTTAAGCTTCTTACCAAATATTTTCTCCATAATTCCTGCCACTTTATCTGCCCATGCCTGGTCCTTCTGCAGCATTTCATCTCTCTTTGCATTGACCTAGGTTTCTTTGTGTGGCTTAAGGGGCTTTGTCCTTTCCTGCATAGGTAGACCTCATTTTATTCAATAGTTCTGGGAGAGAAGGTCTGCATGCAGTCTGGTCTCTTCCCTACAAGTTGTCTCCTTCTCTGAACACCAATGTAAAAATAATATATGAAAATGTACTTGCAAACATAAAAAGAAATGTGCAAAGTGTTATTCCTCTTCTTATGCCCATTGGTTCTGACAAAGAACCAATGTCAGGTCTCATGTGACCAAATGAAGATTGCAGGTCTGGGAGCAGCTGGGCCCCTTCCTGTGAACAGTGTAGCAAATAGCTGCACCAGAAAGCCCCAGGCTGACATCTCTGGACCCCTGTAGTGTTTAATCCATGTCTTCTGCCCACACTGACGCATTCTTAACCAGGAAATCCTGGGGCCTCTCATCCCAGCACTCAAAAGAACCATCTGTGAAAGAATGGGCATGACATACACCAGGAAATGCAAAGGCTGCATAGAGGGAAACAGCAGCACTTCCCATGTCATTAACTGAGATGTTTTCCGTTCATTATGAGCATGTTAGAAAATTGTCACTTATGCAAAGACTGCCTTTGAGCCTGAGGCAGTGTTGGGCCAGTATAAAAGCCAGCCCAACTCCTTGCTCTTTCAACCACTTCTCTCACCTCATTCTCCTTGGGAACCAGGTGAGTTGGAATCCCCTTTTTTCTCCACCTCCTCTTCTAGCCTTCAAGGACATCTTAGCTGATACCTGTTCCTTGGTCTTATGTTAGTGCTCTGAGATCCTAGTCATGGGATAGGGCAGAATAGAGATGTTTTGTCAAGGGAAAAGGTTGAGTATGGGCAACAATGGCTCTTTGACTACAGGCTAGGCAGGAACATCCCTGGGCCTGGTTGCAATCTGAAGGACAGTGGTGGGCTCAGGCAAAGAAGCCCTCATGCTACCAGCACAGCATCCATCTCCTCACTGCAGCAGGTGTGGGTTGCAGGCTGTTCCTCAGGTGTCCCTGTGCTCTGCTTCCTCCCTGCCCTTGTCCCCAGGTGCACCTCTAGCCCCAGGACATGTCCTGCTCCGACAAGTGCCAGCCCTGTCAGCCATGCCAGCCATGCCAGCCCTGCGGCCCGACCCCGCTGGCCAACAGCTGCAATGAGCCCTGCATCAGGCAGTGCCAGCCTTCCACCGTTGCCATCGAGCCCCCTACTGTGGTGGTGATTTTTCCTGGCCCCATCCTCAGCTCCTTCCCACAGAACACCGTTGTGGGATCCTCCACCTCCGCTGCCGTTGGCAGCATCCTCAGCTGTGACGGAGTACCCATCAACTCTGGGTGCTGTGACCTCTCCCGTATTACCTGCCGCTACTGTGGAAGAAGGTGCCCCCCCTGCTAAAGACATGGGTGACAGCCTGGAGAAGGATGCCCCCAAAACAAGGAACCCAGAAGCTGATGCCAGATTGATGATGGAGATCTTGGTCACTGCTTTCAAGAGTTGCTGAGCATTCCCCGCTCCTCCTACAAAGGATGGCAGCCCATTGGAAGGAGCCAGACTGGGCTCTCTGAAAACATGGCCAATGCCTCCCTTTCCATTCCTCCACTCTCTCTTTTCCCTCCTTTTTCTGTTTTCTTCTCCCCTGGGCCACGAGACCTCCTAAAACCAGTCTAGGGGGCACCTGCCAGCCCCTCTCCTTCTGCAGGGCAGCCAGGTGGCTGCCCTTTGAGAACTCCCCCTTGACGGTGGAGCACTGAGTCTTTCAGCTGCCCATGGTGATCCTTTCTCTGGGGCCTCCGCTTGGAGCCATCTCGTTTCCCTCTTTATAGAATCAGAATCACAGAATCATAGGAACACGAGGTTGGAAAGGACCTACAAGATCATCTAGCCCAACTGTCATCCTATCACCAATACTACCCACTAAGCTACTAAATCATATCTTGAATATCGTATCTTTAGACTCATTAAACCCTGCTGCATCCCAGCCTGTGGCTCTGTGTGATCTTTACCTCTGTGGGCACTCTCCAAAGCCGTCCAGGGAGAAAGGATTTACTTTGGGAGAGGTAAAACAGGGGCACAAGAGCACTTCTTCATCATTCCTAGAGGAAAAGGATGGTGGTACTCACTACGCTTGATCCCTTTCAGACACTGTTCCTTAGAGCTGAGGAGGACACCTCAGCTACTTCATAGTTCGTGACCATCACCTTTCCCTTGCTGCATCTCTGCCCAGAAATATTCCCCCGGCCTCTGAGTATGTCTTGCAGATGGGTAGTCCAACTTCCTCTACCCTGAGGAGAGGAGTCTGGTGTTGCAGGAGGTCCTGGGAAGTTAGCAGAACCATAAGCTCCCTGGGGTGCATGGTCTGAGTAACTAGGCAATGGATGAAGGGCCTTAAGTCATCTAGCAGCTCACTGAGGCCTGGGGAAGACAGAAACACATCCAAAGATCTGTAGGGACCCCAGTGCTTCCATCCTGACAGGGTCACTCAGCCCTTTTTATGGCCATGTGGGAGCAGGTTGGGACAAGTGGATCACTTGGAAATCACTGCAAGGAATCCCCCAGCATGTCTGAGGATGTTTTCCTCGTGATCCAGCTGGTATCCATTGTGTAGTCCTCTTGCTGGGACTCCCACAGCCTATGTCCATCTTCCCTTTCTGTTCTGATCAGGCAGTTGTAGCAGCCAAGACCCAAGCCTTCTCTTCCCCAAGGTGAGCAGGCCCTGTTCTCTCAGCCTGTCTTTCCATGTCAGGTTCTCCAGCCCCTGAACCATGCAGGGTGGCTTCCACTGGACTCACTGCAGTATATCAACATCCTTCTTGGACTGGGGAGCCCCAAAATGGATACAGTATTCCAGATGCAGTGTCCTAAGTCCCAGATAAAGGGACAAGATTACTTCCCTCAACTTGCTGGCTATACTCTGACTAGTACAATTCTGGATGCAGCGTACCTTCTCTGCTGAAAAGCACATTCCTTACTGCAGTTCAACTTGTCCACTAGGACCCCATATATTTTTCCACTGAACTACTTTCTAGCTAGTTAACCCTCAGCCAGTATTGGTGTACGGGGTTGTTCTTCCTAAGATGCAAAAGCTTAACCCTGCTCCTGTTGAAATTCTTGAAGTTATGGTCAGCACATTTCTCCAGCCTGTTCAGGTCCCTCTAGCAGACCTGTCCCACAATAGCTCCTCCCCCCATTTTGGTGTCCTCCACTAATTTGCCAAGAGTTCATTCCATTCCATCTTTCTGGGTGATAACATAAACATTAAACTGCAATGGTCCCGTCATTGCCCTGTGAGGTATCCCACTAGTTACTACCAGCCAGGTAAACTTTGTATCACTTGTCACGACACTTTGATCATAGCAGGCTAGCCTATGCTCATCCCACCTTATCATCCACTTATCCACCCACATCTCAACAATTTGGCAATAAACAACTATGGGAGATGGTGTCAAAGGTCTTGCTAAAATCAAGATACACAAAAATCACTGTCCTCTTCTTGCTTCTTGTTCACAGTGACAGTCAACTCATCATAGGAGGCAATGAGGTTGATCAGGAATGATTTGCCTTTGATAAACCCATGCTGGCTGCTCCCAATCACCTTTTTGTCTTTCATGTGTTCAGAAATGGCTTCTGGGGGCATTTGCTCCTTACCATTTCCAGGGACTGAGGGGCAGATGACTGGCCTGTACTTCTCTGAATCCCCCTTCTTTGCCCTCATGAAAATGGGGGGTGATTTTACAATCTTCAGAAACTTCCCCTAGTTGCCTTTCAAAGAGAATAGAGTGGCCACACAATGATTGGATGCAACCCACCTGGTTCTATGTACTTTTGTGTCTCCATAGTTGGTTAAGGTTTCCTTAGTTCTTTCTTCCTCTCTTGTGAGTGCTGCTTAACTTCCACACACTCTGCTGGCAGGCTCAGAGATCAAAGAGGCCTGAGGACAAGCCGTTGTCAGTGAAAACTGAAGACAAAATATGCATTGAATGCGTCAGCTTTTTCCCAATCCCTTGTCACTTGGTCCTCCACCCCACTAAGTGATGGGCCCAAACTCTCCTTAGCCTTCTTATTTCTGCCAAAGGACTTAGAGACACCTTTCTTTTTGTCCCTCAGCTCTCTTGATAGTTTGAACTCCAGCTGAGCACTGGCATTCCTTGTCCAATTCCCATACATGCAAGCAATTTCTCTGTACTATTCCCAGGCAACCTGTTCCTGATTCCATCTTCTCTTATACCTCCCGTGCCCTTCCTTTGGGTGTGTCACAAGAGTGAGGAAACAAAGCTGTGGTCTGTTAAATCTTCTATTTCTGTTAGCGTCAGAGGGACAATACCAGACCCTCCTTCAAATTAAGATAACCCCAAGTGGTAGATCAGAGGAGAGAGAGCCTGGCAGACCTCTGACATGTTTCTGGTTTGCTGGAACTGACCATTGCCATGAAATGGATGACCTCCATTGCAACTGTCTGTCTAGTAATTCCCAGATGCATTGATTTCTCAACTACCTCATTTTTAATTGCTACTTTGAATGCCCAAGGTGCCTGTAATGTAGACTGTGGGTGGAAATCTAGGTATTTGTCTCTGGGAAGAGAATGCTGGGTAAGAACTGTGATGTGTTTGCACAAGGGAGCTAAGCTGTGATGAGACATCCACTAAGCTGAGCATCCTTCTGGAAAAATTCCCTCCAGGTCTGGTGGTCTATTTGAGCAGTGTGTGCTTTGCAGCAAAGACAAAGTAAGTCTGTAGTTGTCAGGCTACTAGAAACACCTCGCCACCCTCAGATGACCTTGGTTCTTTGCACACCCCATTTTTCTTCATTGCCTTTGTCCCTTGTATTGGGCTTACATGGCAAGGTTTTGGTAGTGGCGGGAGTGGGTGGAGGGATGGGTGTGCAAGAGTGGCCTTGAGAAAAGAGGCCAACAGCTGCTCCATGTCAAACAAAGCTAGTTCCAGCTTGCTCAAAAAGGGACCCGCTGCTTGCCAAAGCTGAGACACTGAGTGATACTGGTTGCATTTCTGTAAGAGCATATTTAAGAAAGGATAAATAATACTGCTCAGCAGCAGTGAGAGAGAGAACTGAGAAAATATAAGAGATGCAACCCTGCAGACACCAAGGTCAGTGAAGAAGGAGGGGAGGAGGTGCTCCAGGCACCAGAGCAGAAGTTCCCCTGCAGCCCATGGAGAGGACCATGGTGGAGCAGGTTGTCNAGGACCATGGTGGAGCAGGTTGTCTCCCTGCAGCCCATGGTGTACCACGGTGAAGCAGATCTCTATGCTGCAGCCCATGGAGGAGCCTACACCACAGCAGGTGGATCTGACTGAAGGAGGCTGCAACCCATGGAGAACCCTCACAGGAGCAGACTGTGGGACAGACCTGCATCCTGTGGAGCAGAGCCCACACTGGAGGAGGTTTTCTGGCAGGAGCTGCAGCCCGTAGGGGACCCATGCTGGAGCAGTCCTTGAAGAACTACACCCCATGGGAAGGACCCACCGTGGAACAGTTCATGAAGGACTGTATCCCATGGGAGGGACGCCATGCTGGAAGCAGAAAGAGGAGGAAGGAGCAGCAGAGATAACGCATTGTGAACTGGTCGCAGCCCCCATTTCCCATCCCCCTTTCACTACTTGGGGCAAGAGGGGAGGAGATAGAAGAATCGAGACTGAATTTGAGCTAGGGAAGAAGGGGGGCGGGAGCAAGGTATTTTGTTTTAGATTTTTAGTTCTCACTATCCTACTCTGTTATCAATTGTCAATAAATGAAATTAATCTTCCCCAAGCTGAGTCTGTTTTACCCATGACAGTAATTGGTGAGTGACCTCCTGCCCTTATCTCAACTAATGAGTTTTTTTCATTGTATTTTCTTCTCCTGCCCTGCTGAGGAAGAGGAGTGTGAGAGTGGCTTGGTGAGCACCTGGTGGCCAGCCAAGTTCAATTCACCACATCCCTCTGAAAACAAGACACCAACACATGATGAATAAACAGAGCTGCTCTTTCAGGGGATGTTCGACAATGAGGTAAACCTGTGGCAGAAGACCAGGGAGGGGATTTGCCAGAGGAGTGGCAGTTATCCTGCAGATAGGAGAAGATGCCAGGAATGCCCCAGGCTGTCAGGTACACAGAAGTGTGCTCAGGATACAGAGCATTTGGGAGCATTGTTCTGGCTGTGCGTTACAGCTGAAGAGGCATTACCTTGGGAAAGCCTCCACCTCTCCTTTGCTCTTCTGAGTCAATAGCTCAGTGCCCAGCAGTTTCATTCTGATGGCTGCTGTGTTCATATGGTAGCTATGATCAGGATGCTCAGAGCAGCCTGGCAGCTCTGTAAGTAGTGAGATAGACAGCAACAGGTCAGTGATCAACCCCACTCTGTAGACCTCCAGGGTGCCCTGCTGGCAGGACACCCTCCCCTGCTCTTGTGCCCAGGAGGAATCAGCATGGAACTAATGGATCAGCTGGAAATATCTGACCAGAAATGACTTAAACATCTCTGAAGTATGTCCTTGCCCTCTATAAATGGGGACAGATATCCCACCATAACCCTGACACTGACCCTATCAGTGTCTTTGCACTGTAGCTGTCACAGATCTGACCTACAGTCACTCGGAGGAGTTTCTCTTGCTCCAGATGGAGCTGTACTGCAGGACAAGTCTTAGACAGAAGATGGCCTCGAGGATGGAAGGAGTGGGGATGGTGTGAGTAACTGCATTGCTTACAGCCCAGAGCCTCCTCCTCTTCCTCTCCTTCCCATCCATCTCCAGAATGAGGGGGCATGTCATTTCATCTAAGGGTGAGGATAGGTAGGGCAAGATCCCTATTCTTCCATCACACCTGTAGAGTACCTTATGCAGTCCAGTGGTTACACAGATTTGCAGGGCTGAGGTGTCTCACAGACTGCATGTCCCCAACTCCAATCAGACAGAGCAACTCCAGAACAGCAACTATTGTCCAAAAGCCTGTGATTCCACTGTGTTGAGTAGCCTTCCCTTCAGCATGAAGCAACTTTCCCCCAAGCCCAACCCTTCTCCTGACAGATGCTAAAGCCTATGTCTGCTCTGTATTCTGTTTGTCTCTTTGAGTTTCTGATTAGAGCCATGGAGACTCATCCCGTTGAGAATGAGTAGGTTAGGAGCAAGAGAAAAAGAAATTTTCCAAGTGTAACAGGATAACCTGAAAAAACAATATGCAACAGGTAGAATGAAAGAGGAGAAAGGAATACATCACAACCTCCTCCGTTGCCCATCATTTCACTAAAGTCTCCAATGGACCTCTGGTGATCCTCAGTTTTGTTAAGTGATGTAAAGAGTTTGGTCACTTCCTCCAGCCACTCCAGCCCAGGACCCTGCTGTGAGGAGAGACGGCAGCGTCAGCACGTAGGTCCAGAGTGGGACAGCAGCGGGCTGGGCCAGGCAGGGCTGGGCCGGGGAGCATGGTGCTGCCAAGCCCTGGTCTCTTGGCTGTGCCTAGAGAGGGCCGAGCCGCTGTGCAGGGCACCTGGTGCTGCCGCAGCTCAGGAAAGCCAGCAGCAGGAGAAGGTCAGGTGCTGCTGCCCAGGGACACGGTGCCACGCCAGCACCCCGACCGCTGGGGCCCCCCAGGCTGGAGCTGCCTGTGGAGCTGGTGTCGCCGGCCGAGGGGCCCGTGCAAGGCCGGCAGCGGCTCTGGGAAGGGCAGCTGGGAGCGCGGAGCGATGGCCCCGGGGCCTGAAGGCGGCTCCGTGGGAGGGAGCGATGGGAGCGGAGCCACCTGCAGCTCCACTGGGTGTGCGGGAGTGCGGGCTGGGGCTGCCCCCGGCATGGGCACCTTGGCCGCAGGAACACTGGTGCCCTGGAAGTAGGCAGAGGGGAGGGGGGCGGCGGAGCAGCAAGGTTTGGAAGTAAGTTGAGTGGATGAAGCTAGTTGTAGTGGTTTCCATAATTTTATTCTCATCAGATCTTAACCGCTGTATTATATATTCCCCCTGGGCCTCTTAGACTTCTGAGAGCATTTTCCCACAGTATTCTGCCCTACAGGTCCCTGAAAGGGCAGAAATCTGCTCTTACGGAGTGGAAGGCTATAATTCTGCTTTCTGTTTTGCACAGCCACTGTGCAGTCCAATCTTGGCAGCTATCCCAGCTTGTCTCCAAAACCCAAATAAGATCACAGGTCTGCAAGTGTGCACAGACTTTTAAGTTCCTCCTGCTCAGGATCTAGCTCAGACTCTTGTCTTACATATGTCTGGGGTCAAGCTTGAAAAGCAAACCAGTGAGTCAAGATGAAGATGAGGTCTCATGACAGTAATCAGGGTCAGACAAAGTCCAGTGATCACCAGTTGTGTTCATAGATATGAGACAGGTCTCAGGTCAAGCTGGGAAGTCATCTGTGTGTCAGAGTCCAATCTGAGATCAGTGGGGTCCAAGGCCAGAAACAGGCACAGATGTGTCACAGCTGGAGCTGTAACTCAGGTTGGGGCCAACCACTAGAACTCCAGCTTTAAAGGTGCTCCCATGGGAATTGGAGTCAGCCCTGGCTAAAGCCCTTACAAACTTCCTGCAGTCCCTGTTGGAAAGAAGGACTTTGCCTTGTCACCGGATCCGGATGGCCGAACTCATGACATACACAGTATGGTTAAATCATGTTCATTTATTGCCCGAATAGATACATTTTTATAGCAAACAACAGTGGGCGTAGCACACAGATACAGTTCCCCATTGGTTGATTTATACTGAACAACAACTCTTAAATTTAGCCCCTTGTAGTTAACAACTTTGGCCTTGCAGTTATCAGTTCTTGGTCTTGCATCCGGGAGGCGTATTTTTCTCAGCCTGCAAAACTGCTTAGGCTCCTTCTTTTTGTAGTTCAAGGCTAGTCCAGTATCACAGTTGTTCACAGATTTCTTAAGCATCTGGCTTGCTCACTTGTCATATTTCATGTCCTCCTTGCTGTTTCAAGAAATCCTCAACATTGCCTGACACACCTCATGGAACAGCAACAGGCTTTGGGCATTTTGGCCCTGAATCACAAGTTCCTGTCTTCCAAGACACAGTTGCTGGGCATTCAGACTCAAGATTTCAGTGGGGCACATGGATGTCCTGGTGGGTGAACAGCAAAGGAGACTTCACCTGTTTGGCTCATCCTTTGCAACCCAGGGGTTCTGTCCTACATCTCACAGCAGAGCAATATCTGGACCCTTGTCTCTCTAGTTCAGTGCCCATTTGGCCCAAGATCTTGGTCCCTGCTTCACTCGGCCCTAGGTGAATGAGCTGCATTTGGCATTGGCATGGACATGAGGAGACTGTGTCCTATCCCAGCCACCAGCAACACTTCATCATCAGGTGATACACTCAGGGATGCAGCCTGAATGAGGTGGGCAGGATTTGTTGGCCTTTCTCCCTGTATGTAAAGCAAGAAAAAGAGGGCTCAGGAGACAAGGACTGAATTTCAGTGCTAGTCCTCTCGGCACCTCTCTGCCAGGTTGAAGCTACCACCATTCAGCTGCAGAGGGGCTCCATCTGGCAAAGGGAACATGCTACTCCATTGTGCTCATGCACACATCAAGGAGGAGTCCCCGTGCTATGACTCACACATGCCCTCATGATGAGGGTTACACAAGTACAGACTTATCTGTGCACATGCACATACGCATGTCATCATGCAAAAATCTCACATGCTTGCAAAAATCTCACTCATGTAAAGCCAGCATGTAGTCAAGCACACACACAAAAGTCATGTACAGGAAAACATCAGCACATGTGGACTCTGCTGAGGAGATGCAGTGGACCACACTGGCAGAACAGGGCTAAACTACTCTGGGGAAGGATCAGGCCCCAGACATGCTCTTAGTATTGCCTGAGGACCTGCAGAGACTGCACAGAGAGGGGATGAGGCAAAAGAGCCCAGTGACATTTTCCCGAGGGCACTTTTAGTTGGGATAGGGTCAAACCCTCACAGCAGAAGCCCACTTGTGTGCAACAGTAAGTGACCATCACAGAGAGATGGAGGGAGCAAGATAAAAAGAGGTGGCACATCCTTAAGGGAGTCCATGTCACATGGGATTCCTTGGGCATCCAGCCAAGAAGTTCAAGAACAGTGCCCCTTTCCTGACAACAGTGCTGCAAAACAAACCATGGGAATCACCCACGTGCACATCACCTGCTTGTATTCACCCCTCCAGCACTTGATCTGAGTCTTCTGCCTGTGCTGATGTGTTTCTGCCCCAGAAGTCCTTGGGCCTTTTATCTGGCACTTAAAGAAGGCTTCTAATGGGAAAGCACGTGGGATAAGCCAGGAAATGAAAAGGCAAAATTGCAGGAAATGAGAACTCAGCCCATATCATTAGCTGAGATGTTTTGCATTTGACATGAGACTGTCAGAAAATTATTACCTCCACAAAGGGTGCCTCCGGTCCTGGGGCAGTGCAGGGCTACTATAGAAGCAAGCCCAGCTCTCTGCTCTCTCATCCTCTTCTCTCGCCTCTTTCTCCTTGGAAATAGGTGTGTGTGATGCCTCTCCTCCTCCTCCTTCAAGATCAGCTCTCTCCTCAATGAATGTCTGAGTTGATATTAGCTGTTCTAGTCTGGGGATGGCAGCTTCTTCTCACAGGAGAAAGAAGAGGAGAGAAGGTCTTCTACAGAGTGAGGCTGGGGCTTAGCTGAGATTGATCCTGGGCTTTTAGCTAGGCAGTGTATGGTAGACCAGAAGGTGCCTTGACTCGTCCCATGACTCAACATAGTGCTGCTCCACATATGCCACTGTACTTGCTTCCCCCCTGCCCTCTCCCAGGTGCACCTCTGGCACTGAGACGTGTGCTGCTCAGACAAGTGACAGTCATCCAAGCCATGCCAGCCATTCTGTGACCTCTCCTGTTTTGGCAGCTGCTACCATAGCAGAACATGCCTCCCCTGCTAAAGCTGCTGGAGGTGATCCCAGAGAAGGAACGCCACAAACCCAAAAGATGGTTCTGAACAGGAGACAGAGCTTTAGTCCATTGTATTTAGAACAGCTGTTAATTCCTGGCTTCTCCTGCAAAGAGTGGGAGAAAGGAGCCAGTCTGGGCTCTCTGAAAACATGGCCAATGCCTAAGTTTCCTTCTTCCACTCTTTCCCCTCTCTGTTTCCTTTGATGTCACTACCTCCCAACACCAGCCTAAGAGGGGAACTGATGGTCCCCTTCTCTCTGTGAGGCAGGCAGATGGACACCCTGCAGGAGTTCCACCGTGCACAAGTGGCTGCCCCCAGTGCTCTCTGTGAGCCACCTCATTAAAGTTGTACTGCATCCAACTCTAGGCCTCCGAGTCCTCCTTTCCTCTGTGGCAACTCTTCCAATCTGCTCAGGAAAAAAAAAGTGGCTTTTTGGAGGGGTTTAGATTAGGTGTACTAATCTAATCTTTATTAGATTAGGGGATTCTTCATCATTCCCAGAGGAAGGGAAGTGTGGGACTCACTGCAGTGGATTGTCTTTGTGCCTTGTCCCCTGGAGCTGAGGAGGACATCCCTGGCTACTCCACAGCCAATAGTCCATCAGACCTTGCCTTTCTGCTTCTCTGCCAAGATATACCTTCCCTGGGCCCTGGAGCATGTTCTGTGAATGGGAGCCCAACCAATGAATGCCCAATCCTTAAATGAGGAGGGCATGGCTGCAGGAGTCCATGGAGTTGATCAGCAGCCCCACAAGCTCTTGGGGCAGGAATTGCCTCTTGGTCTGGGTGGAGCTGTGCTAGGGTAGGAGGCTTGGACAGAGGATGGCAAGAGTGGGAATGGGAAGATAATAGCCCTGGGGACAGCCCACAGCCTCATCTCCGCCTTCCCCTCCATCACCTGTTATAGGCTTCATAGCCAGCACATACGGGCACAGGCAGATGGGATAGGAAGCTCATACAGTCTTACAGTACCTGGCATGGTGCAGCTGCTGCCCAGACATGCAGGGCTGGGGTAATTCACAAGTTAGTATTGGTAACTGCCCCACCCAGGCTACACAATGGAGTCTCCACTCCCTGTGAGCCCAGCACCCCCATGGGCAATGGCAGCTCCAGGACAGCAGCCAGTGCCTAAAGCCCCACAGCTGCTTTGTGACACCTTGTCTCTCCTAAGCCCGTGACAGCTTTCCTGGTCCCAGGCCCCCCAAGGACACACCACTGCCATATTCAATCCCTGCTCTAGAAAGGCTCTGTGCAAGAGCAGTTACCTGCTTGAGTCCCACTGTACCACTGGGGTAAGAGTGGGACACGCTTCTGCACTGAGCAGCTACTCTGAGCTGTCTCTGATGGCCCACTCTCGGTCCTCTGGTATTGGCTGATGTTCGTGGGCACCAGCTGGATCAAAAGCCTTGGCACATCAGAGACTTCGTCCAGGAGCAGCCTCTGAGGCACAAGGCACCTATTCACATCTGGAGCTCTGGGACTGCCTTTCCCACAGGAAAAGGTGAAATCCAGGCAGAGGGTCCTGCTCCCCAGCTCAGGTCTGAGATCCTTCATCTACATCTTGGACTCTTGCTAAATTGCCTTGTGGACTGCAGGTGGCCTCTGACTGCCCAGTGGTGATGCAGGGTAATGAAGGTGTCTAGGCACTGACCCAATCTCCCCTGGAGTACCATGTTGTCAGGGTCTGTCTCAGCTCTGCAGGCTGTAAGTGGCACAAAGCATGTGTTCCCTGTGCATCCCTGCATCCCACTTTTTGGTCATTTGACGTCCCGTTGATCACTGGGCAAGTGATAGCCCAAATGGTACCCAGAAAGAACTTGGGCTTTCTACAGTCTTATGACCCCTGCCTTCTCATGACTTGTTTACAGTGTTCATCTTCCCTGAGTTTCTATGCTGCACTGTGGTTTCATTATTAATGCCAACTTTTAGATATACTTTCCAATGATACTCAAAAATTTCTTTTTAAGATCTCTGCCCTCAGGTCAAGGTGGTGATTAAATGCTTATTATCCTCAAGGAACCACGATTTCCTGGGTGTAGAGAAGAAATTCCTGAAGGCACCACTGGGCTTGAAATAAGGGTTCAGGTATGAAGGGTCCTGTGGACCAGGCAATGCTCCCCTCACACTCTTCCTGCCACAATTCAGATCAGAGCCACAGTCTCTACTCATCTCTCCAGGCTCTGGGCAACTTCTTGCTGTTCCCAGAGACCAAGACCTCACTGAGACCTGCAGCAGTGACACTGAGAGATTCACCAGTGCCAGAGAAGCTCCATCATCTCACCTCTTCTGGGACACCAGAGCCTTGTTCCATGGGGAATCTGTCCCTCCAGCAGACCTCATACTGACAGGATCTGCAGCAACATAATGGAGGGCAGGTCTGTGCCACCAAGGTAGGAAACCTCTCCCCATGCTAGGCTTTGCTGGTGAAAGTGCTAGGCTGTAAGGAAGGAAGGCACAACCCCTCAGTGTGTATTCAGGGACCCAGCGAGATGGCAGGGAATTGGAAATGGAATGTTACTTTATCGTAGTGTTTCTCACACCTCCTGGTGTGGCTTGGTCCCAGAAAATGAGGACCGGACACCACAGGCTGTTTTGGGGGGCTCTGGACAGTGGGAAAGCAGGGAACTGGGAACACAGAATTTGGCACACCACAACTCCCCTCTGGCAGGAGGTGATAGGCATTTTTGCAAGGTGGGATCCATACTGAGCTGAGGTGCATGCTGAGACCAATCCACCTGTTTATGGCTGAGGGAGTCAGAAAACCACCTCCCAGCCCCAACAGCAGAGTTGCTAGAAATGACTCAGCAGGGAGGGTGAAAGAAGAAGTAGGGAAGATAAAATGTTTGTTCTCACACCTGAAACACATCCTTTCTGGTTCTGCCTGCTCTGGCAGTGACTCATTTTGGTCCCTCAGCCAACAGCCCACTGAACCTCTTCATGGAGGACACCCTGGGGGTTCTGGGATCCTGCAGATGGCCATGTGGAAAAATCATCCCGTGACCTCTCTGTAGATGCAACCTACATCCAGCTTTCCAATCACAAGAGTAGACAAGAAAGCACAGAGGATGTGAGCCTGTTAAACTCAGAAGGTTAAAGCAGACCCTCTGCCTGCACCTCTAAGTGACCACTCAGCCTTCAATGGGTCTCCCAATCTTTAGTAACCTAAGAAAAGAATTAGCCCTATGGACAATCAGTATCAGTATGTAATATAGCTAGGAAAAAAAAAAAAATTAGAATGTCATTTTGAAGTGATTTAGTAGTGTTCTCACAAACCAGCATATTTGTTATTTGGTCTTCCAGATTTTCTGCTTTTCTCACAAAACCTCGAACCCTCTCTCATACATTTGGTACTTTCCAAGCATGAGGACAGAACTAAAATCATCCTACCTCTGGCATCCAAAACAGCTTGATCCATCTACTAGGTGGAGTAAAGCCACTCATTTTCCTTCCCATCCCTATCAGGGACAGTTCATCTCCTTTCTTCAGGTGTCTCATTCTCTTTGCCTCCTTCTGATGCTCCCTGTTCTGTCTCTTCTGACACACCTCCACTTTGATAGAAAGACTAAGCTCTTTTTGTCACTCCAGAAGGCCTCACTGCAAACACATTCATGTTTACTCCCTCAGAAAGGAAAACTCAGCTAAAGCTTCTCTGAAGCCACCATGGCTAGTTTGGTCAGCTTCCAGAACAGCTGTTTTTCCAGGGCCAGCTTTTTGCTCACCAAAAGGACTTAGCATGACAAGGACACTGAGCACAGAGGGACAAGCTCATACCTAGAAATAGAGAGAACAGATGTTTTCTGTCAGGAAGAGAAACCACCAGGGCACAGGGACTCCCCTCAGCAGTGGTGATTCCCCTGAGCTGGAGGAGATACATGAAAAGCAATGGAACAGCTTGCGGCATGGGTGGGAATCAGGTTGAAGAGAACATCTTACCCAGTCCCAGGCTAACGGGTTTTTTTCACATGCTGAGGGTTTGGCTTATGCCCAGATGCAGGTCTAAGAAAGGAGTTTCCTTCCTCAGGATATTCTGGCTAGGAGGTAAAACCATAAAAGCAGTCGTCTCGCAGCAAGGGCTCCCTTCTGCTACAGTGTTCATCAGAACAGGCTGAGGGAAGAATAAGAGCAGGACAAGCTGGTCAGATGCATCTTCTGAATATTCATTCCCATGCTACAATTAGTTTCAGCTCAGGGGGTTTCATGAGCCTTGTGGCTCATGTGGCAGCCCTCAATAACTCTCCCCAAAGTCCAGTCACTCCTTGAACCTGTGACAGCTTTGATGGACTGTTTTGCTCTTTTCACAGGACCCTGGATCTGATCTCAGCCAGATAAGTCACACCAGCATGCTCTTAATGACATTTGTCTCTGCTGCACAGGCTGGGGAGGCAGACACAGCCTCTCCACAACCCCAACATGCCATTGCTGGGCATTAACTCTGACCTACATGCAAACAGTGCTGGGGAGGGAACAGCTCCACAGGGTACACGCACGCGTGTGCGTGCGCGCGCGCACACACACACAGACTCTTTCTGTGTGATGCTGAATTCTAAAGGCACCAATGTGCCCTGTGTCCAAGTGTTATCCTAGAGCTCAACATCCTGCACACGGGAGCTCTCCCAGGGAGATGTTCAGTCTTTTCCAGGAAAGCAGGGCTCATCACGCATAATGGTTACTCGGAAGACAAACGCCATAAATCCAAATGTCTCCCACTCCTCTTTATTTCCCCCCTGCTTTTATTACTGAGCACGATATCTTATGGTATGGAATATCCCTTTGGTCAGTTTGGGTCAGCTCTCTTGGTTATGTATCCTCCCAACTTTTTGTGCACCCCATAGCGTCCTTGCTGGCAGGGCAGCATGAGAAACAGAAAAGACCTTGACTCTTTGCAAGCACTACTCAACAACAAATAAAACATGGGAGTATCAACATTATTTTCATCACAAATCCAAAACGCAGCACTATGCAAGCCTCTATTAAGAAAATTATCTCTATCCCAGCCAAAACTAGGACACCCAGGTGCAGAGGAGAAACTTCCAGAATCCACTCACGGTTTGGACTTAACCACCTACAGCAGTATCTGAGAGGCCTGGGTCAGTAACCCCAGCTACATCAGTGAAGGGGCACCATATTGTTCCAATATTCCCCAGAATGAAAGGCACATCACATCAAAGGCTGCAAGTCCCACCAGAGCTGCCAGAAAAAAACAGGGTTATGTCATGCTTTCCCTTTCACAGGTTGCCCAAAGAGTTCCAAGGAGGGAGCTGGTTCTTGCAGGCTGCCATCTTCTCCTCCCTCTGCAGACTCAAAGCAGTCCAAACCTCGCTGCAGAGTGTGGAGAAAGTCTCTAGCTGCTGCTCCAGCCAAACCTTCTTAGGACCCAGTCTTGCTGACTCAGGGAGGCCCTCTACAGAGATGACAGCCTGGTATTCATTCCAATGAAAGGAATGAAGTTGCAATTTTTGCTATGCCACGAGTTTCCTAGAGCTAAGGGCAGGTGTTTCAGCACTGGGAGATTCTTATTTGAGCAGTGAGGCCACATCTGGGCTTCTCAGAACCCTTCAAGTCAGATGGTTGTTTGACCATCCTCTCAGGCAAACATGCCCTGCAGTAGAACTGCTGCCTCTAAACTCCAGGTAAGATTGCCAAAGGGGCCATGGGCACCTGAAAATTAACATAGTAGATTAAAAAAGAGATCATACAGTTGACTTTCTGGCAATAGCAGGCTACTAGGAGGGCCTTATAGACTGAGCATTTTACTCTGATGTGATGACAGAGCAAACTGCACCAACTAGACAGCCTAATTAGAGTCAACTTCTCAAAGAAATTTCAGTCCCAGAAAGGAAACAGTTCTTGGATCTCAGCTTAATTTCTCAGAAACACTTTCTAGAATAAAATTACTGCTTCTGTACCTTTACAAGAAGAGTTCTTCATGCTAAGATAGAATTTTAAGTTTCGTGGAGGTCACTACACTAACATCAAGGAAACTGTATCACCACAAAGTCTTCCACAGTCATAGGCAATGCCTGTCATATTCCTTGAGTTTACACCAAATGCCATCAGAAATGGAAATGGATGCTGTTTGTGAGGTTCCTGATCTGTGCTGGTTCCTTGCAGCAATGCACACTGCTGTGTGTGATGGTCACCGTGTCCTGCTATATGCCCATGGTTCATAGGCAACACTGCACAGCTGTGCAGGCAGCTCTGTTTGAGGGTCCCCAAGCCCTGCTGATGCACCAGAGTTGGGTCACAGCTTTCTGTGGGGGTCTCTGAGCTCCTCCACTAGTCTGGAGCTAAGCATGGTACTCTGTGTGTGTGTCTCCCAGATCTGCCAGTGCATCAGGGTTGAACTGCTGCGTACATGTGTTCCCCAGCTCCACCTGTGCATTGTGGTTGAGCATACTGCTGTGTGTGAGGGATCCTAAGCACTGCTGGTACCTCAGGGCTGCTGGGAATGCTGCTGTGAGCAATAGTCCCCATGTACTGCTGGTCTCAAGAGTCGTCCCTAGAGCTCCAGGCCTTGCAGCAGGCAACCTTGCGCACAGACCGTTTCCCATGGCTGCCCACAGCTGGGAGGTTCCTGTTGAACCACAACTCCTATGTACTACCATGATGCAGTGCATGGCAGAAGTACCTTCCCCAGAAAAAGCATGGACCTGGCATGACATCTCCCACCTGCTTTGGAGTCATGGAGATTTACTCTATATACATGTAACGCAGGTGTAGACAGAAGGTGAGAGGTGTGGAAAAATCAGCTGGCCGAAATGAACACCATCTCAGGGACCTGCAACATGAGAGGTATGCATTCAAGAAGCATCTCCAGCCCCACAGAGAGTATAACGGCCAAAGAAGTCCATGAGGGTACTGGAAGAATTTCCATGGAGCAGGAAATCACCATCTGCTCAACCAGACTGAGAGGCCCTGGCAGGTTTCACAAGCCCTGACGGGTCAGAAAAGCAGGGATCAAGGGGAAGGAGGCCAGAGAACAGCTGACTTAGGCAGGAAGGTCCCATCTAACAAGCAGCAGAGCTACCCAAAGCTTCATTTCAGCTTAGCATTGTGGTCTTCAGTGAAGTCAAAGGTTCTACTGCAGATCTTCTCCCAGCTGGGGACTCATCTCTTTCTCTGTCTCTTGGAGTCGCTGGTGTCACTGGTGGAATTTCAGTCCCAGAAAGGAGAAGAATTACTGGATTTCACAAAATACAAGCTTAATTTCTCAGAAACACTTTCTACAGTAAAATTACCTCTTCTCGGGCCTTACAAGAATCCTTCATCCTAAGAAAGGACTTAAAGTTTGTTTGAGCCAGGAATAACAGGAAGGAACCTGAATCACCAGAAAGTCTTCCACAGCCTCAGATAGTGCCTGTCCTATTCCTTGAGTCTGCACCAAATGCCATCAAGAGTGGCAACAGATATGTTTGCACAGGAGCACAACATAATAACACTTCTCTGCTATTGAAACACCAGTACCTTCCAACACTGTGAACTGGAGAAAACTCTTCCCAAAACAGGGGCCTCAGGCTGATTTGCAAAGGAAGGAGAAAGGTTGCTAGAACCTGCTCAGAGGAAAGGTCAATGGATGTAGCTTCCTGAAGAAGAATAGGAGGAACGCTGCACCTTTGCATGCCTGTGGCAGGAACAAAGACATTAGTTCTCTCCTAGCCAGCATGGGAGCACCTCCCAGTGTTTTCCCAAACTCCAGAGCACTGCAGAAGTGGCTCTGTTCCCCAGGTCCCACTTTTACCTTGAGAGGGGGCTCAAGACCACACAAGCTGAGAAGCCCTGACCTCAGGGCTGAAAGCAGCCAGGCTACACTCCTGGGAGTCAGCAGTACAAAGTCCAGCTACCTTCAGAGCTCCAGCTCCGTGGGTTTTCAGAACTCTATCTCAGGATTATCAGCTTCTCTCTTCCCCCACCCACATTCTAGTCTGACATTCTCTTCCGAGGCTCAGAGTAGATGTGGGCACTGAAGCCTAGCAAGGCAGTCTAGGCCCAGGTTTTCACAGTTACCTGGCC
Source organism: Chauna torquata (assembly GCA_013399475.1). Taxonomy (NCBI): domain Eukaryota; kingdom Metazoa; phylum Chordata; class Aves; order Anseriformes; family Anhimidae; genus Chauna; species Chauna torquata. The sequence goes on from VXAL01017356.1 coordinate 21,772, forward strand.
CTGGAAATTGGCAGGCAGGTGTGGGACTCCAGACTACACTTGTCTGAAAGTATGCACCATAGTGCTCTGGGCAGCAGCCACAAGTATTGTTAGCAACACGCACAGCACCCACAAAAGTGTGAGGCTCAGCAACCTGGTGCTTGTAGAGAACACAGAAGCTGAGGAAATGGCCTCATGATGACCCACACTAGTCCTTCATACCTGACCCACAGCTAGTGTCCATTAGAGCAGCACCTGCCGAGCTCACCAGCCACTAAAGGAAAATCCTGACACATACATGCTTTGCACACACAAACTGCACATCTAATACGGTTCTCCTATGAGAACATCAGTGTCTGATTTAGGCTGAGCAATATTACAGTCATTTTCTGAGAGGATTTCTGATGAACATGTATATGCACGTGTTTTTGCAGGTGAGCAAGTCTGTGTGTGTGTATGTGTGGTGTTAGTGGGCTTGTGTGTGGGCATGTGTGTGCAGGTGCATGTACATGAGAGTATACATATATCTGGAAACAAACATGGATGTGTGATTTTGTATAAAAGTATGAACATGTATGTGATCACATTTCTTTGGGGAGGTGCATGTGTGTGTACAGGGCTCCTGTACATGCACGTGTTTTCATGTACGCTCACACGTAAGTACACATACACGTTTTTGTAGGCATGTGTGTGTTTTCATCTCTGTGTATGACTGCATGTGCACACACATCAGTGTACATATATGCTTTTGACAGTACATACCTGTGTGTCCAACAAAACATGTGCATGCACCCTCTGTATGCACATGAGCACTTTTTTACATACATTTGTTTCTATGTGGTTGTGCAATTCCTTCCATTTGCTTGTGATGTCAATAGTTGAGATCAAGGTAAGAACACGGGGTCCAACTGAAACTTGCAGTGAAACTGTACTGTGACTTGGACAGCCCACAGGGCAAGCCCTGGTGACTGTGCGGGTTTGCCCAGGACAGCTGCACCATCCTTGATGTTACCTTGAAATAGTGCCTGTGTTTTCTGTCATGTTTGCTAAGAAGCAGCAACCTCCAGCCCAACATAGAAGACAGGAACAAAAGAAGGAGAGGTGGGAAAAGGATGGCGCCCAAGCCCTCTGTCTAGAAAAGGCCCC
>VXAL01017357.1:0-11773 GCA_013399475.1 Chauna torquata
TCTGTGATTCTGTGATTATAGCATCTGAACAAAACCACATAATTACAAGTGAAAAGTTGCAAAGAAAATAGGTTAAATTCATGCCATTTCCCATTCATGTTATATCGTTGTCATAAAGATGGATTGACTGGAGAAAAGCATGGGTTATACTGTTCATTTTTCTCAGTTTGCTCAGGAGGGTTGATTGTTTTCTATCTCACAGCTTTCTTAGTAGTTTACAGTTGGTTTGTTTTCAAACAAGCAGGAAACAAAGCTTTCCATTACATTTCAGCAGAAGCTACAGATAGAAAATCATTTTACACTTAAATGCCCACTATTTCAGAATTCAAGCATTTCAGGCATCATGTATCATATTTGGAAAATATGCATATCCATATGTACTCATAACATGACACCAACTTCTGACATCAAGATTGGAGATATTGATAGCCTATTTTCTCATACAGGAGACAAGGTCTCATTTTCTTCTCATTACTCTTGCTGGAATCTGAAGTAATGTCCTCAAGACCACTGTGAATGCATGGAAAATCACACCAGCTGAAGATAGTGCTTGCACTGATTGCTTTCTTATTTGAGCTGTAGTGGACTTGATTGTGCAGGGCAGTAGATTAGAAGCAAAGTTCTGAGTGCTGCTTGAGAGCAAAGCAACTGCCAAAGACACCTAGTTCACCATAATGTCCACAAAAAGAGGGGGTTTTGTAATCCATTACCATATTCTAAAACACACCATGCTATGAGCTTCAGAGTACAGGGTCACATTTAAAGCAATACCTGAATATCTGAAGTGCAGTGATTTAGACGTCTTACTTGGAACAATGAGTCATGAAACCCAGCAAATCTGACCATACAAATATGCACAGGCACAGAAAATCACATGCAGAGATACTGGACTGGATTTCTTCCCTTCTGAATAATGCTGCCATATAGTTCAGTTTTAAGCATTATTGTAAGTAGAATTAGTTCACTCTCTTACTCTTCATGTTTAGGTAGGTTCAGCCTGTTTGGCAGCCTGTTAGCTGTTTTCTAATCTTCAGAATTGAGCTTTTCATTAGCTTTGAGAAAATATCTGTATTTTCACTATATATATATATGGGAGACAACAATGTTTGTCAGATTTCACACGCAACATCTCCAAGATAGCACATTCACTTACTGTTTTAGCTGGGGTTCTTTGTATTTCATATTTTCATTGGAAAAAAAAAAAAGAAGAAGAAGAAAAGATAACTAGCCACCCATTAATGAATTTTAGCTCATTAAAGGATAAACTAGCCTCAGCCATTTCCATTTGTCACCACTTTTGGTATCTTGTTAATCATTTGTCCTTCCCTGTGCCTGTAGCGATCACTACTAGCATGACAGAGGGAAAAACCAAGACTGAGCTTGTCTCTCCACACCCAGGAAAGCTGGACTGCAACTGCTGACATATACCAGTTCCTCTCCAAATGATAAAAAATACAGTCACAAATGATCTTCCATCATGTTATTCTACCAAATATTCTACCAATGGAGGAAGATATCAAGAGAAACTTGTGCCTATAAATAGGCTACAGTTTTCATGTTAACATGGTATTTTGTCTTATATAATTAACGTCATGCTTGTAGTCAATCTGCCACAGCAGAATGCTGAGTATGCCTTCTGCTCTCAGACTGCAGAGAAAGTAACATAGAAGAGTAACTCCAGCCACATCTGTAGGTGGCATGTTCAAATTCTTTTTTATTTACCCAAAACAGAAAAACAGATCAAGACAGATGGAAGAGCTATTCCATAAAATGAGAAATAGCAGAATGGGCAGGGTTATATCCTTTGGGTTCTGTGTCTGGTCCACATAAGCTCTGTTCATAGAATTGGCACAGGCTCAGCCTCTCAGAGCATGCAGTTTAGAAGCAAGTGGTTGGCCCCCCGCACCAGTTATAAATAAAACTTAGAGGGAAAATGGGCCTTTACAAGGTGCTGTTTTCTCATGGTTCACTGCCTTGGAATCCTGCACCTGCTGATCTGTTTTTGTTTGCTTGTTTGTTTCTGCAGTTTTAAGTCACACCAGCTTTAAGCACTGTAAGCTTCCAGAAAAGTGTCATTTGTTATGTATATTTAAATAAGTAAATATAAATGTAGCCTCTGTACTGGTCAATGCAATTATTTAATAACGTCCAAGTCCAAAGCACCATATATTAGTAAGAAAAGAAAAATATATGGGGATACTTGAGCTTAATGTGAAACTGTAAACACAACTGCAATTGCAAAAACAAAAAAAACTAGAGTGCCTTAGAAAGTCAAGATCAAGTCTACAGGATCACATGCACTGAATACAGCCTTCAGGTTTTTTTGAATGAATTATACTTTCCCCTTACAATATATTCTCCCCTGTCAGAGCAGGCTTGTAAGGAGCTCCATCTGAAGGAAATTCCTCATACTGGGTTTGTCTGAGCTGGTTCTTTGCTGTTTGGAACAGTGGTATCAGCAGATGGACACTACATATTAGCTGTCAATCTGAATATTTTCAAGAGTAAGTGCAGAATGTCTGCTTCAGTGTCATCTTCTCACTAGACTTCAACTGAAACAGTCTCATTAGCTCAAACAGGCAATGCTGATCCTGCAGAGCTGGAGACAACACCTCTGGCTACACAAATAGTCTTCAGCTACTGCCCTCTTCCTCAGAAGCTATATAGTAAAATAACACCAGTAAAAGCTTAGAAGGGAGGCTTATTTCATAACACCTGACTTGGGAACACTGAATCAGATGTCATGCTTTCTGTTTTATGAACAATTTTTAGCAACTATTAAAGGCTGAAGCAAAGCATTGATTGATTCATAGCAGCTCAATGTCACTCAGAAGTGAAAAGCTTAAGGCAAGCCAACTCTATTTTAAAAAAATGAGAGCACTGGTAACATAGAGGATTCCGTATCTTAGTTGTCAGTAATTTCAGTTTGTGCTTTCTGGCTAAACAAAACCTTATTCATCTCTTCCTTTAAGCCTCTTTTTGTGTCGTACATAGTGTGTTCCCAGAAGATTCCATAGGCAAGTCTCCCTAAGAGCTCTACGCTTTGAAACACCAGTAATGTTAATTGCAGCATGGCATCACATTTGTTTTCTGGCTTCTAGACACACTATGCATGGGCAGATGTCATATCAGGATTTCAGACACCACAGAAAATGACAAGTGTAAGGATTTTATCACCATAGTTGTGTTACAGTGGGCTATCACTGTCAGCTGGCTCAGTAAGCCTTGAAGTCCGCTCCATGAAGCTGTGATCTGATGGTCAGGCAGTACTGCATACTGCAGCTTTGTCCCAAGTTCAAGATGTATAGCTCTTAGTAACAGCAGAAGTTGTGACTTCAAGTATGGCAGGAAAAGAGAATTAATATTGATCTGCTGTCCATGCAATCCAAGCACACAGGACTGGTATGAATGTGAAAGAACAGTTTCTCAGAGACAGCACTAAAATAAAGACAGTGATAATGACGCAAAGAAAATGTTTGCAAAGTGGAGCTGGGCATTGGTTTGCTAGAAGAACAAAGCACTATTCTGCTTTTTCATGCATGCAGATAAGCACTGTTTCTGAAACTCCTCCTGCAGCCAGTACATCCTACATGGATCTAAAGTGATTGTGTATGGCATGAAACATTTTCCTTTTTTAAACTCCGGCTTCTCTGCACTGCTACATATAAGTTGCCTCTTTTCTTGCCTTCAAAATTGAGGCATTGCATATATAAGGGCGTTACAGGACACAGTTCGGTGTCTCTCTCCCTGCTGGAACAGCATAGCATTCTGCTGTCCCCTACAACCAACCTCTCATGGTGCTGTAAGCTAACCCCTGGAGGGCAAGCAAATGAAGACGACAGAACAAAGGAAAGCACAGAGAAAGAAAACATGAAAACCTTCTCTGTATTTATCATCATCATTATTCCCATTCTTTATTGGCACTAAAAGCATAAAAACTCCAGGAGGAAATGCGATGTTTTGCAGAACAACTTGCAGAGTAAAGCAGAATACATCAGACCAGGAAGAACTACAGTGATGACAAGTGAAGCACTGGTTCCACTGAGTCAATGGTAACTCTTTTCCTCCCATCTTCAGTAGTGTCCAAGCTTTGCCCCATGAGTAATCAAATTAAGCTACTGTTAGGACTTCAGTTTGATTCACATGGCCCACTTATTTAATTTGTTAAACTTAATTTCTCTAGCAGTTATTCTTGGGAAACACATAGAAGGAACTTCAACACCTTGTGCGTTAGATTGCATACTTGGAGCAATAGCAAGTAGGAATTATATCTCTAAAACAGAACTTTCCCCCTCTTTTTTTTAGCTGTAAGGGAAGTCAATATGAGCAGTAAATGATGACTGTTCTCCTCCCTGTTGCCCCTTTACCTCTTGGACCTTCAGACACTGATTTAGCTACATTGGCCAAAGCAATAGAGAGATGACAGGATTAAAACCTTTGTCTCTGCCCACCCACCTACTCTGGTCCCAAGAAGCCTGCCCAGAAATAACATCTCTGTGCAGGCATCAATGGCAAGGAATAGCCAAGCCTCATGACTTTGAATGCCATATTTTTCAGTTTCTGCTTTCTATTTCAGTACGGCTTTCCTTGTAGCTGTGTTATGAAAGAAATGAAAAAAAAAAACCTGACCTCAAGCATTTTGGGATAAAACTTAATATTAAAGAAAAACATTCAATTTGACATTTTCTTTCATTTTTTCTTGGAAAAAAATGCAAGTCGTAAGTAAATCCCACCATCTCCAACTTTTGAAATACTTAATAGCAAATTACTATTTACCATTTACTAAAATAGCAGTTACTTAAGGTGACAGAATTACTCCCATACTTGCTGCTCTTATCCTATTATTTTAGACTATTATGAAGAACTAATTTTGAGAACTATTTTATGCATTGTTCCAGCTAAACATTTGCACGTTTTTCCTAATACAGTGGTCTTGCTTTTGCTTACATTTTTATGGAACCCAGTGAAAATTAAGATAAATATAAAAAACTGAAAATCAGGCAAGCTCTGTAACTTTTGACACGTTAAGAGTTGTCTTTCTTACTGAAATATAGAAGATAAGAGTGAAACTTGAAATGATATTTTATAGCTAACAACTTGAAATTCTGAATAGGCATGTCAGGAACTGAAGAAAACTCTTCTGATTTGTTCCAAAAAAATGTATTATCCTTGAACACTGTATTCAAAGCAGTATGTTGGAGAGCTCTACACATTAGAACGAGAGGCATTCTCTGACTCTGAAACTACTATGAATTCCTATATTCATTTTGTAGAATGGCCTTGCACTTTGTATAGAAAATTGAAAGACTTGATTTGCTGGTTTTCATTCAGCAGATGTTTTCTTGTACTGAAAGAAATATAATAATAGAGCTATTTGAAATAGTTGTTTTGATTACTATCTTGTTTATTTTAATTTTGTGTTGAGGGATTGTCTTTTAACAAACAATAACTACCAAATTTCAAATGAGTGAACGATTCTGACTTTCATGGTTTTTCACTTGCTGAGCTCTCTCTTAACAATATTGAAGAGGCACCTCAAAAATGGCAATTAAAGAAAAAGAATTAATTGAAATAAATTTAAAGCTTTATTCTGAAAACAGACTTGTCTGCCTCTCTTCTTCTTGCAATGCAATAAAAAGTTGTAATTTTCAAGAAGGTGCTTCCTGCTCTGGCAAAGTAATATATAAACTCGAAAAAAAAAGAAAAAAGTGAAATGACTTCTAGCAGTGACTTAACTGCTTCTGCAATATCTGATGCTAACCTTCCAAGCTCCTTCCGGGTTACTAACTAGGAAAACAATTGCTCTGAGTTCATATTGATTGATACACAAGAAAAAAGCTAGCTGCAGCTATGGAGCTACTGAGCAGCCTATGGAGGTTACCAGGAGCTTGTGTAATTCTGACTGTGTCAGCTGATGTAGCAAAAAAAAATAAAATTGAAAGCTATTACCCCATTTATAAAATTTGCCATCATGTCTACAATAACATTAATGTTAAGGCAGAGTACTTGTCCTTCAAGTTTTCAGGCAATCTCTCTTTCCTCTGACTGTTCACTAGATAAGCGATTTGGCCTCTACAGAGACCCAAGCTATGGGATTTTGTGGCAAAGAGTAAATGAGCCTATGAAAGAAGTAATTGAAATTATGGTTCATAAATAGGAAATTAACTCCAAAAGTACTTCCTTAAGATGTTGTCTAGGAAGTCATTGCTGCAAACACAGCTGTAGAATAAATCAACCAAAATAGCATGATGTCTATACTGATACTCATTATGCCTAATTATTAGTTTCTCCAGGCAGTCTGAATATGTGTGCATGTAAAGCTATTACTTAGAGGAATGCTGACTGACATACTTAAGTATGCCACGTACAGACACAGAAGAATATCCAGCCCTTGAAGTTATGTCATCCTGATCCAACAGGAGCTGGAGTAGGCTGAAGTTCACTTTAAGCTCATTCGCTTTTTGTTTTACTTGAACGCAACTTGATCAGGGTGAAAAGAAAAAGTTATTTCTTCACAACCCAGCTGGTTCACACCTAGCTAGGTTTCTCCACAGAAATGAAGAAAATGAATATGAGTGAGTATAGTGCAGTGGTGATGGATGGTAGGAGTTAAGAATTCATGTACATGGATTCTTCAATGGTCTACTGATGGGATATTGCCTGCTGTGCTCTAGCCCTTTTATGATACGTGAGCAGCACTAGAGAATAATTTCACTCTGGGATATAATGAAATGGGAATCAACTGATTAACCTGGAAAATATTCCAGGTTTGACAATTAGGTCTATGGGATGAGATATTTATTGTATAAGGTAGGATGAAGAAAGAGTTATAATCTGCAGAAAATGCCTTCAAATTGCAAAATGAAAATGAACTACTTATGTCATCCACATTAAATACAAAATTTCATGATGGTATTGCTTCTCTGCAGCATCTATTATTAGTATTAATTCTTTGCATACCCCCAAGAATGAGCTTGGTATTTGATGAATAGATCTAAAAATGTGTCTCTACTCAAGAGAGCTTACAATGGAAGAAAGAATGTGCAGAGTGAATATTGCTTTAGAGTGCTTGTCTTTGCAACTTTAATGCTTTTTATCACAGTATCTTGTGTATAATAAAAAGTGAAGGTTGAAAGTACATTTCAGTGACATTCACTGAATGTCCTCAAAATATTATCCTCCATTTATGGCTAATTTCCATAGAGAGGGCTCTATAGCTTTTTTGTTAAAAACAAAAGTATCAAAAAAGTTAGGTCTGGAATGAAAAGGTGAAGTATTCAGCAACTCCCAAATGATATCAAAATCCAACATCACTTACTGTCTCACTGCCTGATTTACAAAATTCATCAAGCCCTAACCTTACGTCTGTAAGGTCCTGTGATCTCTGTAAGGGTGGAACCCTGAGGCTTATGCTGAATCACTTGAAAATCAAGACCTAGCTATGGTATCTGAAAGCTAACATGGGTTTGGAACAAGGAACAAAAAGAAACAACTATCAGGCAGTTGAGCAAGGCAGGTAAATATTTGAAAAGTCATAGTATTAATTATCTTCGACTTCAGTGCAGACAGAACAGTACTTTACAGAGGACCTAGCAAGCAATCTTTTAAACAAATTCCTGTAAAATATTTTGTTCTGAAAAGTAAGTTTTCAGGGACAATTGCTGTTTCAGGAGGGAAAAAAAGATAAGGCAATCTGCCTGTACTATGAAATAGCCAGCTCTGAGGCATAATCTATTGCTTAGCATCTGAGGTATTTGTATTTTGCTGTAGTGATTTTATATACATTTAGTATTTACATAAAAAAGCAGACTGTGCATTAACAGTGTTAGTATCAAAGACTACAGTCCATGAAATTCTGAGAAATGGCACTTCTGCTCTAGCAATTTATTTCTAAGCATTTTTCCATTGCCTGTAGGACAGAAATGCAATGGCAGAATAATTCTCAGCCAGTATGCTTTGTTGTTTATCAGGCAAAGTAAATAACTGTGTGGGAGGTGAGCAGCATTAAAATTTCAAGGAATGACAATTTGAAAAGCTGGACCACAGTACCTGTTTAACTCATCTTTTCAATAGGCCTTGACTGAGGTTTCCATTTTTGACAAACCACCTAGGGTATTCCCTGAATTCCTTCTATACATCCAAAGTTATTAACAAAAAGCTGATCAGTCACTGGATGCAAAACCCAGCAAGATTTTTTGAAAGGCTACCAAATGGATGCAAGAGTGAGAAGGCCTTAAAAGAGCTTAGTATTTCCTGTTAGGTCAATAACATAGATACAGGTGTTCCATAAATTGGAGATGCAGCTTGCTCAACTTGACTAACAGTGGATATGTCCTATGTTAGCAATATGTCAAAGGCTTAAGACAACTGGAGATAAACTGGGGACACTAGAAAATCCATTTTATATATATATATTTATATATATATTTACGTATATATATATATATTACAACCCAGGACAGATTTCTGCAATATGAATAATTTGCATTATTTTTGCTATTGTTTTCCTGTTATTATTCCCCATCTTTTCTCTTTTGCCTACATAACATAGGTGGGACAAGGAAGAGAATTAATTACTTTTTAAATGTCACTTGGAATATATTAATAAATTGCTTGTAGTACTTGTATAGCTCAACAGTAAATGACTTCAAAAGCTTAACAAACAGCATTTTTTTAAGCATTTAATATATGATACTGTTTTTATGATGCTATTTATAGGTAAATATTTGCATTACAGCAACACTAAAGACTCCAGCTATGAACCTTGTTGTAAAAATGAATATACATGCTTTATCTTTAGGAATAGTGTCTTATTAATAAATCTACATTATTCCCAGGGCAGTGGTCATGGCACCGAGCCTGTCAGAGTTTAAGAAGCATTTAGACAATGCTCTCAGAAATATCGTTTGATTTTTAGGTGGTCCTGTGTGGAGCCAGGGGTTGGACTTGATAATCCTTGTGGGTCCCTTCCAACTCGGGATATTCTGTGATTCTATGATTCCTGTAGCTGAAGGTCAGCTGTCTGTTCCCCTAGCATCTACACCATGCAATAACAAACACAACATGGATATCACTGGCCCCCCAGATACTGGTAGTCCCCTGCACAACCTGACATGCCCAAAATAACAGAATGCCAACTGTATCTTTTTAAATGTGTGTGTGCTATTTCACAGGGGAAGTTTGGCTTTTGCAGGTATTGCTCATCCATTTTCTAGAATAATCAAAACAGCCCATTGTGAGCTGTTTTCTGTCCAGTGCCCAGACTAATAGTCGTAGACTTTTGTGTATGTGTACCTGAGAGGGTAACAACATGATGGGGAAGCTTCTTTTTTCAGCTCATTCCCCACAATAAGACTGCATGATTGGAAATGGCTCCATCAGGAAAAGAGATTTCTCTATTTGTCTCCCCTTTCTCCCTTCCACTCACACTGCTTCTGCAGAACTTCACATTGCCTTAGGGAATTTATCTCCACAGTTAAGATGTAGCTCTGGACCAAACGAATGGAGACTGCTCCATTTTGCTACATCCACTGTGACATAGAAACCAAGACTGTTATTTGCCGCTCCTCAGGTCTGCCCCAGGGCATCCTCTCCTTTTGTCTCACAGCAATGCTTCAGTCACTTGCTGAGGCTGGAAATCAGGAAGAGATGAGATGAGACCCTCAGCCTTCAGTTAACTCAGCCTTTAACTCTGCCTGAGTTAAACACTAGAGCTAAAAGACACATTTGACTCCTCTACGTCACTTAAAAAGGCCTGATTTTGTTTGATTTTAATCTCAGTGCTGAAGGTTCTTCTGGACTTGTTTTGATTGATAGCACCTCAAGTGGATTTCTGTGGGCGGTTATCATTGAGCTTCAATACTTGGTTCTTACTGATGCTTTGTATCACACATTTTCAAAAAGGAACAGAAAATCAAATAACTTCCTATCTGTTTATAATAACATGAGGATAGATAATATATATATATTCCTTCTGTTTTCTACTAATTATATATGTTCAAACTACAGAAAACAAAAATGTCTTCTATGCTTCACTATTGTGATGTGTACTGAAGAATTAAATTCACCTACATAAATTTTCTCAATGAAGTTTTATTAAGCATAGAAAATAGTTTCAAGATGTGTTAAGAGATTAAAGTAGCAGCCTAGACACTTTTGAAGTAGCTCAAGAGCTTCCCTAAGTGAATCCAGGATAGTACAAAAACAATTTTCTAGTTAAAATGAATTTTCATTAGACATAGCAATCACAGAAAAAATCATCTGCCAATGACATAAGCCAATTCCAATAAATAGCAGCATGACAACTCAGTTTAGTGAATATGTGAAATACCTACTGTGAAATAATTAGAACATCTGCTTCTGGTTTAAACTCTCTCCTACATTGGTATGGTTTAACCCAGCAACCTGATCTGGCATGCTGACCCTCAGCAACCTCACAACAGAAGGGTCCCCTGAGAGATCAGGCAAGGTAGACAACTGTTTGATCTTCTCCATATTTAAGGTAGCTATACCAAAATCCCATAGGTACCCGTCTGGGTTCTTGAAATACCCTCTCCTGAGGTAGTCTATGTCAGGGATGTACAGACCCCCTGTGCCAGTCACAGTGGGGTGCTTTTGCCACTCATTCCCAGTTAGGCTCACTTCGGCCTCCAGTACAGTTAGCTGTTGGGATCCCCCTGTCACTCCAGAAACACAAATGGGTTCTGCCCCTTTATAGTTTGATGGCATCAGGGTACACCGTGCACCAGTGTCCACTAGAGCCTTATACTCCTGTGGATCCGATGTGCCAGGCCATCAAATCCACACAGTCCAATAAACCCAGTTGTCCCTTTCCTCCACCTGGCTGGAGGCAGGGCCCCTCTAGTCCTGGTCATCGTATTTGTTACTCACTTCTTGTAAATGCAAATCAGAAGCCCCTTCATTAAGACCAGAAGTTAGATCAGCCCTTCTACTCTGTCTGGAAAACTGCCCACTGGAAACTGGAGCAGCCATTTTCCTGGTAGAATCCCCTTTTGCCACTGTTTTTCCTCGCAACTCATGTACCCATGACTCTAGACTAGAGTCAAGGTAGATTTTCCATCCCTCTTTCTCGTGTCCTCCCTATGGTCATGCAGGTAAAACTACAGGGTGGCACATGGTGTGTGCCCGCTATATCCTCCTCCTGAGCAGAGGAACATTTACTTCTAACAGCTGAGATACTGGTCTGTACGGGTCAGGGAGAAGACTTACTCTCTCTCTCTTTGAGCTGCTAAACCAGTTTCTCCACAGCTGAGACAGGCTTGTAAGGAGGAAGAGGGACTTTCTTTGTGCTGCCAGAGTCGGCCAGCAAATTCATCCACTGTTTGTTCCTCTCCGTCTTTCTAGGTCATTACTGCCAGTGAGCTGGCATATGACAATGGTGCACTCCATACAAACTTCCACCGCGTGGGACTTCACCTGGATCTTTGGATAACTGGTTGTTGTCTAGGTCATCATAAATCACCTCCAGCATGGCTAATTCCCTCAGGTACTGGATACTCCTCTCCATGGTGGTCCACTTGTCTGGGTGGCATATAACACCTTCCTTGAAAGGATACCTTTCCTCAATGCCTGACAGGAGTCACCTTCGGAGGCTGTGGGCCTGTGCCCTTTTGCAATCACTTTATCAATGCCCCCTTCCCTAGAGAGAGAGATTCCAGCTGCTTGGCTTCCTTGCTGTCTAATTCCTGGCTACTGGCCCTGTTACCCAGCATCACAGTAGCCAGGTGACAATGTGCTCACCTGAACAATGGCC
>VXAL01017358.1:9248-24299 GCA_013399475.1 Chauna torquata
CAGGACTGCTGATAAATGATGGAAAGAGGCTTGGAGAGCACTTCTGCCAGCTCCCTCAGTACCCTCGAGTGGATCCCATCTAGCCCCATAGACTTGTGCATGTCTAAGAGATGTAGCAGGTCACAGACCATTTCCTCTTGGATTATGAGGGTTTCATTCTGCTCTCTGTCCCTATCTACCAGCTCAGGAGGCTGGATATCCAGGGAAAACTCAACCAAATCTATATATATTCTACAGACAGCTACTGTCTTGGAGCTATGGAACTGGAAATTGACTTTATTTATTGAGAAAGCAATTCATGTCTTTGAACTAAACCTAAAGCTCATGTGTTTCAGTTAACTGTCTATTATTTCTTCCTAAGAAAACATTACAGAGATGCTGATGTCTTCTTGCAACAGTATGATTATTTGGAAACTTTTAGTATGGGGACATTCTCCAGTTTCGTTTGTGGGGATAACAAAAAGTAACTGGGAAAAAAAAAAAAAAAAGATTCACCAAGTTAAGACAAATGATAATCACTGCATAATTAATGAATCGTCTTCCCTACTGTGTTTAACCCAGAAGGATAATCAAATGTGCTTCAGTCCAAACTAAAGTGTGATATCCTGTGCCAAGTTCTACCAGCAGGTCAGTAAGTTGTTTGCAGACTTTTTAAAACTTGGATTTATTTATCTAGTGGACCTAACTAATCTCTTTTGAATACTACTGAATGTGTTTCTATGAATTATTCATACAACCCGGTTTTAGTATTTGAAGGCTTATAGGATATCATTGATGGTGCTTTTTGTAAATAAGCAGTGCAGAGAAGATAAAAGATTCACTTTATGTATACTCTGACCACATCCTTCTGTTACATTGCTACCTAATTTCAGTGCTGGAAGTGGAAACTACCCTCAGTAGACAAGGGAAGGCTTACACAGTTAAATGCACTTACATATTTAGCTCATGAATGTTGGTCTATATCAATGTTACTTTTATTTTTTTTAACAAAATGTAACAAGGAATATATATGTTTTCTATCTACTCATTTTAAAATTTAAATTCTCTTCCCTGATCTGCATCACTGATTTCTACATGTCTTCATATAGAATTTATATTGATATCAACAGGAATTGTGACTATTTAAGACTTGATCTACCTCCTTCTGCAATCAAAACAAGTCTGACTTCAATTAGAACTCATGTTCATTGGGAAAAGCAGAGTAACTGCAGAGAAAGGAAAGGGAGAGTTCAGACATTTGCTTCTTTTTTATTATAATTGTTTTTGAAGTGACTTTTTAGAAATTTAAAAGTGATATTTCTTTGAATATAAATGCTAGTCTTTTCCATTTAGCAAACATCGATCTTTTTGTTCTGCATTTTCTTTACAGCACAGCCTTCCTTCATTTAATTTCCTCTCTTGTGACAGAACATTATTCATTATGTCACCAGTCCTTCACAACAAATTCAAAGTGCAGTCTACTCTTTTCCACATTATTTATTTGTTTTCATTTTTTAACATGTCCTCAAAGTATTTTCCTACTTTGTCAAGTTCTAAACACTAGTTCAGTCCCACAAAAAGCATTGCTCCCTACAATAATCTTCAGCTTCCTTAATAGGAAAGATGATTCAATTCCTACATGTCCACAAACTTCATCTAGAGCTTCCTTCCCCATTAAAAAATTCAAGACATTACTGAAACTGAGTCACTACATGATTGCAACAAGTGTCAGATATCTGTAATAAGAGATTCTGCTTTTCCCAATACAGAGCTACAAGATACTTTTTAGGGTGACTCCCCACGAAGACAAACCTAGACTTATACTATAGGAAAAAAAATAGCCTAAAATAAAGATGGTGTTCAGGCTAGAAGGGAGCATTCCTATTTGGATTGTATCATGGCATCATTTTTATGCAGAATGCCATGTGGACACAGGTAAATTGGAAAATAAGTTCTTAAAGAAGTGCAGAAATGACAAAGCAAAATGTAGAGGTTCATGTAGGTGCTTAGAATGAGTCTGACCAGTAAAGATCTGTTAGTATTATTCAGGATATGTCATTGCTAAGTCTGATGCACAAAAGTTGACTGAGGAGCAGTGATTCTGGGTTATTCATCTCCAGCAGAAAACTTGTTTCAGGACAGCTGCCTGGGAATACTGAGAAATCCAAACCTGCTGTGTCCACACTGCTTGAGAGTCACTGAGGTCCCTTCAGATACCACAGTCCTGACTCTGAACTTTGAAAGTTCAGCTAGAGATATTTTCCAAAAAAAATGCCATCTCCCAGTTGACCATTTCTTCCAGAGGAAAAACAAAACCTGTGTGATATAAGCAGTATTTCCCTTTTCAAATCACATTTCTTTTCACCTACAAGAGAAGAGAAGTGGTTTGAAAGGGAAATAGCTGTTGTTTCTTGCCCTCTTTTTATGCATTCCTGCCTTCAGACTTTCAGAGTCTCTAATGCAGTAGGTGGTAGAGGATATCACTGGGAATTCTTATTACAGCAGTGCAGCTGAGCATCTGGCAAGCAATATGTCCATCAGCTTTGCTAAACAACATGAAGAAGAGGAGGAGCTGGGGAACTTCTCACCCTTAAATGGCCAGTTCCAGAAGGTTCACAGATATTACTCAGTAGATGAAGATTATCAATACTGGACAGAGAATGTGGCTGATTCCCATAATAATTCTTGTGGATCTTCACTATTGATCTGCATGTTGAGAATCTCTTTTCTAGCACTGCTTTGCAAAGTTAAATATAGTCTGATATCACATATGTGGGAAACAGAACCAAGTATAAAAATAATAATGACTTTTCTATCATTCCAGATATTCAAGAGCACTAAGAATACAGGCATTTGCATCATACATTTGCATCACACAAAGTTTTCATACATCACCTGAAAATTATGTAATATTGCAGCCATGATCACCAGAAGCATCTGATTACTACAGTGTGACAGCCTCGATGTCTGTTCTGACTGCACTGGCAAGGCCAAGGCAATCTGTTATCAGGCAGTCAGAGTCCACACCAGCCTGGTACCAGAGGGCTGTCACCTATGCAGAGTTTTCGGGACCCTGAAGCATCCCTAGCCCTGAGCCTCACTTGATTCTGCGGGATTCAATCTTAAAAATTAGCCTCTATGGCTATAGAGAAAACAAAGGAAAATTTTCCAATTTAGAGATGACTAGTTTTATTTCACTTTTCAGACACCTCCTGGATTTTCATTATTCCACACGTCATTCTAAATTTAGCCATGGCAGTAATTTCCTGTTTTCTTCACCTGGTGGAATTAATGAAACAACTCCCCTTTACCTCTATAATAATAGGTTACATATAGTCTTGACTGACTGTCCATCCACAGAAATTTCTGTTTGACTTCAACTCTCACCTATGCGAGAAAGTTACCTAAGTCACTGGGGACATCTGAAGCACTAGTATTAGAATGAGAATAGTTCAGTTGGAAGGGACCTTCAGAGATCATCTAGTCCAACTGCCTGAGCACTCCGGGGCTGACCAAAAGTTAAAGCACATTAATGAGGGCATTGTCCAAATGCCTCTTGAGAACTGACAGGCCTGGGGCATCAGCCACCTCTCTGGGAAGCCCGTTCCGGTGTTTGACCACCCTCACGGTGAAGACATTTTTCCTCTCATCCCATCTGACCCTCCCCTGGCACAGCTCTGTGCCGTTCCCACCCGTCCTGCCCTCGGTGACCAGGAGCAGAGGCCGGCACCTCCCTCAGCGCTTCCCCTCCTCAGGACGGTGCAGAGGGCAGTGAGGCCGCCTCTCGGCCTCCTCGTCTGCAGGCTGGACAGCCCGAGCGTCCTCGGCCTCTCCTCACAGGACGTGCCCTCCAGCCCTTTTACCAGCTTTGTTGCCCTCCTCTGGACGCTCTCAAGGATCTTAGCAGCCTTTTTGTGTTGTGGAGCCCAGAACTGCCCACAATATTCAGGATGAGGCCACACCAACACTAAATGTAGCAGGAGAATCTCCTCTTTTGACCGGCTGGCTGTGCTGTGCTTAATGCTCCCCACGCTGCTGGCTCACGCTGAGCCTGCTGCTGCTGACCAGCACCCCCAAGTCCCTTTCTGCTGAGCTGCTCCCCAGCCACTCGGCTCCCGGTCTGTGCCTGTGTCCGACATTACTCTATCCCAGGTGCAGAGCCCGGCATTTCCCTTTGTTGAACTTCGTGCCATTGCTGATGGTCCAAATCTCCAATGTATCTAGATCCCTCTGCAAGGCCTCTCATCCCTGCAGACAGTTAACAGCACCTCCTAGTTTAGTATCATCAGCAAACCTGCTAGGTATGCATACAACTCCTGCATCCAGATCATTGATAAAAATGTTGAACAGAACTGGCCCAAAGAGTGAGCCTTAGAGAACACTGCTAGTGACTGGTCGCCAGCCAGCTGTAGCCCCGTTCACTACAACTCTTTGAGGTCTGCCGTTTAGCCAGTTCTCCCAGCGTAGAGTGAACCTGTTCATCTCACATTTGGGCAATTGGTCCAGAAGGATACAGTGAGGGAGAGTATCAAAGGCCTTACTAAAATCCAGAAAGATTACATCCACCGCCTTCACCTCATCCACTAAGCAGGTGACCTTATTGTAGAAGGAGATCAAATTACTAAGACGGGACTTTCCCTTCATGAACCCATGTTGACTATGCCTGATAATAGCTTTGTTCTTCAAATGCCTTTCAATAGCACCCAGGATAATCTCCGTAATTTTTCTAGGGACTGAGGTTAGTCTAACAGGTCTTCCTGGGTCTTCTCTTCTGCTGTTCTTGTAGGTCAGCTATGGTAACCTGAGTCAATTACCTGACTCAGTCACCCTGAGTCACAGTGAAATGAAAGTCTAAGTTTCCATGGAAATGATACAAATGACATGAAAAATGATATATAACAACAAGTGGATTCCAGATTTGTTGAACCTTCTGTTATAAAAATAAAATGTTATTTCAAAGCTTAATCAAATTTTTATTCATACTTTTTCTATACAAGCTGACATTTACTACAAATATTTTGGAGGTTTTTGCCAGTTCTACCTTGTTCAGTTCCACATCACTTAATAAAATGTCTCTGAGAATTGGAGAGGGGGGATTTAATACCACCTTCAGAGCAGGAGGTGGCAAGATTCCTCATGAACCATTGGAGCTAATTAAAGAGGTTTTAGATAGCCAATTATTAAGGAGAACATTATTTTCCTAACTGATAAAACCTCATTTTCATTCTTAAAGTTTAGAATTAATCTGAAACAAAACAGCAAGAAACCTGCTGAAATTTCATGTGTACTTTGTCTAGTTCCAGCTAGACATCTCAGTGATACTTGCAGTACTTTCAAAAAGGAGAGGGCTGTATAATCAGTAACAGTACAACTTGTCAAAAGCTGTTCCATCCATCAGATTAATTTTTTTGGCTCCTCACAATATCTTTAGAATGGTGAACTGAACCTCAGGTCCTTCATACATGCTTTTCATTGGAAAGTAAAAGGAAATGTAGAGGCAGTGGGAAAAAATGAACCATAGGCATCTAACTTCATATAAAAAAGATAAATGAGTTGGTTCTGTAGCCACATACTGTATTTGATGGAAGGTATTCATGGAATTGCCACACTCAGCACAAATGAAATTTTTAATCTAATAGACAAAAAATACATACACGTATGTTTAAAAAGTAGTATGGCAGACTTTATGTGTTAAAGCTTTTTGTTTCTCAAAGAATACTGTTCATTTTTCAGAATTAGAATACCAGATATATCACTTATTATTATTATTATTATTATCATTTTTCTGCTATTCCATGCCCACTACTGGATCAATCCACATACTTAGACTATGACTTTGTCAAATTCTCATTCTCAAAACACTGACTTCAAGACCAAATACCACTCTTTATCAATAAGCAGCATCAAGGAGCAAAATGACAAGGCAGAAAACGACTGGCCTGCTGAGATGTTTCGCACCATCCCCTGCCTGCAGACCACTTTACTGTGGTGTCCCCTCTGAGGTCTTCCTTATTCCAGGTAAGCAGCTTCACCTTCTGGTTCCTGGGCTCTCTGCTACCTGTCTTTTCCTCTCTTGCCACCCCTAATTACATCTCACAGTATTCTCCCCAGTAGCAATCTCTGGCTCACTCTGCCTGTATGTATATTTCAGAATCAGATATCTTCTGATATCATGGTGCTGGCCCTCCTTTTTACCTGGACCCTGAAGTGCTCTAGTGAATGGGTGCTTAATATTGCAAACAAGAGCAAATTACTACAGCTGATCATACGAAAGGATGAAACTGACAATAATCAGAAGGGAAAAAAAAAAAGAATGCACACACCAGATTTTGGACCAAACAGCTTGAAATGATCAGTAAAGTTATTTCTGTTTACAAAGAAAATAAACCTCAATAACATAAACTGAACTAAAGCTATAATACCAATCTTCTTATTTGATGTTAAGTACTGGAAGTTATCTTATCCACATAGCTGATATAGATACTGGAAAATGTCAACACTGTGACACATTTGTTCAGACTAAAATTTTAGCTTGCCTTTTATACCCACAGGAGACAGCAAGAGCTTTGTAAGCTCTGTGTCTTTGTATGAATGACCCCACAACTATAATCCACTGGTGTCTGTGACCAATAAAAGTGTTTTCAGTTAAAAGTTTGAGACCAACAGTCATCAGTAATATAATCAAGTACTCTTAGGATCATCATAAGATGGAGTCTTTGCTTTTGCCTCACGTTTCAGTAGGATGTGCACAATATCTGCACTCAGGCCATTTGATGGCTTTCCCATTTTCCTTCACACAGCTTCCTTCATCTGTACACCTTAGTAACAGCATGTACCTAAACATAATTTTATGTGGCATGTCTCAGGCTTTATAAGCACTTTCTGTCCTTCAGTTCTTTAACTGAACAATAGCTCTGTGCCTTTCAGACCAGAATTCAATAGTTATGCTCAATTCTGACATAGATTTCTTGCAGTTTGACCTCACAATTCCCCCGGTGTCAGTTTTACTCATGAAGGAAAGCATCCAATGACTACTAATGGATTTGAAAGCCAATATTTTACTGTTTTTAACACAGTTTGAGGTAGAAAGAGCTAAAAAAAGGTTTCTATGAGGCATCGTTTTAACCAATCTGAAGTGATCTGTCCTGTGTATAGTATTCTTGAGGCATTCCTAGAAGAATTCATTTAAGTGATACTGTTTTCTTAGTAGGGAAGGCAGCATTTCAAGGTTTCCTCATTATTTCTAGATGTCCCTTAGAACGTGACTGTTAACAGTTATATTTGATTCAAGAGGACACAGAATAAAAATTACAACATAACAAGGACTCTAGCTAATAAGGAAATCCAACCAGGTACGGGAACCATGTATTTTCTTTTGAATCCCTTGCATCAAGTAAGAAACTTAACATAGCTTGCTGTTCTTTCTGATAACAGATGACAAAACAACATTCAGCATTTGCAACAATTAACTGAAAATACATGCTAAGATATTATTATTTGGTTATAAGTTTATTGTTTCGCCCTCAGACAAGCTCATACATTTCTCTAGGACAGAGAGACATATGTGAAAGTCCATGTTCACATTTTTCTTTGAAATACAACCCTTCTGAACACCACAGAGCTCCAGCCAGTGGTATCCTATAATTTCTGTCTGCTGATGAAGATGGCTATATCTTACCAAAGGGCATAATAATAGCAGTGTGGTAATCAAAAAATGCTTGAGAACTTTCAAAATGAGGATAGCACTTTAGAAGGCTCACAGATGAAGTTGAGTTACTGATATTATGCTGTTTTTAAAATGGTAAAATTCTATCATGAGCTACAAAGAGGAGCATCATTGCCAAAAAAAGCTGAAATGATCTTTCCATTCTGCTCACCACTGGAAAAGGCTCAGCAGAGAGGCCGGGCCCCGGCTGGTGCTTTGCTTTCCCGAGGTCTGCTGACTAATTAGGGAAGGTTCAAAGGAAACAACAAGGGCAATCCCCCTGTATCAGTACAGACTGGAGAATGAATGGATGGAGAGCAGCCACATGGAGAAAGACTTAGGGATATTGGTGGATAAAAAATTGGACATGATTTGACAATGTGTGTTTGCTGCCCAGAAAGCCAATTTGTATTCTGGGCTGCATCAAAAGAAGCATAGCCAGCAGGTTGAAGGAGGTGATTGTCCCCCTTTCCTCTGCCCTTGGGAGACCCCACCTGGAGTACTGTGTTCAGCTCTGGGGCCCCCAGCACAAGATAGACATGGACTTGTTAGAGTGGGTCCAGAGGAGGGCCACAAAGATAATCAGAGGGCTGGAGCACCTCTCCTACAAAGACAGGCTGAGAACTGGGGTTGTTCAGCTTGGAGAAGAGAAGGCTCCAGGGAGACCTTACAGTGACCTGCCAGTATCTAAAGGGGGCCTACAGGACAGGTGGGGAAGGACTCTTTATCAGGGAGTGTAGTGACAGGACAAGGGGTAATGATTTTAAACTAAAAGACATTCAGTTTAGATTAGATATGGAGAAGGAATTCTTCACCATGAAGGTGGTGAGGCATTGGAACAGGTTGCCCAGAGAAGCTGTGGATGCCCTATACCTGGAAGTGTTCAAGGCCAGGTTGGATGGGGCTTTGGACAAACTGGTCTAGTGAAAGATCTCCCTGCCCATGGCCAGGGATTTGAACTAGAGGATCTTTAACGGTCCAACACAAACCATTCTATGATTCTGTAATTCTGTGATTCTGTGAAAAATGATCAAAGGTCTAGATGTCCTGTAGACTGAAGAATTTTATGTTCCTTAGTCTAGGGAAAAGGAGCCCAAGATGATGTGCAGCTTTCTTCAACTATAGAAAAGGTAGCTGCAAAAAGAAATACTAATAAACTCTTCTTCATCAGCCTTGGGGTTAGGGCAAAATATAACAGGCTTAAATTACATCAAAGAAGATTTAGATTCAACTTCAAGAAAATGTTCCTAATCGTAAGTGTGTTGGATGCTGGAATAGATTTGCTCACATTGCTCAAGTCTCTCAGGACACTAATTATTTGGTATTTCTTGAAGAAGGATGTATCCATCGTGATCTGTATTGACTTTTCTATAATCAATATTCTACATCCTCCTGTTTTCATCCTGAAACTCTAGTAACTCAAAACCTACTGCCCCTCCCAACAAAAGGATAGACATCTTTCACAATCCTTACACATGGATATGTAAGTGCATTTTCAGATTCACGTGTCTGGAGAAACAGCAATAGAAGCTACTGCACATGCAGGTAGAAAGTTTATCAAAGAGCTATCGAGAGGCTAGTATGAATCAAATGATCTGTTGAACCAGTGTTTGAAATCAGTGCCATTGTGGATAATTGGTTTCTTTGTTTGTTTGTTTGTTTGTTTGTTTTTGAATAAATCTCACAATGCTTGCATCTTTAAACCAGATGGTTTTAAGACCACAATCCCAAGGGTCAGCTTCAGTGACCAGTGAATTTCTTTTCCCTGAAATGTTACAGCTTTTTAGTAACAAGTTTATAGATGCATTTCATCTCTCCTCTGTCTCCTGTAGCCCTATTAGCAGCAAATATTTGTAAGCAATTTCTTTTACAGAACAGCTGACATTCTGGGGAATTCCTAGTTTCTAGACAGTTTGTTTGATTAACAGGCATAGCTGAGGAGAGATCCATGTTGTTGAGTTTCAAACATTGCTCTGACCTGCAAACACCAGACAGAAAGCACTCCAGGAACACTCTCCTAATTTCCCCTGTTGAAAGTGTTAAATGTGATTACAACCAATAGAGATAATACAGGTTTTGTTTTAGCTGCATAACTTTCCTCCATAAATGCAAAACCTGTGACTAATAATTTCAATGATCTATAAGGTCAACTAAGTTTTATTTTGTAACTTAAGAACACAATAATACATACAGCTGCCATGGAGCAACCAAGAAGTTTTCCTTAGCCTTCCAGTTCCTTTTTAATAATCTATGTAACGTAAATCCTAATAACACTGTGGAAAGTAAATATTCAGCTATTGGGGATTTTCAACTTTGTAATGACGGCATGAAGTGTATGAGAATTATTTCTTGTTGGATAACATCTTTATGTGTTAAAGATTAGTTGGGCTAGAAACTGAAGCTTTTCATCTTACCTCGCCTTAAGAAGCATAATGGCTTAGCTTTGGGTGTAGGCAAGGTAAATGTCAGTTAAGAATGATAAGGGTGAAAACTTTCTCCTTGGCCATTGGGAGAGGGATCAGATTCCCTGCCCTTCAAGTCTTTGAGGATATTCTTAATGCATACAGATTTGTTTAAACTGATATTGCTTCTTTTGCCTTATAAAAATAATAACATATTAAGTTATCCTGGAATTTTCAGCTTCCTAGTTTGATGTGTATTGGAGTAGCTCTTCAAAGTAGTCTACCATTAATATCGTACCTTTAGCAGAATTACAATCTAGTCCCAAAGAGACAGAATCAATTTGAATGTAGTTATTTTAATTTGCAGAATACTGAGTTTATGAAGAACAGTTTTGGTATTCTGGAGGTGTGCCAATGCTAGTGCTACTAAGAATTTTTTTCCTAATTATTATGTTGAACATGGTTAATTTCATACTAGTCATGAGATTTTACAATAGGTTGTAATATACTCTGAACCTACACTTCCACATTATATCAAAATTAGAAGAGATAATTGCATTGTATCATCCTACAATAATATTCCAATTAACCTATCATACCCTGCCCTAGTAGATTCCATTTTGATGCAGTAGCTATGTCTAGTTAGGGGAGAAAAAAAAAAAAATAGATTGGGTTCACTCTATGCATTAAAAAAAGCAGATAATTCCCCTCTTCCCATGCCAGAGAGAGCATTAAGCCCTAAATGAAATTACTGTTTTTCTCCTATAATCTGGATTGTCCAAGAAAGGGTATATCTGGGATATTCTGGAAAAATAAGCTAAGTCTGGGATGAGGATGGAATAATTAAACAGAGAAGTCTTGCCAGCAGCCTTCTTCATATCAGTCTAAGGTTCATCCTGAAGATGTTGGTTTTCTACAGCTTCTACAAACACCATCTTGATTTTCAGTCCCAGTTCCTCCCACCAACACCTGAGTTCCACAGACCCATTTCTTGTCATTTTCCTCTTTTCTAGCAAAGTATTTCCCCGTTCCTTTTTCTTTTTGAAGTGCACGTGCATTTTAACTGAGCTTACACTAACATGAAGTTCTCACAATCCACCAGAAGTCCTCAGTGAAACATGAGTAATGTGTCTACTGTGAGGGTGCCCTTTGATAGTGCTCCCACATTCTAGGGCTACACCTAAAAGAGAGTTTGTGGAACGTCTCATTTACATAAAATTATCTTGACTTTTCTCTTAGAAACCTGGTCCTACAACCATGTTAGACTTTACAAAGGTAAACAGAAGAGGAAGGACTTTGTAATGTCTTTTTCAGTGGATAAACATAGAATCAGAGAACAAGAGCAATTCAGTTTGGAAGGAAAAGCAGATTTAAATTTATACAGCCATTTCACAGTGAGGAAGTCAAGACAGAAAAACATCTGTACAGTCTGTCACAAGCATAGTGAGGATAAGGAATGGAGACCTCAGTATCTTTTCTGAGATTTCTTCTCCTCAGCTCAATTCAGCTGACTGGAGCATCTGTCATACGAGGAGAGGCTGAGAGAGCTGGGCCTATTTAGTTTGGAGAAGAGAAGACTGAGAGGGGATCTTATCGATGCAGATAAATATCTGAAGGGAGGGTGTCAAGAGGATGGGGCCAGGCTCTTTTCAGTGGAGCCCAGCAACAGGACAAGAGACAACAGGCACAAACTGAAACAAAGGAGGTTCCAGCTGAATATGAGAAAACACTTCTTTACTGTGAGGGTGACAGAGCACTGGAACAGGCTGCCCAGAGAGGTCGTGGAGTGTCCTCCTCTGGAGATGTTCAAAACCCACCTGGATGTGATCGTGTTCAATGTGCCCTGTGTGACCCTGCTTGGCAGGAGAGTTGGACTAGATGATCTCCAGAGGTCCTTTCCAACCTCTACCATTCTGTGATTCTGTGATTCAATATTAAACTGAAAGCTATCCTGCGTGACATGCTTGGGGAAGAAAGTGGAGGAGAAGCTCTTGCTCTGCCTGGAGACAACCACACTGGATGGCATCTACTATCACAACTATTATAACTGTTATATTCATAACAAACCCTCATGTCCATGAGTGGTATGGGTTCAATGAAAGGTATGGGTTCAATGAAAGGTTTCTAAAGCATTTCCTCTTTTTCCCAGAGGGAGCTGCAGGAAGGAATTCATACTTCTCTGGGTGGGAGGCTGTGAATGACTTTCACAGAAACCAGCTTTTTAATTGATATAAATGTGTGTCTTCTGGAATTATTTGAGGGTGAATTTTCTTTTTTCTTTTTTTTTTTTCTGTCTCAAAACTTAGTGGAACTGTAGAAAACAGAACTTAGGAAGGCCAAAGAAATAATTGCCATAAAATGTCTGAGAAATCATTAGGGAAAAATGAGGACTTCTACAGAGGTAGAATAATGGAAAATGGAAGAAGCATGCACTGGAAGTATTTTGGGGAAGAGTTAACAGATAAGACAGAAATAAAAGGGTGAAATAATTAAGAATTAAGGATACCTCAAAAGGTCAGTAACACTGCCGTATCAAAAAAGAGAGTTAAAAGACAGAAATGATAATGTTAATGCTTTACAGATGCATACTGACTTGAAATGTGGAAAAATGCTTTCTAAAAAATAGAGATGGTAAACTTGTTTGTCTTATTCCTGTCACCAAACAATATCTGATTTTACATTTGCAGAGTATAATTGGCAGATTTCCATTTATGCCAGTTTCTTGTTTCCTTCACATTTCTGTTCCTGGTATCAGCAAAAAAAAGTGTTAATTAACCTTAGCAGCAAAGCAATGTAAGACCATGTTCTGAATTCAAAATGTCTTCTGACAGGAGACTGCAATCTGCAGTAAATTGTAAGTAATGCTGGCCTGTCAATTAAACAGGACAAGATAGGGAAAAAAGGCAGAAGATCTTCATATTGTTTTCTTGAACTGAAAAGATCAACAACTTGGTCGGTCAGAGATGTCTGCATCACTGCCTGCAATTACTTTTAATGGGACTGTGGTAATATCTGCCCACTACTTTTAATGAGACTGTGGTAATATCTGCCCACTGTGCCTATACAGTACTTGTGAGCCAGGGAGATGAAACAATGTTTGTTCAGTTTTTTGAAAGACATGATTCAAGGTGAGATGTTTCACTACAAAACCAGAGGTGTGTTTCAGAAAGAAACCCGCAGAACAATGACTTTCTGTAAGTTGTCTGAAAACAAGTACAACAAACTTCTGAAACAGGACAAAATTTTTCAGAGTAACTATTACACTAGGATTGGATAACAATAATAACGCTGTGCATGGGCTGGCCAAATAAAACTAATTTAATTGAAGATGTTTCTGTATAATTGCTTTTTTAGTTAGTTTTTTTAATCATTAGCTTTCTTATGTTCTTGAACAGCTACCAGTCAAACCTTCCCAAACTCAAGGAAAGGAGGAACCGTGAGAAGGAAATGCTGTGGTTACATGGAGGGGGTAGCTCCATACTGTTGTTTCTTACCAGCCTTCTGGAAGTGAGAAAGAGCACCAAAACCAGGCTCCAAAAGCAGCTGCTAGAGGTGACCAGAGTCCTCATGAGGAGGAACCAAGAAAGAAAATAAAGGACACAGTGAAGAACATATGTAGAGGAAGAAAAAGGAAAGGCCTTGGTGTCCAAAGTAGAACAGGTCTTGTTTTTCCAAATTTTCAATTCCAGTGGAAAAATTTTGACAGGGTAGATACAAAGGTCAACCCTTTGATAGGGTGGATGAAAACTAGCAAAATGCTGTATGTTTCTTACCTGCAGTTTACTTAGTGGACTTTTCTTTTTTTTTTTTTTTAAGGAAAAGAGATTTTTTTTATTCCCGTTTGGTTTTCATTTTTTTCTTTATATCTCATTAGATTTTTATGTGTTTTTCATATGCAGTCAGTGTTTGTTTGTTAGTCATCTGCTCCTACAAAGTTCATGTGAAATAGAAAATGGAAAAATAATATTTCTAGTAATACGGTTCCAGAATCCAAATGATATTTTTGATACGTGAGATCAAGAATGACTGGGACATGTGGGGTCTTCTTTGTTTGCTTGTTTGTTTTTTTGTAGTAAAAACATTTAATTATAAGTTTATTAATTTATCAAATAAAATACACAATAATTAAAATTGAACAACGAGCTAGAAAAGAACAAACACCACAGGCCTTAGTTTTCTAATTACGAAAGTTTCACACATACAAAAAAAAACTTGTTAAAAAACATACAGAAAAGGGTACAATTATGGATGGTATACTTATCACAGCATTTAAAAAAAAAAAATGCCACAATGAATTTCAATGGATTATTATTTTTTTTTTTTCCTATGTTATTTTCTTATTTTTTCTGCTGAGGTCTTCTTACAAGAGGAATCTACTGCTTGTTGTTATACAAAGAATCATAGAATCATAGATTGGTTTGGGTTAGAAGAGACCCTTAAGGATCATCTAGATCCAGTCCCCCTACTGTGGGCAGGGACACCTTCCACTAGACNTTAAAAAACATACAGAAAAGGGTACAATTATGGATGGTATACTTATCACAGCATTTAAAAAAAAAAAATGCCACAATGAATTTCAATGGATTATTATTTTTTTTTTTTCCTATGTTATTTTCTTATTTTTTCTGCTGAGGTCTTCTTACAAGAGGAATCTACTGCTTGTTGTTATACAAAGAATCATAGAATCATAGATTGGTTTGGGTTAGAAGAGACCCTTAAGGATCATCTAGATCCAGTCCCCCTACTGTGGGCAGGGACACCTTCCACTAGACCAGGTTGCTCTAAGACCCATCCAGCCTGGCCTTGAACACTTCCAGGGATGGGACATCCACAACTTGTCTGGGCAACATGTTCCAGGGCCTCACCACCCTCACAGTAAAGAAAGTCTTACATATATCTAATGTGAATCTGCCCTCTTTCAATTTAAAACCGTCCTCCCCTATCCTATCAATACATGCCCTTGTA
>VXAL01017361.1:1095-56460 GCA_013399475.1 Chauna torquata
GGCGGTGGGGGGGGGGGCGATAAAATACAGGAGATGGGGAGGGAGAGGGGCCGCGTACCCGCGTGGAAGAGGGCAGGGGACAAACCCCAGCCAAGCAGCACCGGGCATCCGCACCCCCAGGGGCTTTGCACCCCCCTTCTCCCCACCACCGGTGCCTTTCCTCTCGCCGACCGCAGCTTGGGGAGGGGGGGACACGCTGGGGATGCTGCTGCATCGGTGCCCCCTTCCTCCCCATCCCTCCTGCGCTCTGCGTTTCAAGAAGAACGCTGCTAAAGTGTGCGTGTGGGAGGGGGGGGGCGAGCCCCTCCAGGCGTGTTCCTCCCGTGGGTTCCCCCCGCTGCATCTTCACACGTGTCTTATTTTTGGGAATCGCCCCTCTGCATCTCCATCGCGTCCCTTTCCTGGATTTGGAGTCGTTCTCTTTTGGGGGGTCCCCGCTCAGGAATAGGAGGGGCAGTTGTAGGGGCTGGGGGGTGCGTGGGAAGTTTCACCCGCTGTCGGTGCAGCGAAGTCGGTGCCGCTTCTTGGACGGAGCCTCCGGAAAAGTGCGAGATTCCTCGAAATGCTCGCGGGGCAGCTGCACCCTGAGTCGGAGCACAGGGCGGCTGCCAGGGCACCCGAGGCGATGCCAGGGCTGCCCAAAGGGGCTGCTCTCTTCTACCTTGCTCTTTTTTTTTTTTTTTTTTAAAGTAGTTCATCCCTTTTTGGACACTTTCCCAGGCTGAAGGAGCGAAGCTCCCCCTCCCCTCCACCTCGCGCTTCTCCATCTGCCTGGGCACTGGGAGTTACTGGGCCCTTGCAATTATTTGCTAATTATGCCTTGCTTGTTAAACGCTGGCTTAATTCAGCGAAAGGGGAGGGGAGAGGAAGAAAGGAAGGGTGATGGTGGTAAAGGGGAGGGGGGATCACATTTTCCAAGATGAAGGTTCGGTTTATTATTAGAAACACTAATGTATTTGGTCCACTAGTTACCATGGAAACAACATCTGCACTGAAGTGGTTTTAAAGACACAGCGTTGGTTGTGTTTGCCCGAGCCCGGTGCAGGCCCAGCCACTCCAACCGGGCTCTTGAGCCCCGGGTAGAGCTGCTCTTGGGGTCCTCTTGAGAGAGGCACCGAGCTTTTGAACTCTGCAGAGATGCTCTGGTTGAAGGAGGCTTGAAGTTAGGAGCGCCTTCCTGCTTGGAAGGGACCTGGAAGGAGTTGGTTGCATCGGTGCTGGTGTCCCTGCAGCCCTCTTCTGCCACGGGTGGTTGTTTTGCTGTCTTCTCACTGTGTGAAACCAACTGTGGAAGGGAGGTAACGTGCTGGGCCAGTGCTTTGCAACAACAGTACCCAAACCGTCTCGAGGTGGCCAGGCTGAGCCCAGGTGAGCCAGCTGGGACCTATGTCCTGCAGCTCCCTATCCCGCTGCTCCATATGTGCCCTGTGGGCCTGCAGCGGCTGCAGGGCTGCGTCCTACCAGCAGCAAGGCTTCTTCCTTCATCCTGAGCTTACAGCACCTTAAGCTTCTGCCTCTGGGCGTTGTGATGACCACAAGGATGATGGATGGGTGAGCCTTGTCCCGTGCTGGGAGGACTTTGTGCTGTCATTGCAAACAGCCCAGTCCCACTGAAGTTTAGGGGGGTTGCGTGCCCGGAGAAAATAAGTTGTGACTTCGGCTGCAGGAATACTTTTAAGGCAAAGCCTGAAGTGAGCCAGCCCAGGTGTGCAGCTGAGCTGCCGGGGAAGGTCCTCTGCTGATCTTTGTTCTGGAAGTGAGCAGAGGACCAGGCAGTGTGGGAAGAGAGTCTGTGGCTTGGCTAAAGCAGAAGTTTCTCTAACAGAGGGCTAACTTTATGTTCACAGGCTGCTTGGAGTTAATGAACTAAGCAGCTAGGAAAAAAAGTTAATTTGACATGGCTGAATACTGCTACTCCCTCAGCCCTAGGGGTTTAGAGAGTTACCTGGGTCCCACAAGGTTGACATAAGCCCTTCACCGTCTGTATTTTTCCATCTGAGGGTGGACTTGGCTGCAGGAGGATGCTGCTTCCTTCCCCCACGCGTGTTTTATTGTATCTGCAACTAACCTCTGTGCTGCTTCTTTGGGGTTTAGGCCTAAAATTGCTTCCTCCATCCTCTTTCTGACTCTTCTGGTTGTTGGTTGGGCTGCAGTTTCACAACTCATGATTCCCAGCCTGGAGTCAGCTCATGAGCATCAGAGTGAGTCCTCTGGCCATGCTGGGAGAAAAGCTAGGACCTGGCTACCTCCTGAATGCCCTGTAAGTAAAGCCCAGGGTTTGTTCGTGCTGCGGAGCATTGCTCACCAAGGGCCTCGTGGTACCACCCTTGGTTTCCTGACCGAGTATCAGTCTGAGCAAGCCCATACTGCCTGCCTTCCCCAGAGGTGGCATCTTGTCAGCATCGGTGTCTGCGGTGGTGACATTTATAGTGCAGTTTTTCATGTGCCTTTGGAGCTCTCCGGATAAGAAGCTCCGTCCGCCTGTGTCATTAATATTATTTATTGCTATAAATCTCCCTTCTGGAGTCTTTGGCCCTGGCAGTTTGAAATATTTGTAACCCTGGTACGGGCACAGCTTCTTTGCAGTGAAAATGGAACTGGAAAGGCTTGTGAGGGACAAGTGTTGCTGCCCAGGCGTCCGATTTGGACTTACGAAGGACAGGGTTTCCCTGGGTGTTGCTTTTGTGGCAATTTTGATTTTGATGGAGCTATGGGCTGAGAGTGCTGTTGTTGGAAACAGTTTTGGAAACAGTCATCCTTAAACTATGATGGAGATGTTCAGACCCAGCTCAAAAGCTGGAGTTCGGGTTGGACTTTCTCTGGGTCTGATTTCTGTAGGACCCTGCTATTTTGATTAGACAGAGGCAGCCTCTCTCACCGGTTTGGCTGTATTGCTGTCTGACTGTCATGATATGCTAAAACCTCTTAAATTAAGGAACACAGACAAAATTTTGGGTCTGTCTTTTCATTTCATTTCTGCCCCATACCCAGCCTGATGTGGGAATGTTGCTGACATGCTCTGATGCTACACCTGCATAATAGCAGTGCTAATGGAAAGAGAAGGGAAGATGATAGGGGCAAAAGGGAAATTACACAGCCATGTGTTCAAACTATACCTTTGCAAACTGTGGTCAGTCTGATTAAGAGGCTCTTGGTGGTGTTTTTCAATATTTCTTGGCAGTCCTGGCAATTTGTTGGAGATGGGAAGGAAAGAGAGCAGGAGCCTGAGGATTTGCAGGGGAGCCTTTCACTTTGGTTGTCTTGTCTGTGCTTGGCTCGTGTTGCCTCTTCTGCCTACCAGCTCAAAACTGGTCTTTATAAAGTCAAATAAGCTTTAACGCTTAGCTCGTAGAGTAGCAAAGGTGTACAAATACAGGCTCTCTGCCCTCTCCTCCCCTCCTTACTCCCAGCCTGGTAGCAAAAACTTGTATGGCTGCTGACTTTGTTGTGTCTGTGCTGAGTTTTTGGAACATCTCGTCTCCATAACTGCATTTACTGACATGCAAACAATTAGCTGGAAGGACTGTGCAGCATCTGTGTGGCTTTGTGGGGTGTATTGTCGCAGACTAAACTACAGAGCTGACTTGGAAGCGTGCTGGCAAGGTGGGTGAGTGTGAGCGGTGAGATGCGCCCATCCTGCAATGTCCCAGGTCGTTGCAATGCAAAAAGGAGAGGCTTTGTTTGCTGTTAGCTCCAGTTTGCGTGAAGACAAGGCACCTTTCGTGGTATGCTTCCTACCTAAGGGGACAACGAGTTCAGAGCTCCTCACTCAACTCACAACATTTACTTTTTTTTTTTTTTTAACTGAAAACATCCCGATGCTGTCTGTGCAGCAGAGGAGAAAAAATCCTTTTTACCCTGGGGAAATAATGAAGCATAGAGAGTAGACTCTCAGTGTGCATCTTGGCCAGGTCAGAATGGCTGCTCAGAATAGGCTGACAACACTTTTGATGGAAAATTATGGCAGTGTTTCACTTAGATAAGACCGGAGCACTTTATTTGGATATGAGTATTTTAACATTTGTATTCTACTATGGTTTATTGCCTGAGATTTGGAGTTTAGATAAGAATGAAGCCTTCTGCATGCCTTGAGAACAGCCAGTGCTCAACTTTACAATTGTTTCGAGATTCTTTAAGAACAAACGCTGCTTCTCCTGCAGCCTTAACTCTTTGATTTGAAAGTTGGACTTTTCTGTCAAAGGGAAGTTCTCGCTTTTGCTTGGCTTAAATCCTTAAGGTGTCAAACCACTGCCAGTTTGCACAGGAGTTCTAGTGAGGAGTTTGTTAGGCTTGTGTATCTGGGTGTGATGGCTAAGCCACAGAGGTGAGAGCTGTTCCTGTGCCTGCAAAATGAAATTATGACCTTGGGCTAATCACTTCATTGGTTTCTGCTTCCTCTCCCCCAGGTGCAGCACCCTTGCAGGTGACATCCCAGCCTGTGTGCATCCGCATTTGTGTGGTGCCCTGAGCCTGAAGGGTGCTACGGAAAGGTCCAAGTGCTGTCATTCCCCTGACAGAGCATTAGGAACCTCCGCTTGCTCAGTTAGCGAGAGGCGTGCCAGGACAAACATTGCTGAGCTGTGAGCATTTGGGTTTTCGAGGTCCAAATCCCGCATTTGTGCTGCTGGCTCCCCGTCACCCTGTCCTCTCAGGGATGCTGCTGCATGCAGGCTGTCTCTCAGGAGCTGATTGTGCCTTTTGCCACAGAGCCCTTGAACTGGAAATGTTTTCTGAAATTTCCTGAGGATTTGTGCTGTTACCGCTGGACACCCCCCATCTGGCTGTGGAGAGGCCAAAATGATGAAGGGAGGTCCAGCTGGGCCTCGTGCCCATCTCAGGAGAGCTTTGCTACGACACTGGGGAAGGTCATGGTGCGAGTGCTCCTGTGCTTGCTCAGGGGGGTCTTTCCCCCAGCTCTGTGGCAGCCCGCACGAGCAAGCTGTGATTCTGCAAATCGCAGGCTCCGTGCTGCTCTTTCCCTTGCTCAGCAGGGATGCTCTGTTCACTAAACCTGGTGTAGTCCCCCTGAGCTTGGCCAAGCATTGTTAGCATGGAGTGGATAGAGCATGAACCAGCTGGGTTTTCCCCTCCCATTCTCTCCTAATACAATTAGGAAGTGGAGAGGAGGTCTGATGCCCTTTGATGGCCAAATGGGCCAACCCCCTGTCTAGCAACAAGAATTGCGTTATTCTTTAAATGTGGCCTCTTAACAGGCGGGCTGATTGGTGATCTCACATCGCCCCTTCGCTGGAAGTCACCTGCTGTTAAGTGTTTGCTTTGTCATTGCTGGCTTGAGGTCGGTCGGCATGCACTGCAGAGTGAATTTGGGCTAACCCTCGTCTGAGTTTGGAGAGGACCCGGAGTCAACGTGCATATGATTTATGTTGGGTTTTCAGAGGAAGGGGAATACTGACAGAGCTTGCGCAGTGCTGCAGGTGCCAGGGAGCAGAGCAACGCTGGCTTTGCTATTTTGGTGGGAGACATGGGTGGAGATTGCCGTTGCTGTATACTGTACACGGATAAGTAAGGAATCCGCAGATAAGTGATGGGTGTGCAAACAAAAGCAAGTAAGGAGACAGAGACGAGGGTTATAGGAAATCCCTCTCAGTGCAGTGCTTCCAGAAGAGACAACAAGAGAATATATTAAAAGAAGACAGGTAGCACACAAAGTAATAATAGGAGGATTTGGCTCAGCATAATAAGCAGTCATCCCCGCTTCCCACCTCCTTCGCGGCTGTCTGCGCATTCGGCTGTCTGTCGATCCAACAGTTTGGTAGATATTCACAGCTGACAGCTTTCCTCCGCTGAGTTTCCACTCCACGCTTGTGGCTTTGTTCGGGTCTTTAACTCGAAACTCCGGGAGGTGGGATTGCAGCAGCGCGGGGCTGCAGCTCTCTGAAGCTAGAGAGCTCTGCACAGCCCTGGCAGTGACTCTTCTGCAGGCAAATGCTGCATCACCCTGTGTCTCTTCATCTGAAGGGGACGTGGGAGAGGAACATGATCGAGTGGCTGCGAGCTTAAAACATTGTGGGATTCACTGCTTCAGCGTGAGTAATACTGAGCCTAATTCACCCTTCAGTGTACAGGCGAGAACAGCGCTGGCATTAACCAAGTGACCTCAGGAGCAGAGCAGGGATGAGGTTAGTCCCTTGTCTTCTGCTGAAATTAAAGACTGCCCATCTGCATCTGGGGCACTGTGTGTCCAGGAGCTCCTGAGGGGTTTGGTGCTTATTTTGAGCCTGCAGTGGTTAATGGCTTGTTGCCACGAAGGCAGCTTAGCAAGTGTGACAGCTGCCCTATTACCCAGCCATGGCTTACTGCTCCATTAAAGGAGGTGTGGATTTAAGCCAGGACACCAGGCTCTTCCCAATTCCCACTTTCCCATTTCCTAAGGGTTTGAAAAGCAGCTCTCGGGCTCAACCTATGCTGATCTGAGCCATCTAGGGCCAGAAATGTGTCCAAAGGAGGTGACAGTGTCTCTCTGGGATGCTCTGGTTTCAGGCAGGACTGGTATGATACATGAGCGTGGGAGTGTCTGTGTGTGCCTGCGTGCGTGGGAAGGGACCGTGTGTCATCGCCGCTTGGCTTGGTACCTCCACGCTGATGGCAAGCAGAGGTGAGCTCTGCGAGAGGGTTTAAGTTGTTCCTCAAGGTTAAAATACCAAGGGGAAAGAGGGTAATAGCCTTCAAATGGATAGGAGGTAGCTGAGGAAAGGGAGTAATCTGCTTTCTGCCTCTGCTGAGGATTGGACTTGACTTGCAATGAGAAAGGTTTAATTTAGGCACAAGGGAAAACCTGGTGGCCGCAGGGAATAGTCGAGCACCAGGAGCCTCTGTCAGCGGAGGTTTGGTTGAACAGGCTGGGGATGGTTTGTATGGCTTTGAGGCAGGCGAGGTGAGCTTGTCAGGTCTTTTCTCACCCGTTTGTCTGTAATTCTGTAAAGCAGGTCACCTGCGTGACTGCTTCTTGCTGTGTAAAAGGGAGAAGTGTGGCAGAGGTGCGGCACATTGCCGGGAGGTGGAGGAGCGGGACGGAGGCAGGCAGGGAGGCTGTGGTGGGCTAGGAGATGTATTTGGAAAAATCAAAGGGTATGTCCACAACCAGACAAACCAGCTTGCCTGCTGACCGTATCCAGCTATAACTCTCGTTCCACTGTTATTTCATATTTACCATGCGTTATTTGGACCACCATGTCACCTAGGAGGCTTAGCTATGGAGCATGAATTCAGCAATCTCCTCAGCTCTGAACGGGCCAGAAAAGCCACCCCGGTCCAAAACTGCTTCCAGCTGAAACGCGAGAGAAAAGGCAACGTGTGGATATGGGCGGGTGTGGGGGCACATGCAAACAGCGCGCGGGCATTAGTCATTGCAGCAAGTCGTGGCACATCTGCCGTTGCCGAGAGCTTTTTGTAGGCATTGCACCAACCAGGCTTTTACAGAGGAGGTTTAAAGAAAGAGCACTGGATGGCTTTCTAGGTGTGGTTTCTTTTTTTTTTTTTTTTGCCGGGGTAGCTTCTCTCAAGGCAGAGGACAGCGTGGGAGACAGCACAAGGGTGTTCGTTTGAAAATGGTAACAAGTGGGTGATGGAGGCTGGTTTCATGGGCTCATTGGGGTGGGAGTCAGCGCATTAGTGCTAAATGGGATTATCTTCCTTTTCAAAGCCCTGCAAGGACTAAGCATGTTGTGCTTGAAGCCCCAGAGAAAAGGGAACCAGTTGAACTGTCAAGCATTTTGCTACCTTTCTTATATCGTTACACACACATCTCCATGGCGCTTTTGCCTGGAAAAGCCTTTTTTTAGGTAATTTTGACAAGCTGCTTCACCACTGAGTCCCTGTTGTGCCCTGCCTAAAGGCTTAGGTTGCCCTTGAACTGCCATGCAATGAGACATGGAAATTAAGTCACTATTATTTTATTTTATTTAATTTTTTGCAACAAATATCTACTCATTTAAACTGAAATTGAATCAGTTTCCAAAAGGCTCGTGCCTTAATACTTTTGTTATCTATGTATAGCTGAGTGGACAAGTTTACTGGCAAGATTTTGCCAGTAAAGTCAGTCTTTAAGTGAAAATGGTCAACATGCTTAGATAAGAAATGTCAGACTCCCAGTTATGAGTATATGAGCTTGAAACTTCCCACTAAAAGCTAAGACAGTCTGAGCAGGCAGCTGGCATGATGTTGTGTGCGATAATGGCCAGTCAAAACTAAGTCTGCAGCTTGAGTGCTCACTAGCTACATGCCCTACCAACCAGAAGGATGTACAGAATATATCCAATAAATCCATGAAAGCAGAATGACTCTGCTCTTTTCCCATAAGTAAGACAACACTTTCATTTTTCATGACAAATTGTTCTTTTTGCTCCTTCAAATATGGCAATCATGTCAGCTCTTCCCTGGATGGGGAATATCCTGCTACTGGGGCCAGTTTTGGTCTTGTTTATGGCAAATTGGTACAGCTGTAAATCCAGGGGCTGTTACAGTTTTACTTCCCAGTCACTCAGCTGTGAATGAGATGAGCATCAGGGTCAGAAGCTGACTCCCTGAGTGCTGCTTTGAGATCACCGTCCCATGTAGAGGGAATTAGCACCAGGAGCTCCCCAGTAACCAGCTGTGTATTGCGCTGGGTGGACGAAAACATGCTTGATCCCATGGCTCTTCAGATTGCAACTGGAAGAAAGTTGCCACTGTCATCATAACGGCGTACAGCGTCTGTGTGACGCCCACAAATCACATCATCCGCTAAACAGCTGAAATCCCTTCATATCCTTTTCGGAGGCAATCTCTAGCCAATATGCTCTGGAAAGCCTCAGAGGACTGATAATGAGCTGGAAACATCTTTTACTTCAAGGTTTTTGGTTCAACTCTAGCTTGGGTCAGGAGCCATTGCCAATGCAGGGATCTTCAGTGATTGAACAGTGACAGACGGCTCCTTACAGGAGAGGAATCACAGCTGCAAGCAATAATTAAAGGGACTGAACAAAGAGATGGTTTAGGGATGGCTTGTGCAGTCTTTGCACAAGTGTTCATGGCTCATGGTTCGGATGAAGATTTTTCTTAAGGACTGGTCTTCAGTGGGCAAAAGTGCTAGAGGGGGAAAGGGAAGGCAGGCGTCTGTTCTCCATGGTAGCAGGCAGCAGGGGGATATCAGCATCTGTGGCAGGAGTCTTCTTCTAGCCACCTTGCTTCTGCCTTGTCTCAGAGGGTCCCCAGGCGGGTGTCTCTCCAGGGCAGGGTGCGCAGGGAGGGTGAGCATTGCCCATTCTGCTGGGAGAGCTGCCGGCCTGGCATTGCTTACCACCACGACACGGATAGAGTAAAACAAACAGCGGGCTGTTTTGGAATAATTTGGTGAAATGCTGTCGCCTGGCGTGGAACCAAAACACTGCTTAAATCAGGATAAACACAGTCTGGATTCCCCCCTCATTTTCTATTCCCAGTCTGCCATGGCTTTTTTTTTTTAAAGCTGTGTGTAAATCTTACTGCATTTCCTTGCAAGGGGCTGAGCACCGCTGCTATGAAGTTAGCAGAGCTGGGGGCACACTTGTGAAACCAGACCAAGATGGGTAATATACCATGATGAGCTTGCAAATGATTTATCAGCTTTGAACTGATTGTCCTCTATGTAGTACAGAGAAAGGACAATCCCAAGCAGAGAGGAGCAATGCAGGAGGCTCATTTTTGATGTCATTAGACTGAGACCATATGTCTGTAAAGTAAAATAATGCTAGTAATAATAATAATATTAATAATATTAAAGTCCAGGGCAAAGGCAATAGCACTGCCCTATAATTGTCCCCACCACTTAGTTGTTACCAGGCTCCCTGGCTTTGTCTTGGCTTATGCCAATCATTAGTGCCCAGGTATGGTCCAGGGGATGGCATGGTCCCTGGACGTTCCACTAAACAGTATGGACAAGACCCCTCTGTTTTGAAACTTGAGCTTGTAGAGCATTAGCTATACCGTATCATTCATCTCAGGGCAACAGGGTGGGTCCTGGGCCATCTTATTTTCTATGACAGACATGGCGAGATAGGGTTTTGCTGCTTACTGGAGTGCATTTGACAGTGGTATTGCACAGTCTGATTGAAATTCCCTTCTGCCTCTGTTGTCTTAGAAGGAAAGAGAGCATAATCATACAGGGATAGGCCATTTTGGTTATTACCAGCTTAATTGCGGAAAATGGTTCTATTTTCTCTTCCAACATGTAAAATGTGCTTTAAAGGGAAGGGCTGGAACAGAGCAAGTGTTACTGTACACATAAAAAGCAAGGATTTAATAAACAGACAGTCTGGCTGGCCAGCTAACAAACAGTTAAAAAACAAGCTCTCTCCTCTCCCTACTCCATACCTCCCCATGTTGATATTGCTCAGCAGAGAATGAGATGCTCATGCTTGATTGTCCTGACGTAGCTCCAGGAACCCCCTAAGGCATTTACACGTATCTAAAATCCAAGCTGAATTAAGCTCTGGAAGAGAGATGGAGAGCGCTATTATTCTCTTCCATTTCTGGGGGGACAAAATAGGCCCCCGAGAAGTTAAGGGCAGTGTTTTCGGTCTAAAG
Source organism: Chauna torquata (assembly GCA_013399475.1). NCBI lineage: Eukaryota > Metazoa > Chordata > Aves > Anseriformes > Anhimidae > Chauna > Chauna torquata. The sequence goes on from VXAL01017361.1 coordinate 11,659, forward strand.
CAGATCGGTTGAGCGGATGTTGAAAAGATTGGCCTAACTGATGGAGCCATGCGTATACAGTTGACCTGCGGGCAAGCTGGGAATAGACCCCGTGCTTCTTGCTTGTTGTACCCTTGCTTGGCATGCTGGTTCCCAAACCGCGGCTCGCAGAGGGATGCTGGGTGGCTCACAGATATTCAGTAGGGGCCCATTAAACAGTCATTTCGGTAGTTATGCCAGGCAAAGTGCAGTGGGAAAAGGGCAGGGAAGGAATAAAACAGTGTTTTAAATAATGGTAGCGGGCTGTCCAGTGAAAATCATGGAATCATAGAATAGTTTGGATAGGATGGGACCTTTAAAGATTATCTGGTTCCACCTCCCATGCCATGGGCGGGGATGCTACCCACTAGATCAGGTTGCCAAAAGCCCCATCCAACCTGTCCTTGAACACTTCCAGGGATGGGGCATCCACAGCTTCTCTGGGCAACCTGTTCCAGTGCTTCCCTACCCTCATGGTAAAGAATTTCTTCCTAATGTCTAAGAATGTTTGGGAACAGCTGGCTGGGCAGGAGGAGAGTGGTCCTCTGTGTTAATACAGGCATGATCCAGCCCTCCTCAATGTCAGGACTTCAGGTTTTGAACCTGGGAATGCAGTCTGGTAGTTCAAGGAGCAGCAGCAAGCCAAGTGTCATGCTGACGACTGGCAAGTAGATAATACGTGCTGTTAACTCCTGTAATCCTCCACCAGACAGAAGGAAATTATCCTGATGGTTCCTATTAATGAGTGGTTACGTGACCACTCCTCCACCCTGAGAGCTTCATCAAGGCTGTTTACTAAGCCCAGATTGCCATGTTGTATCTTGAGAGCAGACTCAATACCGAATGAAGACTTAGCGGTTGTTAACAAATAGTAGCACATTAAGGTGTCTGTCTGGGTGATTTTCGTGTACTGTAATTACATGGAATTGCCTGTTAGACTGGCCAAATTATATAAAAGGAGCCCTCAGCTCCAGAAATACGTTCCCGATAATGGGTGCCTATTAGCTTCGACATGAGAAGATGGTAGTTATGATATGAAGGAAGCAAAACGAGGTACTAATCCTCTGGACCTCTCTTGCAATGACATAGGATGAGCTGGGGAGGATGTCGAAAAAGAAGTTACGAAGAAATGATTTATTAGTGACACTACTAAGTGATTTTCAAGCAAGGATCTCAAAGCCCTCCTCAGAAATTGGAAGATGGTTTCACGCTTCCTCACTGCTCCTGTGCTTTGAGTTAAGTGAACCCTGTAGGGCTGCTGATAATGCTGACCACCAAAAAAGCTCCTTTTAGAGGTGGCCTGATCCTGCCTTCAGTAAATCTTCACTAAACCTTCTTGTGCTACATGATGGGGTACAAACAGGCAAGTGCAAGGTTTTGCTCCTCTTGGCTCTGCAGAGTCCTCAGAGGTGGACACATGTATCAGCAACAGCATCATCAGCTGAGTTGTGTCAAGAGTCTGGTGCTTACTCAGATGAAGGTTCCATAGCATCACTCACTGTCAGAGTCCTTAAAACATGCTGTATGTTACCCTGGAAGAATAACTGAGATTGCTGCCCTTTGGGGCAACTGCTGTCCTTTCAGTCCCGTGGTTGCACTTGGGCGGAGAACGTGGCTGGTGCTTTACCACACCACTGCAATATACATACATACATATGTGTATATATATAAATATATATATATATGTATGCATACCCCTATAAATAGTGTGAAGACAATTGTTCAGAAAGGGAGCCTTAAAGTAAGAATGAATGAAGGGTCAGGTACAAAAGGAACTAGTTAGAAGGGAACCCAAAGCAGTGACTGTCCATCAGCTGAGCTTCTTCAGCTGATCGCGTGCACCCTGCCTGGAGCAGGGCAGATCTCAGTTGAAACCCAGTGAATGAAAGTTTCCTTTTGTCTTGCAGCTGGCTGTGGGCTGCCAGCCTGGGTGTGAACAATGCTTGGCTGATGGGCAGTAGCTGGAGACAACACTGAAGAAGAATTGCATTCAGATCTTGCTCGCAGATTTACACTTGCTTTTGTTGCCTGCAAGATAACACAAAGAGCCTGAGCCTGAATGAGAAAACCAGAATCTAACCAAATGGGGACGAAAACATTTTCAGGATTTTTTTCGCAGATGACAAGAGCACATCCACCTCTTGGTCATTCATCCCTCCTAGGTTGTTTTCTTACAGTACTGACATACACCTCTTTGTTCAGAAAGTCGTTCAGTTTCACGAGTACTGGTAAAAACACTACTTTCCAGCAATTTTAACAACTCTTTGATAACTCTCTGCTTTGAAAAGAGTTGTCCAACCGGCAACAAAATCAATAGAATTTGGCTTTAAAAACTGCTTGAGAACTGTGAAAAGCCTTTAGTCTAGTAGCACAGCAAAATGGTTTCTGAGTAGCTCTTGGAGTAAAACGTACCCATCTGGTCCAGTTCTTTTATAGAAGAGTAGAATAAGTCTCACTGCTCATGACTTGTGAGGAGAGGGAGAGGTAGCAGGGCTTGGTCTTGCAAAGAGGAAGGTAAGCGGCAATCTAGTCACAGCCTACAGGTACCAGATTGGCAGTTGCAAAAATGACAAAATCAAACTCCTCTCGCATGTGCCTGATGATATAAGGAGGGACAAGATCCATGAGCTGCTGCTTGGAAGATTTATGTGGAACATTAGGAAAAAAGGCTTTCACTGGAAGAATGGTATGGCCTTGGAATGGTCATCAGAAGCATATGGGGTCTCACCATCTTTGAGGGTTTCCAAGTCTCATCTAGACAAAGCCATGGCCAACCTCACCTAATGTTAGTGTTAGTCTTGGTCCAAGCAATAAGTTGGATTAGAAACCTCCAGATGTCCCTTGCAAGCAGTACTTCCATAATTCTCTTATTTCATGAATCTTTAATTTAAAATATGCAGAGATCAGGCTCAAGGCAAGCATTCTGAACAACAAACACATTTGTAAAGGCAAAGCTTAGCACCCCAAATTCCAAACTCACGTCCGCATTTAATTTGGGAGAAAAATAAATGTTTTAATTTTTCAGTGACTTTAAAGAGTTTGTTCAGCCTTTCACAGTATCAAAGATGGGAAAAGCAAAAAGAACAGCTTGCTCATAAGGTCTCAGGCAAACTGCATAGCATTAAGAAATACCATTTTTGACTTTGTTCTAATTGGAGCCTGTTTGACCCTGGAGCCAGAGCAGGGTAATGGAACAAGCACAGCTCAAATGAAGTCACTTTTCACAGTGTTGTGCAGAAACAAAGAGAAGGAAAGAGAGACATGTAGAGAATGCAAAGGGAAGAGAGCCAGAAAGGAGCATTAAGAGCAAGAAGAAAAGGCAGAATATGTAATGGAAAATGGCCAAAGTAAGGGAGAAAGGAAGACAAACGACAGGAGGAAAAAAAAAAAAAGGGTGAGAAAGGAAGAGAAGGGAAGAGAAGAGGAGAAGAAGGACTCAAAGCGAAATTGTAAAGAAAAGGAGGAGCATCCTTCTGCCCTGCTAGACAGAGCGATGAGGTGGCAGGACAGCAAGCAGCCCCAGGCCGTAGCACTCATTATTTCCATCCTAGCTGATGTCATTGATTGCTTCTGTCCTCCCGTGTCATGCTTGGTGACAGAATCGTGGGACTTGCGACTTGTAACAACTGACTGTTCCAGCTCGGCCCAGGCAAAGGCCTTCTTTCCAGCTCCACAGGGGCATGGTCTCATCTGCTTTTTGGGTTGCTTCCAGATGCCACCCATCAGCAGGCATGGGGAGATGTGAGAGGCAGAGCTGGGCCATTTGGTATCATCTCCAGCCCAAGCAGGTGGAGACCCTGTGCCTAGCCTGTCCTTTGCAAGCAACCAGTTTCCTTGGCTGCGATGCTGGGAAACTCCCATAGGACTGCTTTCTCTCTTGCCTTAAGAGTGCCTTGTTGTCATTCTGTTGGTATTACTATTTCTTTTTAAACCAATCTTTCTTTTTCCCCTCTTCCTCCTCCAAGGAAATTTTCCTTGCAAGCCTCAGATCCTACAGCATCCAACTACCTTCTGTCAGGGGATTTAATTAGTCAGAAGAAATAAAACAAACAATGCTTCATTTGCCAAATGGAAGAAGTGTAGGAGGGGGAAAGGAAGATGGAGAGGATGAGAAACCTTAATAATGAAAAAAGAGAGCAGAATCCTAAGGTACATGGGCCTAAGCCTTTAGGACCTCCTATTCCCAAAGAAGTGAGCTCCTGCTCTTATTGCAGCCAGTGGTTTTTATAGTTATCCACCCTCATGATGCCAACAGGGCTGGACCAACCATCCCTTCTTTGGGGAGAAGGGATAAGTTTCATGGCATCTCCTCAGGAAGAGTCCTTCTGATGCACAGGGGTTTTGTGAAAGTTTGGCAGAAGGATAAAGGAAGAGGTGCAGGTCAGGGTCTTCTCAAGGAAGGGGCTGCAGACAGACACCAGCTATTACCCACCAGTCCAGCTTCCAGTTGGTGAAAGAACCTGAGGTTGTTGGGGGTGGAGGGAGGTCAGAGAGGATGTGGAAGGGAGAGGATTTAGGGTTATTGTGTTGGCAATATAGGGACAAAGTCTGCTCAGCTATTAACTTCCAAACTGTTTCTCATGTTGCTCTCAGATGGTTTAGGAGTGAGTTATATGATGTTGGTTTTTTTCTTTGCTTGCTTTAATGGAGCTCCTCCCCGACTTTTATCCAGTTACCCATGAAAAGTCAGTGAAACGAGACCTACTTAAATCAAATGTCACAATCGATGCTCATCCCAGGCCACCGTTTGTGTGATGTGAACTCATATTGCCGTAAGGGAGGAGCAGGGAGAGAAAAAAAGGTTGGGAGTGAGCTTGGAGCGAGCGAGCACAGACCAGTCCATGTCTGAGGAGCTTGTGCTTCCCAATGCATTTATCACAATCATGCATCTCTGAGGTGGGGCGGGGCTGTTGCCCACTTGGGTTCTACAAGGGGGAAACAAAGTAGAGGTGACAAAGGGAGATGCTGTGGTTTTGTGCTGGAGATTGCATCTCTCTCTTCATATCCTGACTAAATCAGGGACTTCTGTTCCCAGAAGAAGGTCCTTTCCACATTTCAATTTGTAAGGAGAGGGATACAGTTTTTCAGCACTCAGAGCATCTGGAATGTGTCCAATTTCAACTTTTTTTTTTTTTAATGGAAGACAGCTTGAAACATTGGTATTTTCATTGAGATGTCTTTCTTTGCGTTTATCTAATTCTCAAAAAACTGCTTCTAACCTTCCACAAATATTTGGCAGGAGTAAATTCTCACGGTGGGAATAGAGTCACATGAATTGGTGTTAAAAATCTCAGTGATCCAAGTCTCTGTAGAAGTTAAGAGGAGGAATCAATGTGTGAACTAAAGCCTTTTTTGGAAGCGTTTCAGGAAGCTTTAGGTGTGTAAAGATGCAGGTCCTTGCTGGATGGATGGGTGAGGCTCAGTGCCATGTTGTTCTTGCTGTTTACGCACAATTGCTCATAGTTAAAAGGACTAAGGCACTGCCTGAAATCCAGACTCGTAATTTCAGCAAGTTGAATTAGGCTTAGCATGCAGAACCTTGGTATGTATCTATGGTGGTGGGTTCGGAGAATCCCAAACCTCATATTTCACAAAGGAAACTCAAGGAAGCTGTACAGTCATGTTAAGGTACATGTCAGAGCTAATATGATCAGTACGGAGGAAACATTACAGAGAGGTGGCACCACTGCAATACAGTTTGGCTTCCAGTTTGCAGCTGGTCAGTGTCCCATCAGCTCTGAGTAAAAATCCTGCAATCAGCCTGTACCCCTCTGGGTATATATCCAGTTCTCTTTAACATCTTCCAGTTCTCTTTAACATCTTTATGAATGATCTGGACAAAGGGATCGAGTGCACCCTCAGTAAGTTTGCAGACACCAAATTGGACAGGAACGTTGATCTGCTCAAGGGTAGGGAGGCTCCACAGAGGGATCTGGATAGGCTGGACCGATGGGCTGAGGCCAGCTGTATTAGGTTCAACAAGGCTGAGTGCTGGGTCCTGCACTTGGGGCACAACAACCCCATGCAATGCTACAGGCTGGGGGAAGAGTGGCTGGAAAGCTGCCCAGCGGAAAGGGACCTGGGGCTGTTGGTCAACAGGTGGCTGAACATGAGCCAGCAGTGTGCCCGGGTGGCCAAGAAGGCCTGGCTTGTATCAGAAAGAGTGTGGCCAGCAGGACTAGGGAAGTGATTGTCCCCCTGTACTCAGCTCTGGTGAGGCCACATCTCGAATACTGTGTTCAGTTTTGGGCCCCTCACTACAAGAAGGACATCGAGGTGCTGGAGCATGTCCAAAGAAGGGCAACGAAGCTGGTGAAGGGTCTGGAGAACAAGTCTTCTGAGGAGTGGCTGAGGGAGCTGGGGTTGTTTAGCCTGGAGAAAAGGAGACTCAGAGGAGACCTTATTGATTTAGACAACTACCTTAAAGGAAGCTGTAGCGAGGTGGGGATCAGTCTCTTCTCCGAAGTGCCAGCTGAGAAGACAAGAGGAAATGGCCTCAAGTTACTCCAGGGGAGGTTTAGGTTGGATATTCGGAAAAATTTCTTCACTGAAAGGATTGCGAAGCATTGGAACAGGCTGCTCAGGGAAGCAGTTGAGTCACCATCCCTGGAGGTCTTCAAAAAACGTTTAGATGTAGAGCTTAGTGACATGGTTTAATGGTGGACTTGGCAGTGCTAGGCTAATGGTTGGACTGGATGATCTTAGAGGTCTTTTCCAGCCTAAATGATTCTATGATTCTATGATATACTCAGTTGGGCATTCAAACCGTTGAATTCATCACTGAATTTTGTCTCAGATCCCTTAAGCTCTTGTGCCAGCCTTCCCAATAGCTCCTGTGGGGTTCACGGCAGCAGTATGGTGAAAGTTTTGTTCCTCATTAATTCCCCCCATTGAGATTCAAAAAGTGAGAGGTGCCCTTGGGTCGAAATACGCAAGTAAGGAAGATCTTGCCAAGCCCTTTAAACTGCCAGGATAATTTAGCTCAGCTACCAATATGTCGGGGATGTTCATCTCTTCTTCATGGTGGACTCTGTGGAGTAAACCTGACTGTGATCAGTCAATGGATACATACTTGCTTTGCCCATGTGTTGACTTGGCCAGGCTCCATATAAGCACAGCACTGAGCTTTGCCTGATATATTTTGCTTTGCAGAAGGCTCAGTGGCCTGGAACAGAGCTGCAGTAGCCTCAGCTTCATGGCGTTGTGCTGCTTGGAGGTTCAGGTTGAGCAGCCTCATGCCTGCCAGCAGAATGGTGTGGACAAGTCCTTAGAGGACTGCCTGTTCCATTCCCAAATTCAAGAATAATTGCTTTTTCTTTTTTTTTTTCCTACGCTAAGCCCTTGCTATGTCAGAAACCATCTCATCTCCATAGCTGTAGCAATAGGTGTTGGTACTGCGCCAATCTAATGACAACCTTGACTGTGCTCCCACAACTCTGCATACTGCTTAATCACTTTAAATAGAGGGTTCTCGCGTGTCTGCTGCATGGTGGGTCTCTGCTTCTCTGCCTTCATGCCAGCAGAGATCAGTGACGTGGAAACGAGAAGCATGCTGGATAAAAAGCCTGCAGCAGAGAAAACCAAGTGGGATAGAGATCCTAAGAACTAGGGGAGTTTAGTGATGTATGCCAGCTAGTTATGGAGTTAGTTCCAGGGTTGCAGAGAACTAGATTAGGAGAGGTTATAGCATGTCCGTTTGTTCTTCATGTTGCAAGAGCTGATGACCAGCAGATCGTTTGTGTTTAGACAGCAAGGGAGAACGATTGCATACCAGCATTTTCAGTAAGAACCCCTGCACGTGAAGAAACGCCTTGTCTAGTATTGTAAGAGTGGTGAAGTGATGGATGGCATGACTAGATATTGGGTCCCTGGGGGGATATATACCTTGTTTTCCCTTTGCTTGCTTCATCTCCTCCCTTGCCAGATGGGTGTTTGTAGTCAGGGGAAGATTTTCTCCTTCTTTTCATCCCCCAAGCTTCAGCAACAGCCATTCCCAGAAGAACTCATTTGTAATCGTTCTAGTGTAGGCAGTGCCTTCTGCTATTGCCTCATTAATTACCTTTGAAATTTCGCACTGGATGTGAAGGGCCTGATCCTCCTCTTGCAACCTGTGCCTTTTACACCCCTGCATAGCTATGGATGTCAGAGTTGTTACCCCAGATTTAACACTGGTACATGTGGGAGCAGAATCAAGTCCAAAGAAAGGCTGAGTCAATGAAAAACAGATCCTGGTCCTCTGTCCTTTTTATTTGTATGTGTAGTGCAATGTGAAGGTCAGGTGAGTTGACATACGATCAGACAACTAGGAGGAAAGTCCTTGCTTGAAACTGAGCTGGTAGTGTTTGCTAAGCATCTTCTTCTTCTATTTTTTTTCTTTTTTTAATGTCTTACTTTCTCTCTTTCAGAACATGGAAAAGGTGCTGGTCCCTTCTGTCACGTTAATTGTAGGCTGTGGAGTATCTTCGCTGACACTTTTGCTGTTGATTATCATTTATGTCTCTGTTTGGAGGTATGGCTTTCATTCTCTTCTCTTCTTGTTGGGGAAAGTAACTGTCTCTTGATCTACATGGATCCTGGAGGTTTTGCTGTCCTGGTTTGGGTGTCTGGTCCCTGAGGAAGAACTACTTTGTAATGAGCGGGTCCTGCAAAAAGTCATCATGGTGGCTTAGTTGGCATTACTCTTTCCTTTTAGTGCCAGAGAAATTAGTACAGTGAAATTAGTGCCATGACCCCATGTAGTCACATTGTTCTGTTTTCAAAAGCTGCGTGCTGTTTTTGATGCCTTTACATACCCCAGGAAACCATGTTCGCAGAGAGGTGGGCGCACACTGCCTCCTGGCAGGCAGGTTGCTTCAAGGTATTCTGGGCTGGGTCTTTGATAACATCAAAACATCCATGATCCGTTATGAAAATATCTGGTCTGCAGAACTGACAGCACTTTTCAGGAGCTTAACCATGTTAAATCTAGTGGGCTAAATAACTCTTCAGTCTCTTAGTTATGTTCTGACTTTAGCTTCAAATGCGTATGGGATTCCTCAGTACACCCCATTTCAGAGAGCTCCTGTACACCTATAAGCAGGTCAGGTGCAGCCTCAAATTGCACCATTTGCAGAGGCTGAAGTGATTTCGTAGCAGAGTTGCACTAAACAAAGGTCCACATTGGCCCATGCCTCTGTAAGATATGTGTTGGTGGACTGTCGCAAGCCCGAGAACCTGAGATGTGCATGGGATTCTCCCCATGTACTGCATCGCGCAAGGTCAGAGCTTACACTGTGGAGACCCATGCCTTTCCTAAACTTGTGTCAAACATGCTGAGAGCTTCATAACTCTAAGATAAACAAAATAAGAAAAATCAGAACCAGGTGAATGACCATGAAATTGAAATAGAGTGGCCACAGGGAATATACTGTTTGTGGCCGTTTGTGGAAAGGGATTAGTCTGAGGCTCTTATTTTATCAAATGACTCTTCTTAGTAGGGAGGAAAGGGTAAATTCATTTTAGAGTTGTGAACTGAGATAACTTTTTCTACCCTTTGTTAGAGGAAAGAGACAAGAGAGTAAAAAATGAGCAAAAATGCACCTTTTTGTTGATACTGTGACAGTGCATAGTGGCTAGTTAATTATGGTGAGTGCTCTGAGCTGAAGACTGATCATAATAACGTTTATCTAGAACTCAGGTTTTTCCGTGCCTGGGGTATCATTGGATCTGCTCAAGTCCTTGTCCTCTCCTGCTTTTCCTCAGGCTGGGCAGCACTGGGCAGCGCTGGTAGGTGACTTACTGGTGTCACTGGTGTCAGGATCAAGTGGAAAGTTAGGAGAGAGGAGTGAAGAGCAAGTGTTGGAGCCTCACCCTCTCTTTCCTATCAGAAATAAGTTCAGGATCTGAAACTTAAGTTCAGACATGAGGTTGAATCAGTTTGGAGCATGACAGAGTCATTTGGAATAACACGATATGTTTTCTTCCAGGAGTGTGCCCCTCAATATTTACTGTTATTGAGGACAATAAAGTTAATTTTCTGCCCTGGTTAAAATACACCTTTTTTAATTTCTAATTGCAGTCTTTGCGTTATGCCTATGCCCAAAATGATCAAGTTCAGCATGAACGGGGGGACATACTTATGAGAGGCTTGAATGGGCATTTCTGATTTAGCAAAGGATGGACATGCATTTCCAAGTGATCCTGAGACCAGATATATCTTGATTAAAGGGCTCTCTATCCTAAGTCTCTTTGTGTAAATATTTGTAAAGCATGATCAAGTGATCTCTAGAATTTCTCTTTGGTGCGCTGAGTTTGTTTCATTTCTTATCTGTAGATCATGTTTTCATGTTCTCTAAACTTCACAGCATTCCCGTGGCTGAGCCCTGAGCACTCTGTGTGTCCTTTTTATTTTAGGCATAGCTGCTGGACATGAATGTGCTGTTCTAATAATGGTCTCAGGAACATCATATCCAACATTCTCCTGGCTTTCACTTCGTTTTGCCCTCAATGTTATACAGTCTATCAGACAACAGCTGGAGGAATGCTCAGAAGTGGGATCAGCAGTATTATTCCAGCTGTTGTTGCTAAAATACAGGAGACATATCAAAGCGGTCTGTTTTTTTTTGAACAGGGGAGAAAGTCCATGTGCCCTATCTGCTTGGTTTTCTGCGGAGTGCGCTCACCAGAGCTCAGCTGTTTTGGGGAGCTTTGGCAGGGAAATTTCCCATTCAGACCTCTGGACAAAGGCATCTGGAGCAGGCATGCATAGGCTCAGCTTGAGTATGAACCTCTTCTGATGAATAGGCTCACTGAGGCTGACAATCTGGAAACTTTCCCAGAATTTTGCCCAGCTAGGATTTGTTTATAGATAGGAAACAGAAAGAAAGTAAAACAAAACAAAACAAAAAAGGTAAAGAGTAAGGGGCAGAGTAAAAGGGAGATGATCCCAACGTTGGGCTGCATATCAGAGAGGAAATGAGTTTACCCTCCGCGTCCCACTCAAAGCCCCCAGTAGTGGTTGTTTCTTAGTGGCACCTACTCAGCCGTTGGCGTGAACGACATGAGCTTCTTGATGCAAGCAATCACTTCAGATGCAGCCAACTTGGCACAATCTCATTTCACACTGGACGTTGTTTCTGTTTGATGGCTGATGGTGGCCGGTTGGTGGATTTGTTCCAGTTCCCAGTAGACAGATGGCTGCAAAAACTCTGCTACAGATGGTGCATCCCTGGCCTTCTTAGCAGCCTCGTCAGAGAGGTCAGTGACACTTGGCCACAGAAGTGGAGTGACCTTGTTACCTCCTGGCAGTGGTTGTCCTAGGTCACAGCTGGAGACATGATCTGCATGTGGGCCATGTTCTCCACCACCTGCGTGGAAAAGAGGGGAATTCAGAGGAAAAAGATCTTGAAAGCTGACTTGAAAATGAAAAATGGGGGAGAAAAGGAACTGCTCATGGATCAGAACAGGTGAAATAACTTAGTACTGTGTTTCTTTGAGCTTTGGTCAGTACCACTGCTTTCAAGCAGCTCCTTGATATGATGGCATTTCAGAAGTGTCCCAATATATTTTCCATCCCTGAACTCAATGCATTTCAACAGCCTCTGCAGTCAGAGTGACCTTTGCATAGCATGGGGATCAATGCTCACTATCGAATAGCTCTTCCACCAGCCCGTCAGCACGTGGGGCACGGCAGACCTTTCTCACTGGTGGCAGCTGAATGAATGCAGTATCGCTGATAGATATCAGTGTGAGCTTTTTTCACTCCCTGCCCATTGAGGCTGAGGATTGATTTAGTGGTTGTCAGTGAGCTCTCAAGGGCTTTTAATGCTTACTTTAAACCCAGGAGCTCTGTTTTTGCTGGAGATGACTCCGTGTCCCTGGTGGGAGGTAGCAGGAATGAGTAAGTGATTGTGGGGAGAAGGATGTGTATACGCACTGTGAGAAAGCAAGAGTGACTCAGTGTTTGCGGAGAGGAAGGGAGCAGAATGGGGACAGAGGGAGAGACTGCAGGGTTTTCCCACATTCTCCATCTGTCGTGGTTTGCACAGGGCTTCCCCACATTCCACAAGACCCAGGCCGGAGCAGAAGCTCCCTATGTTTGCAGTGAGAGTTTTCCCCAGCTTTGGTGGCTGTGTACAGCATATTTGGATAAGTAGGCAGAGTCCGTGTAGCAGCCAGGGAGTAGTGAGACAGCACTCTGGAGCAGCTCTGCCTTTGCTGGAGATCTCTCCTCTGGCTAAACCCAGCAAGGCCAGTGTTTTTTCCCTCTCTGCTATGAGTTCCTAACTTCTTTTGCCAGATGGCCTGGATAGTGATGCTGAGTTCTTTCTGTGGAGTGTCCCTGGGCTGGAGAAGATGAGATGCAAGGAAAAAAGCAAGCATGTCAGCATGAAAATGATCAGTAGTGAGGTCAGGCTACCAAGGAGGACTCTGGAAGCATTGCTCAGGAATGCAGGATTAAATTAGGAAGGTCGGACCTCAGCTGGATTTGAAACTGGTAAGGGATGTGAAAGGCACAAAGAAAGGTTTCTATAGGTACGTCGGCACTAGAGGATGGCTCAGGGAAATGTTGAATGGGACACGTATCCTAATGGAGGAGGACACAGAAAAGGTAAAGGTAATCAGTGCCTTCTTCGTCTTGGTCTACTGGTAAGGTTTGCTGCCATGCACCCAAGTTCTATTATCTAGTGGCAGAGTCTGGGGAAGAAAAGTACTGTCCATCACCAAGGAAGAGATAGCTGAGGACCATTTACGTACACCAGACATTTGCAATCCATGGGTCCAGATGGGAGGCATGGAGATTGTTGCGGGAGCTGGCTGGTACCATGGAGCCACTAGCTATCATCTGGCGAGGTTCATGATGATCAGAGGAAGCATTACACCCATCTTTAAAAAGGGCAAGGAGGAGGATCCAGAGAACTACTGGCTGGTCAGCCTGTTCGTAGCCTCTGGGAAGATTAAAGAGCAAGTAGTTATAAAGGCTATTTCTAGGCAAAATGATGGACAAGAAAGAGATTGGGAATAGACAGCACATATTTTTTAGGGCAGATTGTACCTGACTAACCTGTTTTCCTTTTCTGGTGGGATGACTGGTTGCATGGACAGTGGAGAGAAGTGGGCATTGTGTATTTTGTCATTACCAAGGCCTTTGACACGTAGCATCCTAGTAACCAGACTAGGGAATCGTGGACTAGATTGGTGGCCTCTAAGGTGGATTAAAAGCTGGGTGGAGTTCATGCAGGCTCAAAAGGTTTGAAGCCTAACCAGCAGCTGGTTACTAGCAGCATCTGTCAGGTGTTGATTCTAGGACCAATACTGTTTAATATCTTCATTAACAACCTGGACGATGGGGAAGAAGGCACTTTTGGCAGGTTCTTGGATGACACCAAAATGGCAGGAGTGGCTGATATGCTGGAGAGCAGCACTGTCATTCAGAAGGACTTTGATGAACTGGTGATACGGGCTGGATAAATGTTACAGCAAAGAAAGATGAACGGTCCTGCACCTGGGACAGAATTAGCGAGGACAAGCTGGGGGCTGCCTGGCCTGGTAATGCCTCCACAGAGGAGGCCCCAGGGGACCTAGTGGGTGACGATTTGGACATGATTCAGCAATGTACCCATGCAGCAGTGAAGGACAACCTTATACTGGGCTGCATTAACAAGAATGTAACCAGCAGGTCAAGGGAAATTATTATTCCCCTCTACCCGACTCTCTTGATGCCACATCTGGAACAACGTGTCCAATGTTGGAACACCCTCAATACAACAGAGATGTCAACAAACTGGATCAAGTCCTGTGGAGGTTTAGGGATCTGGAGAACATGGTGTACAAGGAGAGGCAGAGGGAACAAGGCTTGGCTAGCTTGGAGAAGAGGAGGCTATTAATTAGGAGTCATGGAGAAGGGGGAGTCAAACAACTCACAGAGGGGTGCAATGAAAGCTCTAGGGGCAAGGACCACCAGCTGCAATGTGAAAAATTCGAACTGGATGTGAGGAGAAATGATCTTTCATGAGAGTGGTTAAACACTGCAACGAATCACCCAAAAGAGGTTGTGGCACTTCCATTCTTGGACTTTTTCGAAACTTGATTGGACAAGGCCCTGAGAAACCTGACAGGACTTGGAAATTAGCCCTGCTTTGGGCAGAGGATTGAATTGGGAACTCCAGAGTTTTTTTTCCAACCTAAATTATTCTGGTATTGTGATTCTACATGGTGCCAACTCACACCTTCTTTTTTTGGAGGTTCAGGGATCTGAGAAACAGGAAAGACTTTCAGTGGATGAGGGGAAGCATGGAGAAAGGAAAGGCTTTTTAGAGGAGAAAACAGCTCATTTCTAATCCCTTACATTCACATACATATTACACTTTTACACTCAACTCATTTCTTACCTTTTTTGACCAGGGGAGACTTCCTAAGTGCACACTAATGCCAGCTAAACCTTAGTGTTCCTACACAGACTTACCACATCCCATTCCTACCAGGACAGAGTTCAAATCTACCTTTCTATCCCCCAGAAGCTGCTGGCTATAGACCTGAGGCATGTTTTGCTTCACACGATCAAAGCATAGGCTTGGTACACTTCATCCACAAATGGAGTAGGATCCAGGTGATACACAACATTCTATTGAGCCCAAAGAAACAGGGAAATCTGGGATCAGATTGGCCATGAAAGGAACCCAAGGCTTGTTTTGCAGTCAGCAAACCCAGTTTCTAGCTGAGCTGAAAACCTGAGTTCTGGAGTGTTACAGGTTGGGGTGAGTTTTGAAGGAGAACTACCTATAAACCAGGTTTCCAACAGAGCTACTTTGCATCAGTGACTTTTTTGTATCCAGGAAAGTGAATCCTCAACATTCATGTTTTTCTAGAGGGAAAACTCAGATGGAAGCTAAAATCAAAGTTGTGCAGCCTCCAGTAGATCTAAAGCACAGATTCACCCTTGGCACAATACAGACATGCAGTAAACTTGTCCTGTCCGCCCAGTAAGAAATGCAGAACTCTGCAGCCAGAGTGCGACTGAATGACTCTTGCTAAAATTAATTAATGAAATTAAATTCTCAATATAAATAGTTGATGTGCTGGAATATAGGAAATAATCCTGCATTAGCCTCCAGGGATGAGCTGTCTGGTTAATAGATCTGTTTCTAATTTCTATAGACATCAATTTCTACTCTCTACTCATCTGGTATTCAGGCAGGGCGCTTGCTGAATCACAGAGATTATTCACATGTGTGAGAGTTGGTATGGTCAGGTCCTGAGTCAATCCTTGAAGACTTGTGCTTTTGCAATTACCTTTTAATTTTATTAGGTACATAAAAGTGCCTTCAAAGAAATTTTCCTCTGTAGCCAGTCGTTTGAATTAATTGCCGTGCACATACTTCAGCAGCAAGTCGGTGCTGTGCTGCACATTGCAAATCAGAAATGACAAGTGGCTTGCTCCTGCAAGGTGCTGAAGGCAACAGCTTCCTAACTTGGATTCCTAATGTCCCGGATCCACGGCCACAGCTACATATTTGGCCTAGTTTTGAGAAGTGTTAAACCTCTCCATCTGGAAAAAAAAAAAGCCACAAATACTTCTCACTTCTGGATGCGTTGTTAGGTTAAACAAAGGGGAATGCTGAATCACAAACACTTTGTTGTGAAGGTGCATGCATTCGTAACCTGCTTCCATCGCCAGCATGCTTGTGGCTCTTCTTATTTGGGAATCTTTCCATGTGTTGCGTGTATGTTTTCTTTTAAGCTCCTTTTCAAGTCCCCTTTCAAGTAAGCAGAGCTGAAGAAGACTTACAGCACTCAATACTGTTTTCGGAGAGGTTCAGACTAGGGACCAGGCTGGCCCCTAGTTTGTTGACTCATGCTCATAACTCCAGCATTGATGGGGAGGATTGAGAGATCTGTGGGCTGAGCACCACACCCAAGCTCTCCTCCTCCTTTTTCCCCTTGTTCTTGTCTGTTTAACATACAAGATCTGAAGGAAGTGGGCAACCTCTTACCATGGCCTTGTGTAGAGCCTGGCCCAGTGCAACCTGCATCTGGTTGATGCCTTTCGAGGTAGCTTCATGCAAGGTGTAACAGGGTGGATCTCCCTCCCTCTCTTCTCTTTCTGCAGGTATATCCGCTCGGAGCGCTCTGTCATTCTTATCAACTTCTGCCTGTCCATCATCTCCTCCAACGCTCTCATCCTGATCGGACAGACCCAGACCCGGAATAAGGTAGGAGATCAGTTGGACTTCGTTTGTTTGTTTGCTTTTCCCCTGATTTAGCATTGAAATGATCCATTCAGGCAGCTCTTCCTTGTTTTTCCTCCATCTGTTAATTAGCGACATGTCAAAGACACGACTGAATGGCAGATTTCAATTTTCTCTCTCGCTTGCTCTTTGATAATTTGTCAGCGTCCTCAGGGCTTTGATTAAAACCAATGTGATATTTTTGAATATCTGCCTAGAGTAGTTGGCACACGGCACAGTGAAAAAACATGGTTATTTGCAAGGCTTTACCATTTTATTTTTCAAAAAAATTACAAAAAAAAGACAGATTGAGGAAGGGCTGAAAAAAAAAAACCACTCAGCATCTCAGCGTTACGTTTGTTTCTCCAGCAACTTTTGTACTCCAAGCTTAAAGCACTTGTCGGATGTTAAAGAACGCAACCACCAAGAACACCTTTCTTTGGGGTCGCCAGATGCCCTTGCACGTTGCAGAGCTGGCACCTAGGGGACACAAGGGACTCGCTGCAGATCACGGTGCCACTCAGGCAGTGAAGGCAAGAAGTGAAAGTGGATTTTCAAGCTTGTATGACTTTTCTCTAGCTAAAGTACTTTCTCTGCTGGCACCTGGCATAACAAATCACTGCTCATCGTTAGTATTTTCCTGTTGTACGTCTTCCTCTCTCCCCAAGTGCTCCAACCATCCTGACTTCTCTAAGCAGAAAACTGAGGCCAGAAATGTCTTCCAGCTACACTTGCTGCTGAAGTCGCCATCAGAAGTCAAAATTTAGTTTTTAATTAACAGCAACCAGTGACCAGGCAGTTTTTTCGAGTCTCCACTTTGACAGCCAGCATGCTGTCACTTTTGAAAGCATTTCTGCAGAGAAGCCCCAGGCTTTAATGAATCACAAAGACTCATTGCTATGAAGGGCCCTTTGGGTCAGGGCTGGGTTATGTTTTAAAGAAGATTTTACAGCCGCTTGAGTCTTACATGTGTAGAAAATTGTGGGGAGATGCAGCCAGCCAGCCCTGTTGCTATTAAACCAGTGCCCTTCAGAAACTAACTTTGCAAAGTGGAGCTGTCTTTCATGGCCAGCGTGGTTTGCTTGGGGCAAGTGGTGGGGAAAGGGTGAGCTCAGCTTTGCATTCTCTTTCCCTGGGTGCATTGCTTGCAACCCCAAGAGTGTCCTAGGAGAAGCTTTTCATAGAAAGAAACACAGAGGGATGCTCAACATGGCCAGCCATGGCCGGACCTCCTCTTTGGTTATTCATCTTCACTCCAGGATAGGAGGTGGATGTCTTCAACCCTCTCCCACCGCCTTCAGAGCACAACTGGGAGCCCAGGTTGCCCGTTGTGCTTTTTTTCACGTTGCTCTGGGTGTTCATCGTCAGAGCTGTTAGTGGGGATTCAAAGTTCCTGCTTGCAATTGCATGAGATAGATTACCTCTTTGCACATACATATGCATGAAACATTATAAATAGAAAGGTTATTCTTGGATTTCCGCTCAGCCATCTAGTAAACAGTAAGGAACAGAGAAGGAAAACTATACAGAGAAGAGACGAAGGAGTGTAAATTAGGAATTTATTCACATTCAATTGTTGATAATGGAGCTTCCTAAAATGTTGGTGATTGATTTATAATTGTAGTTACTCTGGGAGAATTTCTATGCTGCTAGTTTCCTGGGAAATGCCAAATCCTCCCATCATTTCCATCCATGTAGCCTCAAAGGCAAGACCCCTTGCCTAGATTTGCTAAGATTTTGAAGACAAAAGGCCTGGGAAAATGCTAAAAATTGCGGTCAGCAATAACGTGATACAAAAGAAATGAATGCTGCATGAACGGCTACATGCTACAAGGAACCAGATTTCTCCTCTTTAAGAAAAGCAAGGACTAATGGCCTTGACAGCCATGTCTCCTTGGGGAGACTGGGAAAACAAGAGGGAAGACTCCCTTGTCATTCCCCAATCTGGGTGAAATTAGCTCCTGGATCTTAATGGATTTTAAACGAAATCCATTCACAATCATTAGAATAGATGTGCATTTTTTGTTGTGTTCTCCTCCTCTCTTCTCTTCCCTGTTCCCTCAAAACTATCTGTTTGAGTAAAAACACTTGGAAAATGTATCTTCCAGGTGCAAAATCAGAAAACAGAGGTCTTCTCTCTCCTTTACAAACTGCTGGCAAAGAGGGCAGAAAACTGTGTTGATGCAGAGTAAAATCAGCACAGTAAAACCGACAGTGTCATTTCTGATATTAGCTAAAAAAAAAGAAGTTCTAAAATAAAAATCTCTTAAAATACATTCCTGAAAGCATCCTGTGTTTGTAACTGTTTTATGTAGGTCTGTAAGCTGATGAATAGCAGCTACCTTTTGAGGATTCTTTTAAAATATGAAAATTACTTCAAATTATCATATTGAGCTGCGTTATTTGTACTGAACCGTCATCCAGAATCCATTTGTAGGCAGAATACCAAAGGTTTCTGTGTCAAATACAAATATGGAATGAAAAGGCAGTTCCTGTCTCAAAGAATGCAGTCTTACTTTTATTCCCAGCCTCTGATAATGTCTGTCTGTGCCAGTGTATGAATTGGGAGCAATCTGATAAAATCATGATAAAAGACACTCCGTGTATGAGAGCTGTGTGCTGAAAGATGCTGGTGGATGAAAAAAGAGGAAGGTTCAGTGACCATAAACCTAAAGTCCATGTTTCCCGATATAACTCTAAGCAGAAACATTCTTCATTTTAACCCCCCCTCCCCGTCTACCCTCAATGCCTTAAGCCATTTTTTTCATCCAGAGTCACTTTTAAAGTCTATTTGCTCTCCCTTCTCCTTGGGAGTTTATTGCCATCACTTTCTTCTTGAGCACATTAATTCATGATTTCCCGTTCTCTGACGGTGAAAATTAAGCACAGCTCTGGCACAGTTAACAGAGCAGCACCAATTTGCACCAGCGAATGATTTTACTTTACTAAGTTAAAAAACAAAGACGAGCTTGTCAGCTTTCCAGCCCATCTCCCAAGCACTACAGGATTGTTCTCCATAATGCATTTGCTAGTACTTTCCCCAGTTTAATTTTAAATGGCTTGAGCTCCCTCCATTTCCTTTGAGAGATTTCCCTGCTGAGTAGTAGAGCTCACCACTATGAAACTTCTTCGAATGTCATTTCATTACAATTTTTTTTTTTCCCCCCTTTCTGCTAGTAGTTACACGCTCTTGGACAACTCTGTACCTCTCATACTTGCAGTCCTTCCCAGCCCCTAACAGCCAGGGATTCACCCGGCTTTCACAGTTTAACTCTTTCACTTTGCAAAGAACCGTCCTTCCCCGGCAGGGACCCCGTCTAAATTGCCTTCCTCTGATTTCATTACTGCAAAGCACCAATGACACAGTGATTTGCAAACCTTTCGAGCTGAGATGAGTGCACAGCTTAATAACTGCTCCATCCTCTCCGAAAGCATTGAGGTTTTGACCAATGGAAAATAAATATATCCTGCTGAGGCCAAACAGCACCAGGACAGGCCATGGGCTCAGACTTCAGTAAAATATGGCATGGAGCTGCGACAGGGGAGGGTCAGGCTGGGTGTTAGGAAAAGGTTCTTCACCGAGAGGGGTGGTCGGGCACTGGAACAGGCTCCCCAGGGCAGTGGTCATGGCACCGAGCCTGCTGGAGTTCAAGAAGCGTTTGGACAATGCTCTCAGACATAGGGTCTGATTTTTGGGTGGTCCTGTGCAGAGCTGGGAGTTGGACTCGAAGAGCCTTGTGCGTCCCTTCCAGCTCAGGAGTGGTTCTATCAAAATAGTTAACCATGGGCTTGGAGCTCATGCTTAAAAGCAGCCAGTTTCTGTGCAGTGCTTAAATTTGAGGCAAACACTTCAGCCCTGTGCTAGGTCGAAACTTGAGGGGGAGGCTACCTCCTCCTGAAACGCCTTTTCCTTTGCTGATCCCTGTGACCTTTCCTTCCAGAGCCTGGTTTAGAAGCAGCTCCCTCTGCCTGCTGCTCTCCTCTCTCCTCTCCCTCTCCTCTCACGTGTCCTCCTTTCCTCCTCTCTCCAGGTGATATGCACGCTGGTGGCGGCTTTCTTGCACTTCTTCTTCCTCTCCTCTTTCTGCTGGGTGCTGACCGAGGCCTGGCAGTCCTACATGGCCGTGACGGGCCGGTTACGGAACCGCATCATCCGCAAGCGCTTCTTGTGCCTCGGATGGGGTGAGGATCGTGGGTCTACATAGAAGCTCCTCTGAGGTGGGGGAGATTAAAAAAAAAAGCATTATCCCAGTCTGGGATGCAGAGCAGAGAGGCCAGAAGAAGGACTGATGCTCTACAGAAGGCTTGGCAGAAGGTGCTTGACACTTTTGGGGGTGTCAAGAAGAGCTAGGATGGTTAAAAACGAGCAAAGCTACAAGTCCTACCTGCTGCCCGGTCCACCCAAGGGTAACACGAAAGAAATGAGCTGGGCGGGGGTTGTGTGTTCAAAGGGTGTGCTGGGGGGGATTCCTCCTGGCTTTGGGTCTCTTTTTTGCTTTCTCTTTATTTTTCTCTCTCTATCTCCTTCCATGTGCAACCCGGGGAGAAGCAGGCTCTGAAATCCTGTCTCCATGGCAGCAGGGCCTTTCATAGACAAATAAACTATGAGACCGGTGCAGATGCTTGTAACTAATTTTCCTCCCTCTGCTTCTTCCATATGTTTAATTTATTAGCCTTAAATGATTCATTCTGTAGTAGAAAACAAACACAAACCCATAACCTGGGCTTTCAAAGCAACAACAAGCTTGTGTTTGAAAGGAGTGACTGAACAAAAAGTTGCTCAAAAGCAAGCAGGGAAAAAAAGAGAAAGAGAGAGAGAAAGCACGGTGCTTCTGAGCTGTATTAGTGGCTTGTTTTATTACTGAAGTCAAGTATTTCACCCCAGGCAAGATATTACTGACGCTTATGAAGGGCCCTGATGTGATTTATTCTGGCACATCAAGAGCCGTCCTCCTTGCAGCACCTGCATCCCTTTAAGTTTTCACTCCTGGCTTTTGCTTAGGAAACAAAATAAATTGTAGGATTGAAATAGAGGACTTGTGTGTAGCAAGCCCATAACTACACACGTGAAAAGCACAGGATGCGTGTGCTTTTTTGTGTTTGTGCATATGTTCAAGCACAAACACCGTGTGACTCGAGGAACATCAGGGATATCGGATGCAAAAGACTAATAGCTTTTCTAGGTAATAGAAGGGATTTTTTTTATTCTGATTTGTAAATGCTGGGACAGATGGGAGTGTTAGTCAAGGGAATTTTGGACGAGCAACATTCACAATTGTGATCTGTACAGATTAAAAAAAAAAAAAAGCCTACATGTATGGAAGCATAATTACAGTGTTAGTAAAATGTAGTTATTCCTGGGCTAGGATGCACTGGCTGATAAATGGTGCATAATAACTATTTGGAATAGGTTAAGACACGAATTGAAGAACACTCTCGCCTATTAAGGCAGCAAGGGAATTCTTGATATTTAGCATCCTGCTAGACTTCAGCTGTAGAGCTGGGATTAATGGCATCTCTAAGAGGGAAGAGGCTGAAAATATGTTTTAAAGAGCATAATCTGAAATAATTAGCACAATTCACTTTGTCATGGGCTGATTCTCCCCCTTTTCCCCCTTTGCTTATTAACATTTTTCTAAGCCCTTTTTCTAGCTCTTTGCCAAGTTCTCAGCTGCTGTCAGCCGTAGTTCATTGAAGCTGCTGTGGTTTTCATCAGCAGTGAGGTTTATTCCCAGTTTTTCTGTTCTCCTCTTGGGTATGCAACTTCACCTTTCCAGAAAAGAGTTTTTAGCAATTAGAAAAAAATTGAGTTATTTAGGCAGGCAAACTGTTCCCTAGAAACAATTCAATCAGCACATCTAGTCCCAGTAAAGAAGAAATAATTTGGTTAGTCTTCTTATAATCATGTCATGGTTTCAAATGGATTTTTAATGCTGCCCTGGCTCAGGCTCTGAGTGTTCTTCAGTTGTTCATAACAGTTATGGCTTTTGGTAGTCATTATTATCAAATGACCTTTTTTAATGGGATGTGGTGATCGCATGACACAATCCTCCTGCTAGGCTGGCAGAACAATACTCTTCAAATCAGGTTTCTCATGCTTTTGTTTGGAATTATGACTGGAACACTCACTTTCCGCCAGTGACTACGTAGCTTGAGTGACTGCCTAGAAGGCTGATACAGAGCACGCAGTGTATGGAACAGACCAGCTGGAACTAGCTTTCTTTCAAATAGCCAAGAATAGATTAAAAGATTTTTTGAAAATGGTTGGATTTATTTATTTTAAATCTAATTGCATCTAGCTGTGATTAGATCCCCATATACCACTTTCCCAAGGCAAAGGAGTGCAGCACCCCTCATTGCTGTGCTCGTTGGCTTAGCTACCGTGGTGTAGCTACCTCCTCCGGTAAATTCAGCTTGTACAGCTCCATTTTCAGCACAAGCTGGGGCTCTTCCTACTCAGGCTCTGCACGAGCCAGTCCCTGACAGCTGATGAGTTCACAGCCTGAGCGTGCATTTCTGCATAATTATCAAGTCTAAGAGAAGCACTTTGTGAAGAACAAGTTGCTATTTTTGGCAGAGTCTTAGCCAACTTTCCTCTTTCACGAGGCCTCTTGCATCATGCTCTACTCTTAAAAAAAGCCCTTTCCCTTGTGGCTTCTTGGTGCGCTTGCCATGGGATGCCACACTGATGGCATTGCACTGATACCATGCAGGTGATACGTCCAGGATGCCTGGTCTATAGTCAGGTGAAACGTGAAGGAAGCTCAGCAAGAGGGGAAATAGCTGATTAAGAAAAAAAATAAGAGACACCTCTTAAACCCCCTACCCGTTGGCTTTGAGCTGCTCAAATGTGAGCTGTGCTTGGGAATCTCATATGGGAAGAGAAACACTTCTCTTTATGATAACTCTCAAATGCTTTATATTCCAGCCAGCTTGGCCTTATACCACCCGGCTGGCTGCTGACCCTCACAGTTAATCAACCTCACGATGATTTGTGTTGTTGAGTGACCACCCTGCCAGCAGGGTTGTTATTTGGATGCTGTGTCTGGACACCCCTCCAAACTACAGCATCTTCTGCAGCTGCTTGCCATGACCTCTGTAGCACACGAATTAGGGTCTTGTCAAGAAGCACTAATCCTAGCTGGCTACTGATCCTGCTAATTCCTAATGGGATTTGCCCAACTTTAGCATTGAGACAGCTTAATGCATCATGTGTCATGAGGAGGAAGGCTATAAAAAGCCACTCAAAGCCCTCTATAGCCGAGGAACCAGATGTTACCAGCCAATATCCAGGCATTTTTATTGGGAAAGGGAAGAGCTGGGCTGGGGATAGCGAACCAGAAAAGTACCCAATCTCCTCTGTAGATCCTTGAGCAGTTTATCAGGCAGGAATAGGAAGGATCAGAAGGCTATTATCAGGATACAGAATCTTTTGCTAGTTTGAATGTGCCTAGGCATTCAATTACCCAACCATTTCAGAATGAAATTTCTCAGAGTTTCAGGCCAGCATTTCACAACAACCAGCAGGTTTTCTTTATAGTCTTCCCCCACCCTCATTTTATTGGCGTTTCTAGCATTAAGATCTAGGACATAGCTTCACACCCTTGTGCACCTGAAATGACACCCCACGCTGACACCGTTAGCTCCTGACACCCTGAAGATAAAGTGTGCTTTGTGCACCGTAAGGTTCACATGGCCTCCCAGCCATGGACCACCATGCCTATCCTTGTCTGTCGAGAGTACATCCTCTCGAGGTTGGCTGGTTTCTTCTAGTTATTCCCCTTTTGGTTGCAAAAGGGGAGCAGGTCTCCAGGCAAGAAAGCAAGTACCCGAGTTTGCAGAAAGACCTGATGTTCTGATGCTCTTTTCTACTGTGCTTCAGAGGGACCTGTTCCTTTATGGATCGTGACCTAGCACATGGGACCTGTTTGGGGTAGGGGGAGTGCAGTTTGTGTTTCCTGCTCTGTCTCATTTGGGGTGAAATTTGAACCTGGGTTGTTCGTATATTACGTTGAGAGCAAACATAGCTCTTAATCTCTGCCTTGCTAGCTCTTTTGAGTTGGGTGGTGCCTGAATATTCCACCTCCAGAAAACACCCTGGTATATTCCTGGTGGGCCTGTGTCCCTAAGAATAAAATAAAATAATTTTATGCATCTGCAAATACTAGCATTCCCCACACAGCTGCTGAGGCCACAGCAGGATATGAGCTGATTACAGCTGATGGCATTCACTTCATTAGCAGAGGTAACAAGAGTTTGTGCTTTTAGCTCTGAAGGTCCTGAATTCAGCCTCTGCCAAAGGCCCAGGCTGGAGCAGATGGTACTAGAATAACACTGGGAGGAATGGGGTGTATTAGGTGGTTGAGTTGGAGCAGCGCCGCACATATGCTGAAATGACCAATTTTCTCATATTTCATTTTTCTTAGGGCTTCCTGCCTTGGTGGTTGCCATTTCCGTGGGATTTACTAAAGCCAAGGGGTACGGCACCGTGAACTAGTGAGTAACGGGGCTTTTCTTCCTTTTTCTTCCTCTCTCACCCTCCTTTTGTCAAAATCTAGTCACTGACCTGCAGGAACAAAGGTAGGAGCTAAATTTTTGTGTGCTGCCCATGGGAGCAAGAATGACGGGAGTGGAAGGAGCCTCCCTGCCTTCTCAAGCCATCGGCTCATCTGGATGCTGTGCACTTTCCTCCTTCGTATCCAGATGCCCAGGGGAAACCTTAGGAGAGCAAAGTCCCCAGAGAGAGGACTTGTTATATGAATAGGGGCAGCCTTCTTAGTTCAGTTTGTCCGAATGAGAGGGACATTTTCACCATGGGGATAAGACTGCAATAGTCAGCAGCATGGTTTGGGTTTTGTCTTCATTTGCTTCTGAAGCATCTCTGCTGGAATACGGCCAGGGACTGGGTACTGACCGAGGACTGCGTATTCCTGTAAAAACAAGTTCGTAGGGATAGGTTAGGTTAATTCTTACATATATTACATCATTTTGACCTAAGTACCTGCTATGTAAAGACAGTATTTTTTTAGAGGAAATTGTGGAATATTTAAAGTTTGGGATGTTTAAAAATGAAATAATAGCTTTTTGTTTATCTATTGAACGGACTGCTTGATTGGACTCAGGTTTTCAGAATAGATCAGCTCAGTTTTAAGCAACAGACTGAGGGTGAGTTTTCCAAACCAAGTTTTTGAAAGCAATCTGAATTTGTCTATTGCCAAATCCCACATTGGAAACAGCTCAGTATTTACCTTTATGAATTTTTTTTTTTTTAATGTAGTGGGGGAAGAAAGGCAGGGTAGAAATTACAGAATAAGGCTGTGGAGAGGGTGGTGGTGGTGGGGAACATTCAGGCAAGGCTGGAATCACTCAGACCTGAGCATTTTGC
The DNA here is from genome assembly GCA_013399475.1 of Chauna torquata. Classification (NCBI taxonomy): domain Eukaryota; kingdom Metazoa; phylum Chordata; class Aves; order Anseriformes; family Anhimidae; genus Chauna; species Chauna torquata. Next base: position 37,267 of record VXAL01017361.1, read on the forward strand.
AACCTTTAAAAAAAGTGTAATTTTTTCACTGTGTTGTGAAAACGATAGCTTAGAAATTTTATGCATAGTGGCAGCTGAAGGATATTTTACCTAGCAATAAATCAGGCCCTTCCCTACCGCAACACGTCATTATCCAGAGCCTCGCAGGCCAGTGGTTTGCATCCCACATGAACAACCTTTAAGAAATGCTGGAGATGCGGCCAGCAACAGATAAGAGTTTGATCTACTCACTGACAAAATGTCGTGTGGAATCCCTGCTCTTTCTGAATCGCCACCATATTCTGCACACCCACCAGCAAATGGTCTAGGGTTTGCGTTTTAAGTGTACGAGAGTACAGGCTGCAGCTGTCCAGACTCACATGCCCCAGCTCAGGGGACTAAGCTTCAGAATGTCCTGTTAAATTGGGCCCCAGTGCTTGTGAGTGACTTGGAAGAGGAGACATAGCCAGGAGTGTCACGGATCCCAAACGCCCTTTAGCTTTCCTTCCTTCATCTGCTTCTGGGACTTTCCTCCATCCACGTCCACGAGACCAACTCATAATGAGGAGGCACTGGGGTAATGGATGGAAGCTGTAAATATTTCTGCTTCCTTTCCTGTTTATAGACTGGTGTGAACTGGCGCAAAAAGCTTGGTAGATCCTTCCCTGTAAGTGCTTAAAGACCACCACAGAGTTCTGTAGTCAACACTGACCACACAAAAGAGCCTTGGGAGGAAAGAGAGAACGTGCAGACAAGCACTGCCTGTCTCACTGCCCTGGACCATGTGTGCCAGCATCTCCCTGCCCCAGAGCAAAGCCCTCCCAGCCTGCAGCAAAAAGGCTGTCAAGGCATAACAAAACCTGCCGGTCTCCCTCTTTGCTCTCTTTCACACCAGCAAGGTGGCCAACAGGCTTTGCACTGACTTTCCATCATTCCCAGGGTGCACTTAACCAGAGCAGCTCTCCTTCTTTTGCTGCTAATCCTCTGACTCCTTTCAGCCCTTAAATCTCTGTTACTCCTCGCATCCAGGTTGGCTGGCTGCCCGGGGGATGGCAGGGGATCCTGTGCTCCCAGCGGGAGCCACAGCCCAAGCGACACCGTTTCTTAGCTCTGCTGTCAGGGTGCTTGTCACCGAAATAGCAGGGGGTCTTTGCACCCTGGCAGGTCCGCTCCAGTCCTCCTTTCATTCCCTTCCGTGCCTTAGCCCAGTGTGTGGTAAAGCTGGTGAGTCCCAGCAAAGTCGTCAGAGGAGCAATAACTCATGTCAAGCATGGAGAGCACATCTTGGTGCTGGTGCTGTTAATTAGGCTGTGCTGGTTGTGGCTGTTTTTTTTTTTTTTTTTTTCTGGCTTGGAAAGACTGTATTTAGACTCAAAAGCAACAGAGGACTGAAAGCTGAGCTCTTCCTCTGCTCAATATTGGTGGTGCGTGTGCAGTCGCACATGCTTTTTCCCTGCAAGCACCTGCTCGTTGTGTGCACACCCTCTGCCAGCCCACACACAAACCACTATAGAGGCACTTTCCACACTCACCCGAGTGCTCAGGCATCTCATCGTGCTCCCACACTGTCTGTCCCCTTCCCCAGCCAGCCTGGCCATCCCTCTCCTCTGCAAGCCCCTGTGATTCATCAGACGTGTCTGTATCAGGGGTTTGTTGGTTTCATGAGATGCTTAGTGGATTCACACACGTGCACTCAGCTCTAATCCACGGGAAAAATCTTCCTGGGATGTGCTGTGTCACTAATGCCACAGTTTGCAGAACACGAGCACGGGAAATAGCCTCCAGTCACACATTTGTAGCACTGCCACCTTCGTGCGATTCCTGCTGTTGGCTTTACCGAGAGCCAAAGCTAAACAGAGCAAACTTAGTCATGCACTCGAGCCCAGCACTGCCCCAAGCAGCATGCACGTCCGCGCAGGCACTGGTTAAGCAGTCCCTGCTCTTACTCTGTGCTACAAGGGACACACAGGCACACGCTGCTGCTCCAGGCTGGTTCATGAGCAGACCTGCACCTGAGCATCACTACAAAGAGAGTTACAGATTGGTGCATTTTAAAACATGAAGCAAAGATCGATGTGGACCAAGATAGACAGGGTGCCCCTACACTGCAGCACATTCACACTTGTCCCTGTTTTGCTGTTCAAGAGGCATAAAAGCTCTCTTATACTGATGTGTAGGGAGGCCCTTGGTTTCACCTTTCCTCTAGAACAAAATCAGTGTTACATATCAGTAATTTCAGAGCTGAACTCCAAAACTTGAGGTTGTTCAGGCAGAGGAACTAGGTATAACACAGTTTAATGTTAAAGGCAAATAAACAGAATATAGACTTGGATCTAAGCTTGTCCCAGGGTTATTTTGATTTCTGACCATTGCAGAAGAGTGTGTGGTAATTGCAAAGCTTGGAGCTGGAGCCCAGAGGCTCTTTTAGCTTTGTCTCTACCCAGTATAGGGCATGCACGGGGCATTTCAAATGGGCAGTGGCAGACTTTCAAGGCATGAAGTTTCTGTCTTGCAGAAGGAAACAGAAGATATTAGCCACAGCATCTCTCTCCCTGTCATGCAGGGGACGAGCTGACATGACAGACCACAAGGCACTTCACAGTGTCTTTCAAAACTTCGTCCAACCCTGCAGTTTCTGCATTAGCACCCATTGGTTTTCTCATGGAGATGGGCATTAAGACAAAGCAGGGCTTTTGTTTAGCTGAGCACGGGATTTAGCACTCAGCATCATTTTTTTTCATCCCACTCACAGTCATTAAAAAAAAAAAAAAGGTGACATCGATCTATGGGCCTTAGCCATGTGAACTTTTTGGGGACAGCTGCAACTGTTGGAGACATTGCAGCCCTAATCTTTGTGTTACAGACTCCCAGGGAAAAGCTGGTGAAGGGGTAGTGTGTAAAATGCATAACTGGAACTGTTCATCTGCAGGGCAAGCCAAGGTGGTCAACTGCAGTGAAGCAAGTTAAAGGAGGGACTTCCAATGGGGTGGTTTACCTGGGCCCTAAGCAAGACTTCATCCAGCTTTGTCCTGTTTATTGTTTGTACATGGAATGGAGCTATTCTGTAATGATGACACACAACTGAGCAGCAGTCTGGAGTCCTGTTCCATCAAGACATGGTAGCAGTCGAAGGGTTGGCCATGTCTCCAAGGTGTAACACAGAGAGGTCAGAGACTGCTCGAAGCATGGAAAGGTTGGAGGTAATGTTTACCCTTTAGCTGGCCGGACTGGGACACCAAGTTGCAAGAAGAGAAGGGAGATAGACAGAGATTCAAATTAAAAATCAAATAGGTACTTCAGGGTTTTGACTGTGTCCCTGGTGTTTTCTGAGTGGCGATTCTCCAGCTGGCATTCAGCCAGAAGCCCTTATTCTCTGAACACTTCTTCTGGAGTGCTTTGAACTCTCCATCTACAGTGAGTGCAGGAGGACACAAGAGGATTTTTCTTTTTTCTCATCTGAGCGTCATTTATAGGAGATTTTGCAGTTGTTTGGAGAGCATCTAGGGAAAGGGTACAGGCTGTGCTTCCAAGTCTCACAGAAAGTCTCAAATCATTAGGCTGAATCCCAGCTGTAGGCTTAGCTATATGAATATGTTGGCTGTTGCACTGTGGGTGCTTAATTTTGTGCACAATCAAGGTGAGACCTGTTGCCAGCAGAGCTGTAGGGTATAGGCAAGAAGGTCTTGTTGGAGGTCAGCTCTTTGCAGGAGCAAGACAAAAGCCCTCCATCTCACATCTTTACTGTAGCAGATTCACAGAAGGATCACAAGTGTGGCGAAGAGGTCTTTGGCGATGAACGCAAGAGCTACTGTCAGTCTGGGAAACACTGCTTGGAGATGGTAGCTGAGCATTGTTAAACCACTCACTCTCTTCCAGTGGTAATTTTATTTAAAAGATCGCTGAAGAGATCCCTTGGCAAGTACTGGGAAATCTCTTAATTAAATGCAAATATTTCTGTGCCTTGTAGGGACAAGGCTAAAAGCGTCTCCGCTAGACCAGCATGTTGTTGGAGTTTGCTGTCAGTTCTCCTTCTCGAATATCACTTCTCCCTTTCCCTGCTGTCAGCCAGCACCTCTGACAGCTTTGGAAGGAAACGCTTTGGTTACGTGCTGTGACAGGGAGGTCAGGCAGTCAGAAAGGATGAGGGCCAGTGCTTGGTGATGTGTGAACTTGCCTTCAGAAAGCCCAAGGAGTGGGGACAGGGGCTACCGGGGACCTGATGGGAATGAGAGCCCTCATTGCACCATGTCCTCGTTGCTAACTGGAGTGTAGGGCTGTCAGCTCTCTTCGGTGAGCTGTCTCTTCCCTTTACGGATGAAAGAGACCCTGGGAAAAAACGGTCTTAAAACTAGGACTGAGCATCAGAGCAGAAGGTCTGGGTAAGGACAGGAGTTTGGGAGCCCTCTTGGTTCCCCCCTGCCCGCTCCATGCATTCATGAAGACTTCCAGTTATTGCAGCCCTCCAAAGCTTCAGTCCTATTCCCTCCCTCCCTGCCTGATTATTTGTTTTATTATTACAGCTGCTCAGACAGTTTCTGACAGAGCAACTTGCTATCAGGAAGAAATCAGAATTGATTAAATTAACATGTTAGAGCTTTAATTTAGAAATAAACAAGGTTCAGGCCTTGGAGAAAAACAATGTCCTGCTTTCAATTTTCAGTTTGAAATGACTTTTTTTTTTCCCCCCCAAACACTCTATGTTTTAGGGTGAAAAATATCATTTTCTGCAAGTCAGAATTGATATAAAAACATTTGAGAATGATCAACAAAATTGAAATGTTGCCACGAAGGCTTTGTTTCCTGGGAGAGTCTGAAAGGCAGCGTCTCTTCTGATGAAGAATGAACTGATATTGCTGAGAGTACAGGCATGTAAATGAATTACTGCAGGGTTAGCTGGGTTAAGAGCTTTGAGAAAGTCCTTGCTCCATTGTGGCTGCCTGCTCTTATCCATTGGAAAATGCATGGTAGTTTACTGTTGAAAGAGGATTACTTCATTGTACATTTTCTCCAGGGTTCTGCGACGTCAAGGCATACAAACTTTCCATGGGGTTGCTGGCACAGTGTAAATTTGCATCCTCTCTTGCCCTGAAGTACCTAGTTTATATGCCCATGCTCTGAAATGCTGGATTCCCCATGAAATAGAAATTTCAGCTCCAGTGCTGATGTAACTGTTCATGACTGTCACACAATCGTGAGTGGCTGAGGTTGGAAGGGACATCTGGGTCCACCTGGTCCAGCCCCATGCTCAAGTAGGGACACCTACAGCAGGGTAATCAGGACCACGTCCAGGTGGCTTTTGAAGATCTCCAAGGAGGAGACTCCACAGCCTCTCTGGGCAACCTGCTTGGTCACCTTCATAGTGAAAAAGTGTTTCCTTAAAAAAAGTTTTTCTTTTTTCCATCCTGTCTTTATGTTCAAACCTGAAAATCCCCACTGACTATCCAGACACCCCGTCACACTCAGCTCTGAGGATAGGATCAGGGGAGATTTCCTCTCTCTTTCTCAGGTTGTTTTTTCAGACCAGGTTTGTCAGTATGGGGATGTCAGCGTGCAGTGAGATCTGTATGTGAATCTATGGTGCAGTAGGAGCTCTGAGGGGACACTTGGAGCATATTCATGCTGTTTACCTGAGAGATGGGATTCATCTCCCCAGTGAGGTCTCCATCTGGGCTAGGTGCACTGATTACTCGGGTGGTGAAGATCTGATCAAGGCAGTCAGTGGAGTTCAGGATGTGATTCATCTGACTGAATGTAAATGTCTCAGCTTAGACTCCGTTGACTGGATGTCCACTGACTAGAAATGTCATCAAGGCCTACTGGCTCCATGATAGGCACTGACATGGTAGACACCAACACTTAAGCAGAAGATTCGCCTTGGGTTGTGTAGGCACCAGGCAGTTTAGGAGCCTATACTCCACCGAAGGACATTGGAGAAAGGAGAAGTCCTTCTCAGGTTATTTGGTAAGAGGGAGAAGCAACAAGTTGGTTTCCAGGGGAAGCACCACAATACCTCACATTCAGCTTATTCCTTAAGAGCATCTGCTTAAGCAGTGCTGTGAATTCCCACTTTGCTGCTGTTTTGCAAAATTTCCCCATGGCAGCAAGCTCAAAGGCAGGATCCAGGAGCAGAAATGTACTGCACTCCTGGCCCCGAGCCCCTGGCGGGCATACTGGTTAGCAAAATGAATGAGAGACAATTTCTGCTGTTTCTGCTCTTTTGCCTGAGTGAGCACGACAAGAGCGTCATCTTGCTCACAAACTGATGCAGCTGCTTCCAGCAGGACCTGGTCTGAACCAGAGCATCGCATGAATTTTACATGCATTACTCTGTCAACAATCAAATATGGCTCTGCAGGCAGACCCCCAGGCAACTGGGCCCTTGTGCACGTTCAGGAGAAATGGAAAGCAAAATTTGCTTGCTGTGAGGTCTGAGGCCTTTTTACCATGGAGTATCAGCTCCTGAGATCAACTCCACAGGCAAAGAGAAGCAGCAAAACATGTGCCTCTGTTGGTGATGCTAGCCACTGGGTAACTTTCTTTTCCTTCTTCCTTTTCCAGCTGCTGGCTGTCATTAGAGGGAGGTCTTCTCTACGCCTTCGTGGGACCGGCAGCTGCTGTCGTTTTGGTATTTGAGCTTGGCTGAAAGCATTTTTTCCCCCCTTTTTTATCTTACAGGGCTTCCCTCATTCTTTGAACCCGAGAGTGTCCCTCTCTGTTTCCACTCATGTTTTTAATAACTTTCCCCTTCAGGAAGAAAGCACAAAGTGTTAGAAGCCAGCAATTTGGGGTGGGTTTAAGTCTGAAATATAGTGTGCCTCAGCAATCAGCCTTCTACCTCTGTCCTCTCTGGAGTCCCCTAGACATCTGGTTAATGCTTCACATTTTTATTGCCCTATCTGGATGGAAGTGCAGCATGATGGTGGAAAACTCTGACATTAACTCCTTCAGAGACTGCTGTTACTGGTTGCTCTGAGACCAAGCTGAGCGTCCACAGCCAGCATTTATTTTTCATTTGTCCCAGATGTCTAGTGTGCGTGAGCAGCTTTCTTGTTTGCAGGTGAAATGGACATCTTCAAAACAATGCTGAAGGTGTCCTTTATGGCTCCAAAATTATCGTGTTTGCTTCTTGTTCAAAGAGATGGTGTGGTTAAAGTGGATGTTCCTAAACTCTGTCCCACTACCTCCTGCCAGGTGGTAGTCTGTTCTTCTATCCCCTTTCTGTTGGCTCCAACACAGCACCAAAGCCTGTCTCGGGCACTTATTACCTGAGTTGAAGGTGTCACTCATGTGATGACATACCTTTCATCAAGCTTTCCTGCTGCTGGAGCCTCACTTGTCATGAGAAATTTGGACTGTCAGGGATCAAAGACTTTGAGAACTGCTGTTCCTCTAGAAAATCCCTCCTGCAGCAATTACAGGTGTTTAATGCTGCCTTCGAGCCCCATCTAAGTGAAATCCTGCATTTTCTCTCCAACCCAATGTTTTATCCAGTGGAGGAGCTGTATGTCCTCTAAGGCTCAAGTGGCCTGGAGAGCCCCACAGGAATGGGATTGTTGACACTTGCAATTTCTTTTTTGGATCAGGCTTTTGTTTCATGCAGTGCCAGGGGGGATAACTGCCCTGCAGCAGTAACAGGCTTACAGGAGAATAACTATACGAAAGCTCTTGCTGCTTCTATTCTCACTGCTGTCACTGCATGTCAAGCCACCTTGGTGCCATTGTTTCATCGTGATGTCAAAGAAACAAGCAATCAGTTGCCCCTCCTCTATAATAAAGCAAAGCTTGTATCAGTCAGGGTTTTTCTTTAGCATAGGGCTACAACACATATCTGAGTCTTTGGATAGCCGTCAGCAAAGAGTGGGGATAAGCAGATGTTCAGGCCAGCCAGTCATTAGATCTCTGTAGGCATGTGATAGTTGGATTTCTCTCAGTAATGTTGCAGATGGGGTCAGAGTCTTCTTTATAGCTAGAATAATTGACAGCAGCATTAAGTGGCTTAGTGTTTTCAGATGAACTAGCTCTTTGCCCCACAACATAATAGCACATAGCTCTGGCTCAGTGTCTTGAATGTTCAATAGACAGCAGTGATTAGGAGGGAGTGAACTGTTGTAGTGCCCAGAGAAAGGGGATTCAGTCTCCTGCCTATTTTGCTTTTGTTGTGCCAACAACAAGGGAAGTAATCCTTCAGCTTTCCTTACCCTGCTTCCATTTAGCATCTCTGTTTTTACTCAGCATCAAAGCTGGAAATGGAGATAACCTTACAGAGAGGTCAACACTTGCAAATGGTGGTTCATACAGAAGGTCTTAGGAAGTGGTGAGTCATCTCTGGAGTTGTCTGTCTCTCTTCAATGCCTTCAATGCAATCTGACTCATTGCTGGCTAAATGAGAAGCAAGTGATGCCCAAGAGAGGTAAGAGGCTTGAGGAAGGAGAGGAAGAACAAGCATTGAACAGCCCTTAGCCCTTTTTATAAATGGGAACTTGGGAGACAGATAAGCATGATAGGTTGCCCAAATTCACACTGTGACTTTGTAGCAGAGCACAAGGTTGAACACAGTTCTCAGTATGCACTGTCCTCAGGACCAGACAGTTGTCTCCTGTGCATGCTTTGTCCTGGTTTCAGGCTGACCATGCCAATGATGGAGGGACCGTCCACCTGGCTCGGCATGAGGACAGTGAGGCTCTTGCAGGGCTGTATTAGGGATGTGCGGCTGTACTGCTCTCAGGACAGGTTTGCGTAGGGGACAATACAGCTGCTGTTGTGCAGGGATGCACTTGGCCACGTTACTGAGCAAAGAAACTCTTTCAACCTGAAACTCTGAAGAATTTGATATATAGACACCCAAGTGACTGCATGTAGCTGACTTGGCTCCAGCTGGATTTATTACCTCTGCCTTAGCCCAGACTATAGCCTTTAGCCTTAAAAATCCCCGCAAGCTTAAATGCAGAGCTGTTGCAAGCAGTTTTACACACCTGACTCAGGTGAAACACTGTGGTGATACTTCACTGTGTGCAGGCTGAAATCAACAGGTTTCTGCAGCAAGAGGCTGATGGCATGGTGAAGGCAGGACAGGGAGTCATCATTTGTCAGGCATTGGTTATCTGAAGGGATGAATCTCAGATTTGTGTCTTTGCTTCTGGATAGCTTTCTAGAGATAAGGAAGTGAAGTTACGCTGCATGTTATTGAAAGTGAGTGTTTAGAGGCATGTCCATGCTTTATCCCCATCTTTGAAAAAAAATGGAGCCAGGATCAGAGAGGGATATTGATCATGATGATCAATGTATTGGATAAAATAGCTTTTTTTTATTAAAATAGTTGCAGGGTTGCAATTGCAGGACTGTGCTTCGTCATCTCACCTGCTGTAAATGAAGATACACACTCCGTTGTGCCAAGCCCTAGTAGTGATCCAGTCTGCAATACCTTAACCTCATCTTCTCTACTGCTTTGCTGCACCTTAAAGAAGAGGATCTCGCCCACTCAGAAGCCTCCAGCATGGTGAAGAAGGATCAGTGAATTGCAAGTGTGCTCTCTCTTCAAGCACATAACTAGGGTTTGTTTTCCTGCCGATCCTTGGCAGAGTTACTGTGTCTGACTTGCCAGCATTGTTTCTCTAAAACAGTACCATGGTGTGCTCTAGAAATGGACTCACAGCTGTGGAAAGTAGTCCACTCACCCAACAGCTGATACAAAAGAAAATAATTGCTGTTTGGGAGCTCTTCCATTTACTCCCAGCTGTGGACTCCACATCAAAAAGATGGGTCGTGTTCTGCTGAAACCAGCAGTCTAAACTCAGGGCGATTGCTCAGTCTTGAGGATGATTTTGGCAATTTGATGGAGGCTTAGTGTGAGCAGACATTTCCCATCCCCTGGGCTGTGTGTTCTCTTTGTTGTCTCTTTGGACTATCTCTCAAGGGTCTTTTGAACTCACCAAGGCTCTTGGCTAACATGTAGCGTTGCACGTCTCTGAATTTGGCCTAAAACATTTCCTTGCAAGCACCACATGCATCAGAGCATTCAGTACCTTGTTCTACCAACGCCAGATGTTTCATTAAGTACAAAACCAGGAGAGAATCACTTTTTTCCACCATCAGTGCTGTGCCCCCAGGAACAGGTGGTGCTTGTGTGTCACTAACATGGTCATGTTCAGAGGTTGCTGAGGTTTGGATGGGGTTTGTAAAACAGATGCAGCTGGCAACACTGAGTGCAATCAGAATGGAGCACTGAGGAGTTTTCATTGCTTTGCAAGACCTCAGCTCTGCACAGCCTATATTTCCCTGTGAATATTTGTACCTGATTGATACAGACACCTGTGCTCGCAACCTAACAAAGCAGGATGAAGGGCTGTGTGAAGTTGCCCACTAATTTCTTGGAAAAGGCTAGATGGCTAATCCATGAGCTGTGCCATCTGCACAGACATCCCACCACAGCAGCTGATATTTCTACTTGCTCCACCACCCCTCCACCTCATATTTTAAGAGCAGCAGGGTGGTTCCCTGAGCAGGAACGATGACTAGCAGTCTGGACCACACCACTCTATCCTATTACAGCTGCTGCTTTGGGAGCACAAACTCAAAAAAGCACTTTTGAAACTGGGCTGTGTCACCCTGCTGCTCTCCCCTGAATTGGCCACTTTCTATTTGTATTATCCTGAAAAATTGTTGTTGTGCCTTGAGTTTGCCTGGCTAGGTCTCGAGCATGTGTTTGGCTTCAAATAGCCCTGCAGCAATCTGAGCGCTTTTCAGGCTTGTTCTGGCCCATGGAGACCTCTCCAATCTGCTGCCAGCTGCATTCTGCTTTCCTAAACTCAAACACATGGCCAAGGGAGGTGGGATGGGTGGAAAGGGGACAGGAGGGGTGTTGGCCTGCAGAGGTGTGACCATGCCACCCAGCTTTGGGAAAAACAAAAGGGCTCAGCTTGCCATTTTATTGCTTCTGAACTACTGAGTTTGACCTGACCCACTTGAGAACAAAACTGTGTGTTGTTTTTCTTTCGACAGGTGAACATGGTTATTGGCATTCTGGTTTTTAACAAACTTGTATCCAAAGATGGAATAACAGATAAGAAACTGAAGGAACGGGCAGGGTATGCCTTATCAATACATCTAAGTAAAGAATGAAAAAAAAAAAAAAAAGGTTGTGATCAATAACCAGGTCAGGAATATAAAGAGAGGCTGGAGGTGCAAACAACAAGCAAAAGCAGATTTAAGCAAAATGAAACAAGCAAACAACAAAATCCTTGGTTTAATCTCTCTGCCTTGTCATTCAGTGTGGAGACCCACGAAGCAGCACTGTGTTACTATGCTGGAGGATTAGAAGTTCAGCTCTTTGTTAAAAAGGCTTCAGCCCAAGCTGATGTATCTTCCCGAAGATTAGGGAGAGCCAAGTGGCTGTTCTCACTAACGCCTAGAGACAGCAGCTGGATCAGAGAGGGATGCGTCATTGCTGAGTGTGGCACGTGGCATGGGCTGTGTGACAGAGAGGTCACGTCTAACGACTGGCAGGTGGCTGAGGGATGGCAAAGGTACACGATGCTTTGAAGGAAAGGGTCTTTGGAGACATACAAATGAACAAATTAGTGGATGGATGGATGTGTAAAGAGGAGGACTGGTAGGCAGAGGAAGATTTCTTCTGCAAGAAAAAATCCGATACCACCTGAGGTTCTTTATCCACAGCCACCACCGCAGCCTCCGTCTGCAAAGCCCAGGTCTTGTGTTAGCTGGTAGTCACTGTAGTATACATTGAAGAGTTGATTCCACAGCTCTTGGCAGCAGCCAGGATGTCAGCTACCATGCAGACCTCTCCCCTGGCTTCTCTCCTCTGGCTTACCTCCAGACCCTGTTGACTGTGGCTGCTTGGAATTGTCTCTAGGGGTATGAGAGCCCCCTTCTCCTTTGGCCCTGTAAATGAGTCCGTAGCCTGCTCAGACTTTATCCCTGCGCTGTGCCATGCTCCAAGTAAAAGACAGAAATGGCGTGCTGACACTCTGAGTCAAATCAAATGCACAGGTCAGCCTGGCTGCTGATGTTGGTATGTTGTTTTCCACTGTCTTAGCTGGGTTTCTGTTGCGTTCAGAGAATGTCTCCTTACCTGCTGCTAGGAAAGTCAGGGCTGTGTGCTCTCACTTGGCCATTGATGGTGTTTGATTTATTGCTGTGGATAATGATGTACTGTTGAAGGAAGAAGTTGCCTACAAGGAGACAAGGAAAGCAAAAGGTGTTTTTGTTGCCTGAGCACCATGGCTACAGGCAGAACCTAAAACCTTAGGATGCTGGTGGAGAAGATGCAGGATATACTCTCTCTCTGGAAGTAGAGGCAGTACGTATACCTGCTGCCTAGTTAGCTGCACCCTGGGGCTTCAGAGACGATAAGCTGCTTTATCCACTGTGGTGCTGCAAGACCCTTGGGCCCTAAAATTGGGTCTGGGAGGACAGAAGCAGAAAGTACAGACGAAATTCATTATTCCTGTTGTTGTGCTGTTGAGTAAGTAGTTCTGCTGGAAGTGGTTTTTAATTGAGTGATGGCATCAAGACTGAGGGCAGAAGTAAGCTCTTATCCAGCTAGAGGAAAAGCTAAGGTCTCTTGGTGCAGTGAAGAGGGGAGATTGATGCCTGAGTGAGGTAGTTATAATAAAAGGAGACCTAAGCCCATTTGGAGGAGCAGAGGTGTCTATAGCTGCTGGGTTGGATACATATGTGATTAAGTGACCTTGGTGCATTGCTTAGCAGAACCACTAACAAGGGAGTGCTTCATTCTGAATGATGCCTATTTTACAGAGAGAACTCAAGAAAATACCCTAACTGCAGGCAGAGTCCATAGAAAGATAATTACACTGGAAAGTCAACGCTGAAATAAATGGTTTATTGGATTAGCAGAGCAGTGAGTTACTGTCTATCAGTCTCTCCCTCTCTAAGCTAACCTGCACACAGAATGACCTTATTTCACACCTATCAGCTGGTTATTGATCATATTCGTAGTTATACTTTGAAAACAAAACCTACAAAACAAAAAAAAAAAAAAAAGTCCTTTTTCTGATGTTCTTTGTTTTTCTTTCTTTTCTCTTTTCCCCCCTCTTTCGTGTCCGTGTGTGTGTGTGCAGCACTTTTGAGCCTTCTCTGTGCTAAATGATTTTGTTCTCCTTTCGACGTGCACCCGCTGAGAATGCGGATATGCTTGAGAACTCCGGTGCCCCCTACCTTTAGCTAGCCGCTTCTGGCCTGGGCTTGGGAACCGTGTTGGAGGGTAGATCTGAAGATAATCAGAATGAGTAATGGCCTCGGAGATGTTTGGATCTGAGGAGATGGTATAAAGAAACGCTGCGTTTCCTTTAGCAGAGGCAAGAAGTATGGTTCGGTGTTGCAAAAACGAAAACAAAGGGAAAAAAAAAAAAAAGAGGGGAAAAAAACGACCTGTTGAACACTAAGAGGAGCCCAGCACACGTACTGCAGATTGGTTGGCACAAGTAAACCAGTGTTAACAGCTCCTGTAAAATAATACCCAAGACAGGATAGGTCTTGCCTTGTGCTTAACAGAGGAAATCGCTATGATTATTGTTGCCAGAAAACATTGACTTTCTAATGGCAACGGCTTTATGCGTATATCACAAAACCAGGCTGTAGAGAAGTGGAAGTGGTTACATGGAGAGCTGGCGCGATGCACATGGATGCCCCAAATCCTTTCCAGGCACACACCATGTGCTAGAGCCAGGGAGAAAACCCTGTAAGAGGCTCCCAGCAGGTACCTGCTTGCAGTGGTTCATCATTTCCCCACGCCTGACCAGCCTCCTTTTGCGGTCAGCTGCACCGGCAGCGTTTGAACCTTGTTGATGTGAGTGCTACCAAAAGTGAATGTTTTAATGTTGGATGCAGGAGCCTTTAAAATGAATTTTAAATTTATTCAGCCAACATTTTATTCCAGAAGCATTTATGTGCTCATGCAGCCAGGGAAGAAGAATGAGACTATAGGGTATATTCGCAAAGGCTAATTTTAGCCCGCTGATTTTAATCTCCATAGGCTTCCTCTGTAGCCACTGAGGAGAGATGGGAGCCTTGTTTAGTTGTTCCAGCTTGCCCCTTAGAGGAGCTTTACTTCTTTTTTCCCTCTGTTGATTATAGAGAGGACTTGAGAAAGTTTGCCCTAATAGCTTGCGTGAAATATTCTCTGCGCGTCCTGGCGGGGTGTAACAGAGCTGGATTGTCAGTGCCTAGAGAAGAAAGTAATTGGAAAGATAATGACTACATTAAACTAGGGGCAAATTTGGATTGCCCTTCACCTGGGAGTGTTTCATGTTGGAATCAGTGATCCTACTCTCTGGGCTGTCCATGGTGTAAAGCACTTTTCAACAACAGGTAGCAAAGTCCAGGCTCCACTGAACACACCAGATGAGTTCTTGAGCTGTTTGTGGATATTTAGGAAGCAGAAAAAGCTAAATTAAATGAATGCATTATTCACTGTGGTTATTGCATTAGCTACCCTTTCATACATACATGAACCGATATAAACCTGCTACAGAAGTTCAATATATTAACAACCTCAAGCCCCAAACTAGAACAAATTAGAATAGAAAAGTGCCCACATCTGTGCCTACTGCTTACAACTTTCTGCATAAATGCACCCAACAGCAGTTACAGTTGTGTGTTATAGTGGTCTTTTGGCCAGTTCTTTGTGATTCAGTGTCATTCATGTTTTTTCTGGTATAGTTTTCCATCAAATTCCTTGAATCAATCTACTTTCTTTTTGCTGCCTATCTCTGCCTCTCTCTGTCTCTCTGCTTATCTGTTCTTTGTGGCTTATAGGTCTGGGGATGGACCATGATTTTTTAAGGGTCGTGCACTTAATGCCTCTCAAGACCCACTTTGCTTTTGATTCAGCCATTGTCCTCACTGGATTTACACCATCCTTCCCAGAAGATATGAAGCTATTGACACAGGAACTAATTTGCTCTGTGTCTCAAGGCTGAAAGTTGCAGTGGGATACCTTAGCTACGAGTCATTTTTCTGGGAGTAATGGCTTGTGTCACTGTAACTAGTTAAAAGACCAATCAATAGCCATTGAGTAAGCTCAGTGACCACTAGGACCACTGATAATGCTGTGTTGGTGTTATAAGAGTGTCCTTTTTTTGCAGTGAGACTGAACACAAAGCCATAAAAGTTAGGAAACAATCTGTCAAGTTTCCTAATCTCTCTCCCAGCCAGGGTAGGACTGTAAAAACCCAAGGTCTGGCACTTCCAAACATCACATCTCACCAGCTGC
Organism: Chauna torquata; assembly: GCA_013399475.1. Taxonomy (NCBI): domain Eukaryota; kingdom Metazoa; phylum Chordata; class Aves; order Anseriformes; family Anhimidae; genus Chauna; species Chauna torquata. The sequence goes on from VXAL01017361.1 coordinate 52,496, forward strand.
ACTACCATCACCAAGGAATGGCAGACCTGCTGTCCTTCAGCAGCAATGTTCATGCCTTCTCTGATATTAGGCACTGCGTGTAGGTCTGTGGGATGTTTTGCAGACTCCTGCCCATTTTCTAAGCCAGATGTGATGTGGAAGTCATGTATCTGTGCAAAGCAGGCAGTGCACGCAAACTAGTAAATTCTGGGAAGAAAAAGGGCCAATGACAAGCTTGTGTGACTTCTGGGCTCCCAAGTAAGAGCTGGCTTGTCGGCTGTGTGGGTTCACACATAACAGATTCTAGAAATAATGTTGACATGCCCTTCCCCAGATCCCTGAAGCACCCTATACCAACAGCCCGCAATAGCATGTCTCTGTGGTTGATCCCATCCAGAAAAAGAGGGAGCAACCTATGTGAACAAGTCTCAAGGTTCACCCCAAAGAAATTTTCAGCTCCAAAACAAAACCTGAGAGAAGCAGTATCAAAAAAGTAGTCAGCCTGTCCACCTCCCTTCAGGGCAGGTTGATGGTCTGACAAAACACCTGAGCTCATGCTTAACCTCAAGGACATAAACAGCAGTTCCACGTTCATGTCCTTCATCATGGGTTAAGTCACCAAAAAGCAACTTATTTCCTGGTGTTGTCAGCTGCCTTATGGACATCCCCACCAAGGTGAAGATCAGCACACAAGGGGCAGTGGAAGAAATGTTGCCTATCCCTCACATTGCTTTAGGAAAGAAGCTAAGCAGACACAGTCCCCACAGCCCTACTTCTTGCCTTCTACTGTACAACCCTGCCACCTTTTTTGTTTTGGAGCAAAAAGGCCAGGATGGAAAAGAGCAATTTCTCAAAAAAACAAACCAAAAGAAGGAGGTGGAGACTGGGAGAGCAGTACTAACTTCTCTTCCATGGGTGCCGGAGAGACACCCTGAATCTGGCAAAACTTTCACCAACACAGTTCCACCCTCTCCAGCGGCACCAACACGTCTCTGAATTGTACATTTTCCCATTTCCCGCATCTGGAGTGGTACAGATGAGAGAGTTTTATTCCTGCCTGTCTTTCATTTCTCTTTTCAAACTGGGTATGGTTGGTTGGTTCCCTTCTCTTTCCCTTTCCTTTCTACGTTTGTGTTCATGAGCAAAGTGTTTTGTTTTGTTTCAGTCTTTTGGTTTTAATTGCAGTCAGATGGCAGTGCCCCTTTACGGCATGACGCTCAAATGTTCCAAGTGTGGAGTAGTTTCTTCCGCTGAAGTTTCGGCCACAGCCACCAGTAACGCCATGTTAGTTCCTCTAATTTCAACTTCTTTTCTTTCTTTCTTTCCACTTTCTTTTTTTTATTATTATTATTTCCCTCTTCCATTTCCCCCCTCCCTCACCAGCCCCTCTTTGTTTTCTCTCCCATGTCCCTGCCCACCTCCCCACATCCCCACCTCTCCCTGACCTCATTCTGTGGGCCATGACTAGTGTAGGGCTCCTACAATGTCCTTGGAGCAATAGCTGAGGGGCTGGATCCTGAAAAGCACTTTATGACATGCCTAGATTTAAGCATGTGAGCAGCCCATGGAAGACAAAGGGACTCTGCATTTCCTTGAAGCTGGGTGTACGTTCAATGCCCCCATTCAATCTAGTTCTTGGAGTTACAGACTTAAAGGTGTGGTTCCTGTTAATTTTGAAGCTAGAATGGGGCTTCAAAATCCAGTTTTGTCAAACACTGCAGCAACTGCTTGAGTTTTTGACTCCAGGGAGGCTGCAGAGCATTGGGTATGATTTAAGTGAGTTGGTGAACCACCTCTAAGTGTTTGCTTTTTTTCCCTTCTAAAGGGCTAGAGTTAAGTTTCACACCTCACAGGGCTGCAGTTCTGATTTGATAAGTGTTGACTGCTCTTTTTGGACCCCCAAAAGCACTTGGAATTAGTTCTCAAAATAAAAGTGTTTCATAGCTCTGAGTTACAAAAGTCAAATGCTGTTAAGTCTCTTCTTAGATGCAACTGGAGTTAGTCAAAAAAATTAAATTATGAAAATGTCACAGCTTTGTTCTGCTGGAGAAATTGTTGCTATTTATATTGTTGGCTTTTATCCCAAAGGTTAAGGTAGGAGGGAGAGCAATGAGGAAAGGTTTGTCTTTCCTCCTTCCCTTTCTGAAATTTTGTTATCTACATCCTGTCAAGATGATGCTATATTTTTATTTTGATATCTAAAGTAATATCTAAAAAATGTGTGAAACACTCTCAATTAGACATTTTCAATTTGTAAAACTCCTACTTTTAATTAATCTAACCAAAAATAGACAGTTGAGAGCCAAATCTCAAAATGTAGAAATGTAAAACAAAATCAATATGTGATATTTCCTCCTTTTTTGTGTGTCTGTGTGAAAATAGCCATTTCTAGGAAATCCAGAGGAGGTTAGGGAAAAATGCATATATCTGGAAAATGACCAATTGTTGGAAAAAAAGCACATGCTATCACCTCTATTAAGAGCTAACGGTTTCTATTAGATGCAAAAACTAAACAAAATCTAATTTATTTTTCGCTGCTGTACTTGTTTGTTTCCCTTTTGCAACAGCGCCAAGCTGAAATGCTGAGATGGCATTGGTCCAGACAGTCATAGCATGAGTCTGGAATTAGCAGGTCACTGCATTTCGGTTTCCTGTGGCTGGAGAGGAATGCTAAACAAGCAGAAGCCTTACTATTAATAAAGTGGACTGTTAAGTAGGAGAGGCTTTCAGTTCCTAGGAAATTCATTTAAAAAGTAAAGCAATCTCAAATCCTTCTTCCATATTGTCTGACATCGGTCTGACATAAGTCGTATATTCTGATTCATCTTCAAATTAGAAATAAGGAGATATGAAATCCAGATCTCCTGCTTATCCTGCTTTTGTAATTTAAGTAGTTTGATAGAAATTAGAGGGCCCTTGTAAAAGGACACGTCTTTTGTTTTCCCAGTAGATAGAATACTTTAGGCAGTTAATGCCAATACTGGTTTTGTTGTGTATCCTGAAGTATCCTATGCTCTTGTCCTTGCAAAACGAGTGAATTGTACGTGAATTAGTACCCTCATCCCTCAACTGACCTTTTTTGTCCCCTTCATTCTGAGGCTGAACTGTTTCTGTTTTTCTTCCTCCAAATCTATTGTAAATGAGGTTGTCAATAAGGCAAAGCCTTGACTGTGCTTCATGTCACAACCACCATTCTGCTGGCCTTGATCGCAGACCTTGGGCCAGCTTTACCATTCAGTTTTGAAATCTTGCAGTGTAAATCAGACGCCATGAGGTTTCCTGGCTCCTCTCTGATGTTGAATTAGCCGTAGCTGCTTGGTAGAGAGCACATCAAGAATGTTTCTGTCTTGTTCCTTCTGGGGTTCCTCATGCTCTCTCCAGCTCATCTCCCATAGGTTTAAGAGGCTCATCTCTGAGATAGCATGGTGTGGAAGAGTAGAACTTCCTATCCATTTTCTTGGTGTCTAGAAATCATAGAAGTTTTGAGCAGCTCTTCATGGTAATATCAGTGTCTAAGAAAGAAAGGGTCAGAGAAGGGGATGTGTAACTGAGGGAAAACATAAACCGCTGATGGGAGAGCAGGTACTGGTCATGATAGAAGACAAAAAATATGTACTGGAAATTGTGCAATTTCTTGACAAGGGAAATGATAAAAAGTAGCGCTTTGGATGTCTATGACCTGTTAAGAGTAAGCCAGACTTGACGGCTGTGGGTTAGAAAAAACCCTCTGTTGACAGCTCTGGATAAGATAAAATCCTGGTCGTATATTGCCATTGGAAGACCTCTGTTCCCACATTTCTTTCCTTGTAATTGTTGCATGTACAGTAACCTCAGCCTGTGAAATACTGCCTTATAATTCTTTTGTGTGAAGAATTTTGGTCTGAGACAGGAATATCTCAAGGACATGTCATTTCTTTGTATTTGCTTTGAAAGAGGACAGCCACTGAAGATACTAGGGACTGCTACTGGAAGGAAGGGAGGGAGGG
>VXAL01017364.1:0-24537 GCA_013399475.1 Chauna torquata
GAGTCGACTGCCTCTTCCTTGGTCTGATGAAGGGCTGGTGGGAAAAGAAAGGAGATGGGCAACAGTAACAAGAGCAACCGAAGAAATATCAACTTTTTTTTTTTTTACTTTTTTTTTTTTTGTGAGCATTTGACAGATACAGAACCATGTGGAAAGCAACTTAAGTTTCCATTTTCCAGCTGATGCAGTGTCTTATGAACAGGATTCCTGAAGTGTTGTTTGCTTGTATCTGTGTCTTTGATGAATTAATTGAAATGTTTAAACCGTAGAACTGTAGAAAAAAAAAATTAGAAACAGCATTTCTCTTAGAAAAAAAAAATATATATACACCAATAATCATTAGCACTCAAAGTTTTGAATTTCATACTCTCTGAATAAACACACAAAAAAAAGATTCTGTGAAGATAGCTAATCAGACACTGATTCATCCATACATTCACAGGTTTCCCCTCTTTTTCCTGAGCATCACTGATTAAAAGACAAGAGATTATCAGTATAATATGGATATGACGGATTGGAGATGTCAGAACGAGGTTCTTTGAGAACTCATTATTTCTTCTGAGCTGTGTGATAGTGTTCTGCAAGCACCCCTGCTGTCTGGCAGTGAAAACAACATATCCATTGCTAAACTAACAATCAAACTAAGTTTAATGAGAGTTGCAGACCCAGACTTTCCTTTTCAGGATCAATTTGGAAGTCATGGTTAAGGCATATGTGATGCACTGAGTTCCATAAGGTTCTCAGTATGATTTGTTTTGATCTGCAATGGCAGTAATACACAGTATTGTTTAGTTGGACCTGCTATTGTCAGAAACAGGTAACAGTTCTAAGCACAGATAAAACTTCTATTGCACAAACTATCAGTTTTAATAACACTCCCAGCCCTTCAGGTGACAAGTCCAGTCTCTTCCATCCCCTCTTCATATATCCTTGGCACTTTGAAGTTTCAATTATTTGATTTAGGTTTTTTTCTGAGGGTGTTGAGCATCACTGAAAATGCCAAAATCTGTCATTATAGTTGCCGTAGACTGAACTTTTCAATTGAAGCAGGCAATCAGCTCACAGCAGACTTAATAACAGTTGGCCCAACTCCCTCAGATTTGTTGGAGGAGAAGCTGTGATAGCTGGGAATGTCAGTTCCCCTCCGTCCTCAGAATTGCTTTTGCAGAAGTTACTAAATCGCTTCGGAGACTTCTTACTCTGGTGCTTTTAAGCTTGGGGACCCACAATTTACAGGGGAAATAGTTGTAGAGGAAACCCTACAAATCACAGGTGGTTTGGGAAAAAATCTTCAGCTTCTTCTCCGATAAACAAAAAGGGAGATCAACATTATCTCAAATCACATGGTATCATTAACAGATTATTCACTGGAAATAATGAGGCAAAATTCTATACAACCTTGAGAAAAAGGAGAAAAGGCAACATACTACACAGCAACCTGCCACTGATGTTGGAAAGACTAGTGTTGCCTAGTGACCACAGGGCTAAGCACAGGCACGGTCACACCATGCAGGGTTAACCTAAGGTAAACACCTGACAGCTTGTCTTTCTTACTCTCTGGCAACACTTGTGTAACTTGTCATGCCAGTGAAGTCAAACTGAATTAAGCAAAACTAGCTGAAACCAAATATGCAGAGAAACATATTTGTCGTTGCACTTAAGCTGACAGCTGTAGCAATTTTCTGTGAGCAGACACACACAGCTTGATGACAAAGAGAGAAGCTAGTGTGGATTTCTAATTGCAGAGTTCTGTTGCAGAGGCCACCAATAATGGGCCTCTGATTTTAAGAAGGATTAGGAAACAATCACAACCAGGTGGTTTGTTTGGATTTAATATGCACAAATCATTAGGTATTTCTAACAGAATTAGGGAATAAACTTTCCAGATTTTTCAAGAGGAAGCAGAAACTGTTTTAAGATTCAATGTAGAATAGAAGTAGTGTGATAATAAAAAATGGGTCACTACCTCACAAATAGTATGGCGAGAATTCATTAAAATCTGTAGTAAGAGAGGAAGTCTTCATTTTCACCACCATTTAACTGATCACTGTGACACTGACAGCAGTATTAAAGGTGACTTACTGAATTAAAAGTTATTCTGATCTACTTGTATGATTTCACACAGAAAGCTTCCACCTTCAAATATATTACGGGGGGGTAACTATCCATTTAGGTGTCTTCAAGGCAGTAGCATGCACAAGGCAAATCAAATTAACTTAGCCTGTGATGAACAAGCATTGCACTAACTTGTATGACTTTGCATTTGCTCTTCTAAGAGTGACCCTGGGACTGTTCCCACAGCTCAGACAATGCAGGTTGACTGGTTTTTCAGTGGTGCCTTATGCTTCTCTAAATAACAACATTAAAATGCTTTGCCGAAAATGTTTGTCTAAGGATTACGGAAAGCACAGTGAAAATAGATATCTGCTCTTCACTCCATTGTCAGTAGAAACCATTTCTAAAGTATAACCTTAATTATATATATCTTAAAAATGTATAAAAATTCTCTTTGACAAGTCAATAAATATCTTCTTTATATTCTCAGTACTCTGATATGCATGGTCTTCAGTTCCCTTTAAACTGCAGCTATCACTGAGTCCATTCCTCAGAGCTCACTGGTGATACCCCCCATCCATTACTAGACTTTATTTGTTTGTTTCTTTTCACCTCTAAATTCATCTAGAGATTTTGACCTCCACTGTAGTGAAATTGCCATTCTACCCTTTTTTTAGTAAGCTTTTTATTTAGTTGTCTTGCAGAACCTAAGCCTTGTTGTTTTGACAATGTCACTGATAGTAATGCTCTCACAAAGTCATTTTCTCTTGTAGTTTTTACACATCTCTACTGTCTTCTCTCCCTATTCCAATCTCTCTGATTGCTCCTTTAGGGGGTCCACATTGTTCTCTCTTTGTTGCACAGTGCATTCGCTGTATAGCCTCCCTGAGGAAAATCAACTTGTGGTGCATTTTCACCTTCCATTTTTCTGCAGACAAATGAAAAGCCAGTCTGGTATCTTGACTTGTCATCATTATATTACCCCTGCTCGCCTGCTGTAATGTAAAATATAGCCACACAAAACTGAGCTCTTAGCTCACATAGTGAGAATGGATATTTTGCCCTCATTGTGAAGTATCTTGGAAGCTACTGGGTTCCCTTCATCCCACTGGTGACAGCTCTTGGAATGAAAAGCTCTACTTGTTGCCTACAACTGAACTCTGAGGATGCCTTGCATATTACCAGGATCCTGGGTTGGACTGTGCACCTGCTCTTCTAACAATGTTAAAGATGCAAGAGGTGTATCTGCTTGAGGACCTGTAGCCCAGCCAGAGAACCCAGCCCACAGAGAAAAACATGGAGTAACAGGAAAATGAAATACCTCTCCCAGCCACTTGGGAGCAAAACCACAATTTTCTGTCAATCAATCAGAAATGATTTGTTCCCAAGATTTTTGTCTCCTGCAGTCTTGGTTACAGTGATTGCTTTATCCTCAGTTCTCAAATCACTCAGATTACCTCAGTTCCCAACGTCACTCGGTTATATTACTTAGTATCTTCACCACACAAACTTCAGTTTCACAAAGGAATTTGAAGCTGTCTGTGAAACTTTTAAGGGCCTCCTATTTGTGAATTTAAGTTTCTGAGTGTTTTCTTGGTTTGGTTAACCATGTTGTCCTGTGGGCATGGCAAGTCCTCCCTAACATCTGTGAATCCACCCTTTTGCCTCTTCTCCTCAGGACACACCACACTGTACATTCCCCCCAAAATAATCATCTTTTAACAGGAGCACAATGTGCTGCGATCTTCATTTTTATTTTTATTTTTTAAATAACAGATGGGCAAAAGATGCAACACTCTTATAAAATGGTATTCAACTAAGAATTACCCATCAAATACTGTTTAGATATGAAGGAGGCAGATGTATAGCCAGAGACTGAAGAGGAACAGATGTGTTGAGTAAGAAGGCATTATTCTATAAGCAGTTTTAATACTTGAACCTCGTTTTAATATGTTTAATGATAGCAATATTTGAAAGTCATTACCATAACTTGTGATGATTGGTTCAGGTCTTTCATTAAGGGTACTTTTGTACTGCAAACTAGCAGTGACAGAGTAGAATACTCTTGTGTTACAAGTAGTCAATGTGCCTTTTTTATGTACTTTTACAGTTTCATTTTGTTTGTTTCTCTCGTAACTTCAGTAGATTAAATTTTAAAAATGATCACTTTGAAAACTATTTTTTTTCACAAATGACAAACTAAAGTAGTAGATAGTGAATTGAACAATACGGATAAAAACAAAGCAAAAAAAAAAAAAACAACACTAAAAGCAAGTTTTGAATGAATAGGCCATTAATACAGCAAATACATGTAACATTATCTTTACACAAACTGTCAGCTTTTTAAATATATCTTCCATATGCATCAAACTCAAAGAATATGAAACTTCTGTAAAACCAAAATTAACATAGCAGTATGTGACATAATAGCTTTGGTAAATTGTTTCCTGTTCACAAGGTGGTTTCTGGCACCGTGAGGCTTAGTCCTTCAAATTGAACATCAAAGAAACTGGCACAGACAGGAGAGATAAACTCTGCCCCTTATGAGCTTGTTCACGTCACTTTTACCCATTTAAATTCTAGTTAGTTTGATCATTAATGAGAGAAAAGCTTTAAATTGCATTATTAACAATAGGTTAAATCTTAGACTGCTGATTAAATCAATTTCTCTCAGATAAAATCATAATAGGCATTGGCTGTGTTTGTCTGACAGAAAACATGTCGTTGGTAATGCTTTGTGTTGCCTTTAATGAGTCTGATTGTCATCTTCCAGCAGGGAGAGCAGAAAAGGCACCTGCAGGTCTGGGTGAATGGGATCACTGATCGATCACATTGTCAGGCCTGTCAAGTACTCGGGAAAAGCTGAACAAGTACATAAAATCAGTGCTGTGGAATTATTTATATGGAGGCTCCCCAGATTAGCCAGCTGATTGAAAATTTTGACAGAATCAGTTACACACTAAATATTATTTCCTAAATTATATTTACCACATAATGCAAGTTATTTAACAGAATGCATGATTTTTTGTTTTTGAAGAAAGTAAGAAATTTGTTTATCATTTTGGCCAGCTTTGTCTCTGAGTAGAACTGCAGCCCATTCCCCCCCTTCTTTTTTCTCCCTGCGTGAAAATTACTACTTTCAAAGTTTTATTTATTATTTATATTTTGCTACTGCCTGCCATTCACTGAGATGCAGCTACATTTTAGCAATGATCTTTGCCACTGTTCAGCTATTGTATAAAGTTTAGGCTATTCTAGAAAGACAGTAAGCAGATGAAGACAGGAGGAGTCCCTTGTTCTCCCTAAGGAAACTGTATGCTTGCACATGAACTCTCTGTGGTCTGAACCACCTCTCTGGGAATGGAGCCGGGCGAAACCCAGTGAAGAGGTGTAACAGGAGGAGCCATCTGCTGTATCCAGCCTGCTCCAGCAGGCTGATGGATGCACAGTTGAGCCCGGAGTCTGTGAAATTCTTTGGGGTTACTGAGATAGCAAATTAATAACATTAAAACAGCAGTTCTGTGTCACACTCTAAAGCAGGCTTGCTTATAATGGACAATTAACTTGGTCATTTTTGTGTGTGATGCAATGTATTTCCATTTCTAGTTTTTTATTTACTATTATCTTTTCTGTTCTCCTGCTGGCAATCCACATCCATATTTTATAGCTCATTCACTGGCTTTCCATTCACATCCTACCTTTCCCTCACTCCATTATTCTCCCCAGGGACTTACTTTCTCATACACCCTTCCACCTCTATCTTCTTTCTTCATTTGTTTGCCTTATTTGTAGTGCTTAAACTCACAGAGGAATAAAACTAATCTAATTCAAGCCTACATCCAAAAAACAGCTTCTTCAATTCAAAATTATTCTTCCTGCTGTTTATGAAACGTGATGTTTTTTCTTTGCAGATGGATAGAATTCATGCTTGGACATGAAATGTATTACTAAGTTTGCAAGGTACAATCTTTTATTCTTTCCCTTTTCCTTTTCCTTTTCCTTTTCTTTTTCTTTTTCTTTCTTTATTCTTTTTCTTTCTTTCTTCTTTTTCTTTTTCTTCTTTTTCTTTTTCTTCTTTTTCTTTTTCTTTTTCTTTTTCTTTTTCTTTTTCTTTTTCTTTTTCTTTTTCTTTTTCTTTTTTTCTTTTTTTTTCATCTTTTTCAGTCTTCTTTACATGTTTACCATTGCATCAGTCATTTCTGCACTTTCACTGTACAAGCTTGTTCAACTGTTGTGCCTTTGGAGTCAGATTAGTTCTGTCACTTTCAATAGGAATTAATCACTTAAAACTTTGTCATAGCTGTAGCAGCATAACATCACAATGGGCAATTTCAGCTATAATTTATAGTAATAACATAAAATTTTAGCATCAGTTCAAGTATCAGGTTAGGATAATAAGCATATTGCTCTTTTCAGCCCACATGTTGCTTGCAAAGTCCCTCCCAACAAGCCTCCTGGATTAGCCCTTCTTCCTCCCAGCTGTGAAACAAAAGATCAGCAGATCTTCAAGTCCTCTCACTTTGAAACACCGGAAGCCTTCAAATTCTGCCCTCCATGCAGGACATGGCTTATGCTCAGTTTCAGGGGAAAATCTGTCCTAGGCGTCTGAATTTTAGAAGATAACAGTATTTCACAGGATGATGTACATCTGAAAGCTGCAGGTATAATAGTAATTGTTTAGAAAATTCTAGGATATTGATAGTAATGCAACTATGGTGGATTTAGACCTTTCAGAGTAAATCTGGAGAATTCACAAGATGTTCTTGTCAATGATGAAGCTGTGGCTATAGAGTTCTTATCTGCTGATTAGTGAGAACTCTAAATTATAACTCTTAACTACACTTCTTTATTATAACAGGTAGATGAATACACAGTAGAAGTGAGGGAGGAAGAGCAGGCTTTAAGGATAATAGGAACTCACAGGTGATTGTTTTGAATCTGAATGGTCCACGGCATGTTAGTAAACAGCCTGTATTGGAAATACTGGTATTCAGCTGTCTTCCCCATACATCACTTTTTACTTAAATTAGTGAGATTTTTGCTTCTTTGTCAAAGGCAAGAATGAGATCTTGGTTTTCAGGCTGCCATGGCCAAGTAAGAAGCAGTATCTAACTGCAGATGCATAGCCAGGTCTCTCTTGAAATGTGTGCAGTCTAGTGTTAGCACAAAGGAAAATACTTGTCATCGTTGTCATTGATTTGCTGAACTACAGCATGAGTGCTTTTCTTCCTTCCTTGATATTTCCTGCCCAGTGGTATCAGGTCTGTAACATCCTTTTCCCCTCTGTTTTTTGATTACCACATATAAGACCTTTTGAGAAAATTTCCGTGACTTCTGACTTGTCATGAGTCTTCTCTAATCTAGACTACAATTGTTAAAAAGCTGAATTGATACATCTTTCCAAAACAACAAGCATCTGAAAGTACTGGGGGTGGGGTAGGGTGGAAATTGTTTCAATCAAGATATATGCATGGTTTTGTAGTTTACTTCCTCTTTGTTAACATCTCAGAGAACCAGGCAATAAGAGTTGTGCACAAGCAGAAAATTATTGCCCCCAGATCTGATCGGTGTATTTACAAAACGTAACACCTTCACTCTCCCTCAGCATCCCTTTAGATATAGCATTTCTGCTCATCAGCATTTCTTCAATAGTTTAATAAAATAGTGAGACCAGAAACGGAGCACAGCAGCTGTGGAAGGTGATGCCATTTCTGCCCAAGTTTTACAAGTGGTCTTACAAGGCAGTTCATAGAAGAGCATCATGCCATAAGCTCCCGTCTAGTTTGCTGCTGCATCTTACTCCTGTGGCAGATAGCTATAAATTGGGGAATGGCTGTGTTCTTTATTTCCTCTCAGTAGGCATCTGTAAATCAGACCCAGCAGGTATCTCCTGGATTTTCATATGACCCCAACAGTTGGATATGTTAATAGCACTAACCACTCCAGATCCTCTTTAAATGACTGAATAAAATTGGTGAAACATTTTACTATACTGTAAATAAACTGCAATTACCAGATACATAGATTAGGAACATGTCCCTGGAAAGACTGCTAACAAACTCTATTTGTTGAAAGTTGGGTCTTCCGTGTGACCACTAGGATTCTGTTATGTCTTTGAAATTCTGGTGTTAAAATTCTTTATCTTCTGACTAATTTATAAATTATTTTTGAATGTATTCTAATTATTTCTCTAACATTACAGTAGTTATGTACAGGAATCAGGATTTATAACTTTACAGAATGTGAGCTACCATTTGAATTTTAAAATAGCTTTTGATTATCAATACAGTTTCAAACTAAACGAAAAAAACAGACTCTAGCAGACACTGTCATATAGATTGTGAGTTTCTACTTATTTTAAAATGTGTGAATTGTGACATGATCCAGGGAACTTTGAAACTACATCAGTTATTTTGCATCTGGCATTGCACACCACCTGCATAATGAGAGAGCAGAGGGCTTGATGATTTTTGAAACTTGTTTCAGTAGATAGTCACGAGTGTATTGTATTGTTCTCTAGACAGATGGAAAGCTAGTAATGCCTCAGAATTCTAACATGACTTGTATTGAATCTTGGCTTATATTTTGCTTTGTTTGTTTGTTTTGTTATTTTGGCATATTCTGATATATCAAAAGCAGAGTATTTTTTTCTAAAGAGCAACTTAAATTATATACAGTTATATCCTTCCTTCTACATGCAGTTGGGCTGCCCCAGGGGAATTGAAAGTAGAATGTGATATATACTGTCTGAAAGGGCACATTTTAATATCTACATTTTCATTGTTTATTGGGTTTAAAATAGACTCTGTAGCCAAATAAGTTAATGTATGCAAACATTTGGCTGTTTCTATGTTCTCCAAAGAGTTTTATTTGCATCAGAGCAGTATTTCTAAAATTTTGCTCCAGTATAGTTAAGAAAAAAAAAAAAAAACAAGGGCCAGAGCTGGCATAGTGAAGTTAATCCTTATCGGGACTGATTATACACACTTTAAAGGAGAATCTTGCTTGGCGCAGAAGGACCAACTTTTAATCTTTATGGCAGATAAAGATAGTGGAATATATTTCCAAAGAGGATGCCTCTCCACTCATAGAGTCACAGAATCACAGAATCACAGAATGGGCAGGGTTGGAAGGGACCTCTGAAGATCATTTAGTACAACCCCCCTGCCGAGCAGAATCACCTAGAGCACGTTGCGCAGGATGGTACTCTCCAGTGTTGCTACGTAATTCATGGATTTCTTGATAGGAATCATTCCTCCTCTGCCCTACAAAAATCTGCCAACTTCCTGAACAGAAAAAGAGAGTCTCCTTCCTTAACTAGCCCTGCAGGATTTTTGTTTGTTTGTTTGTTTGTTTGTTTTGGCTAAAACAAAGTAGGTATAACACAAATAATTGAATCAAGCAAATGGGCAGTTCTAGTCCACATTCTATATTTCAAAAATTAGATATATTTTAGATTTTCTTTACTTATAAGAAACAATCTTTTCTCCTTGGCTGAAAAATTGTTGTCTACATCCTCCACCCAAAATGAATTTTTAGAGTCAATTTATAAACCTTGAAAGTAAGGTGTTAATGGAAGTACTGGCTGACCTCTAACTGGAAGCAGAACAAATGTCTTATCTGTAACAATCAGAAAGATTTAAAAGCTCCTCAGATACACATACAGATGATTGAGTTTTGATATGTACTTATTAGACATGAATGGAATAGATTTAAATTGATTGGAAAGGCTTTTATTAGTTCATTTTTGTTTTAATTGTTACCTACAATAACAATGTGTTTAACTATCCAGTGTTTTGAATAGGATGTAAGCACTATCTTCCAAAAGGTGTAAACTTCCTGATGACTTTTTATTGTCACTACATTGCTGTCTTTCAATTTAACGCCCCTCCATAGCCTGATTCTCTTCTACTGCTTATCAGTTTCATCAGCTTGAGAAAAGGATCAAAACTTTTATTAACAAGAAATGAAAAAAATCTAACTCTTTGAGTTCAAGATTCAAGATTCAGATCCAGTATAATTATTCCTTCAGGATCAGGGCTATTTAGTTATGGGAGTTATGAGTAAGATCTAGCTCTTTTGGGGGGGACGTTCTTTTGGAGGACTGTATAATTCTTTTGTTTGTTTGTGTAATTTAATATACCTGTGCTATTCTCAATAGGGTTCTGGTGACATCTCAAATAGAATGACTCTTAAAAGTTTCACATAATGTAGGCTGCTGGACTAACATCACAGCACCTAGCTTACACCTAGCTGGCTCTGGGAAGAGGATTTAGATGAGCTAATTGACAAAGGATTGTAACCTTGAGCTATCTGCAGGTGTCAACCACTTTTTCTAGGCCAGGTCCTACATGCTTTCTTTGGCAGTCAATGAGGAGAAATATCTATTAGAGAAACAGGGATTTTTTTTTAGGGTGTGATTCATCTGGTTTTAGTATCAGTATGTATCTTGCATTAGATGCATATTTCAGGATGAAATGAATTACAACCTAAAAATGGCAATTGCCTCCGACAACTAGAGAGGGATTAAATTTTAGCTCATAAATAGATGTCAGTAATGCATCTATGTTTGATCAGGCAAATTTCAAATATTGCTTTAGGTGCCTACAAGCTTTTTGTAATATAGATCTTAGATTCATTTAAATTCAACTAAAAGTGAATAGCCAGATTTTAGAAGGTACTTCAATGCATTAAAACAGAGTTAGATTCTTATTATTATGTTCAAGCATGGAATTGAAGATGAATTATCACCTAACTTTCTGAGGTGCTCTTGAAAGTAATGTCAGCATCTACCTGCATTTCTAGGCAACCAAATGCATTTGAAAATTGAACCTTCCGTTTCCAATTTGCTTCAGAAAGTAAAATGGCTCTGATTAAAAAAATAATAATAATAATAATTCCAACTTCTAGTATTTCCCTTTCTTTTCATTTCAATATTTCACATACCACCTTCCACTGAGGCACAGTTAGAGGGACATAAAGACCACACCTGTAGGCAAAAAGGCACATGGTTCCATTTTTTGTGCAACTGACTACAGAACAAAACAGGATAATAGAAGATCCTTCCTTAGTTTCAATCACTTTCACAGCCTAGTATGAAGGTTTTAACATATGCACAGGGACAGTACAAGAATTCTGTAATATGTTGGAGTAGTCCAAGATTCAGTGTTAGATCTGGCCTTCACTTAGTGTTCAAAGTGAAACATAACTTATTTTCTGTCAGTGACTTGTCATTGACATTAATAATTTCAATAATATCTTCTGGTAAATTTCAATTCAGTATTTGTTAAAACAAATATAATAAATTGAGGTTTTGAGATATTGTACCGAGGCGGATCTGATTTCTGCAAAATCCACTAAAGTAGTTAAATTATTATATGTAATTATTAAATGTAATCTTTGTAATGGAGACTGGCCCACTTGGCTGGAAGTCTCCTAAGAATGACCTACTATAAAATAACTTTAAACTGCATGCCATAGTCTCTCAAAATGCAGACATGAACATTTTTTCTGTTTCCTAAGCTGAATATCCTTTCCTTAACTCTGTAGTAGTCATTCAGATAAATTGCTCATATATAGCTCTAGTCATTTATCTCTGAGTTGCATGGGAGATGACTTTTGGCTTTCAAATGAGAATTACTTTGCACCCTGAAATACACTTCAAAAGTTTAAAACATTTTTGTTTGTTTGTTTGCTTTAAATTCTCCTTTTTACAAATTGTTTTTAATGTGGGAAAAAGTCTATATAACCAGGCTGGTATCTGAAATCTTCTGCAATGCACAGTGGCAGCGCTTCTCTACAGGAAATGTAAGTGGCTATTTCCTGGTTTAGAAGATGAAAAAAAGTAATATTAAAATAGCAGAACTATTGGTATGATTTCTGGCAGCAGGTGCAATTTGTTGTGATTGCAGATATTACAGTCATTTCAAAGCTAGGCCTGATTTTACCTTGCTTATACTGAGTTAACACAAGAGCTCCTTACCTTGATCCTTCCTAGATGTTTCTGTTCTTTTGGCTTAGAAATTTTCTGGACAGCTCATTTTTCAATTGTGAAGGATAAAGGCAAAGAAATTAGGAAAGTCAAAAGAAAAGCACAAAACAGCTGGTCTGGTTTTGAGACTTTTTTTCTACCTATTTATGTTTCTTCCCCTTGCTCTTTTCCCAGCTCTGCCTGCCTTTCCTGGAGGTGTCTTCATAAGCTCTGAACTGGCTTGAACTTTGATGAGAACTTGCCATCTTTTGAAGCATTTTCACTGGACAAGTCTCGCAGTAAGAGCAGAAGCACTTGAGACTTGTGAGTGGGCTCTTCTGAATATGATTCCCTTGACATGGCCTAATGAATAACCAGTGAAGCTTAGAATAGACTTTACCTCCTGCGTCATCACAGTAGTTGGACTGCGGTCATAGTCATGCTGCAGATCTTTTAGTACAGGGCAAATGTGATTGCTGAAAGCTTTGAATGAGAAATGCTTTGGGTTTTGCTTGGAGATACTTGATTTTATAATACTTGAGTTCCAGTGGTTTTGGAATGGAGGGTCGTTCACACTCCACTAGAAAATGAAAGATATTGTGAGAAATTCTCCCCTATCTTTGAAGTATATGGAAGAAAAATAGCTCATGGAGTTCTGTTTTTGGTTTTGTTTGTTTGTTTTTGTTTTTGTTTTTGTTTTTGTTTTGTTTTGTCTCTTCACAGCTTGGATGTACATCTTCATTCCTCATTCTTTCTCTTTGCTTTCTTTGTCTCACAGGTTAGCAGTCCCTAAAGAGGGCATGGGACATTCTGAGGCTGCTTGGTTTAGAAAGCTGTTGCCATCCTGTTTCTGCCTCCCTGTGCAAGAGAAAAAGGTTTCTACTTCTTCACAACACATAGATGTTGCTCCTATGACTGTCTTCAGGAGGTTTCTCTGCAGAAGTGAGGAAGGAAGGCCAGTAACTAAAGCCGGTCAGGCATTTTCCAAAAGAACTTGGGTGTCTTTTTCTGTTCATCAACGAAAGGCCAACAGAAATCAGGAAGTTTCAAAATCCGCCTCATTTCCTGCCAGCTCACCTTCCTTGCTGTTTGTCATCCATGTGGCTGGCTGACAGGGAACCAACAGCCTGGTATGGCCTGTCCATTCTCCTCTCTGCCTAAAAAAACAACAACAACAAGAACAAAACAAACAAAAAGCAAAACAAACAAACAAACACACACCTAGTTTGCCTTGCTTTTACAAGATTTAAAATCCCTTTCCTGATAAACTATAGGCTCATCTATGTACACAATGCATACATTTCCAGATATGCTGATACAAAATCATCTCCTATTTTCATCAGCTCTCCATTTCCCAAATACTGCCTCTTCCTCCACAGGTTTATCCTTTATCAAAGGCAGGACAGAATTTCTGGCTTCTTTTTTTCCCTGCTCCTCAGTGCCACTAACAGCAACTGCAAGCTCCCTTCCATCTCCCAGATTCTCAGCAGGCAGTTGCACCAAGCATTAGGTGCACACACTTGCTATGTCCTTGACATGCATTCAAAGTATTTTTAGAATTTTGTTAATAGGGACTCAGATAAAGCAGTTGCATTCTTGTGTTTATTTAGTTACAGAAAAATGGGGTCTATTCCATTTTCAGAGTGCTAAAGGTTGGAAGACTTTCTTTGTAGAAAGTCTCCTTATTTTACACCAAAAAGGTAACAAGTTATTTTCAGTTATATTGACTATTTACATCTATTTCTTTCATTAGTACTGTTAGCATAGCTTTGTGAACAGTGTGGGTCCATCAGCTGGATATAAAGCTTGAGCTCAGCTTCTCTTTAAAGTATATTAATAATCTAGAGATAAATCAAACAAACAAACAAAAATCTTGCAAACTATCTGGTTTTGGTAGCTTGTGCTTCAAAAATTTCTTGCAAAGAAGAATATACAATGCTAAAATACTCAAACAAAAATCGGTACAAGATCTGAAAATATTCAGACATTAATCCACAATTTTTAGATACTGTAAACAGTCCTCAGGTTATTCAGGCTACCTTGCCTCTAAGATACCCACTCTTGACAAAGTGTAATCAGATGCCCCGCCAAATGCATAGACTTTAATAGTAAATAAACAACTTCCCAGTAGTTCTCTTGCAGTCAGCGAGCAAACTAATTTCCAGCTGCTTGTTTTCTTCTAACAGATGAATAAATACATTCCCAGTATTATAATGCCTTCAGCAAGAAAATGATTGTGCAATAACTCAAGGCCTAGATATGCTTGTCCTGCTGTTGTTTATCTGAAAGCAGGTGGGATATGGCCCAGGTACATTCCAAGAATTTTATAAGATCTTATAGGGGAGGGATCTAAGCCAACAAAAATCTCTCTTATAGGAAGCTGTAATTGGGATATTTCCTTTTCAATTATAATGCAAGATAGGTGACTAATTTAATGTGACTGAATTGGAAACAGAAAATGAAATTCAATATATAAAGCTCATAGACAATAAAAAAGACTTTAAAAGACAGAGCTCTGAGACATGATTTCTTCTTCTGATCTCAATGGGCATCATACTTCTCCCAAATAAACTTTCTATTGTTATAGCACTATTGCTTTCAGTTTGGACCTTTACCTTTGCCCATTTTCCAACCTGTGGTTATGTTTACTCCTTAATAGTTCTATAATCAGTCCTAACATGGTCTCTTATTACTACAGCAGTATTAAACTTCATTTTCTCAACAAAATACAAGGAATGTAATCTCTCGTCTTTACAGAAATTCTGTGCATAGAGACTGCTCTCTGCATTTGATAATAGAGCTATGCAAAGTGTACATAGAATCGTAGAATGGTTTGAGTTGGAAGGGACCTTTAAGATCTTCAAGTTCCAACCCCCCTGCCATGGATATGGACACCTTCCACTAGATCAGGTTGCCCAAAGCCCCATCGAACCTGGCCTTGAACACTTCCAGGGAGGTGGCATCAACAACTTCTCTGGGCAACCTGAGTGGGAACATTGAAAAATTTGAAGTGTTTCTCTTACAATGCAGCTACTTAGATTTACAGTTTGTTCTTCAGCAGCATAACTGAGAGCTGGTCTGGGTAGAGAAAAGTATAGTCAAGTCCCTCCAGCACTGCAGCTGATAACACCGCATGCATAATTCTGCTGTACCTGAACTAATACAACTTTGCTGAAATCACAAAGTTCTGGCAATGGAATGTCCTTTCGTCTTCACTTGGCCAAGATCCAGGGATTTCTTGCAAAGCCCTTTCCTGTGCCCACAGTTTCATTCAGTGAGGAGTGAAGGAACACGGTCATGCCAGACTTGGTAAGGTAAAAAGAAGTTTCTTAACTGCTTATCTAGAGATCTGGGTTACAGATTTCTTCTTGTTTTATTATGCCTACAGTTTGTGACAGCCACAAGTGAAAACCCCCTGCTAAACAAGCGTTACCAAGCTCTGGTGAGTCACATTTTCTTCTCACACATTGAGTGGGAGAGTACGCCTCATGGAAAGTGCTGCTTTCATGCTGGGGACTGTCAAGAACATCCAGACTCTGGGGGACACAACATGGACAAAGAATCCTTCACCAGCCTGCAGACTCCTGGAGACTTTCTAAATAATGTTGTTGCTATTAACCCTCCTTAGACATGACTTCTCTCAGTCATTTCTGTCTGCCTTATTGTGACTTCGTTTTTGCATCTTTCTTAGTATTTCACAGAAGTAATTACTGTGACCTATCAGCCAGTCTCTCATCCTGATTAGGTTAAATGTGTCTGACCAAGGCTCAGTGAAATCAGTCTTAGGCTTAAAATACCTGAGGTGGATTCATCCCACTTTTATTGGTTAGGTATCTAAATTTTAGGTAGTTGAGGAGAAACAAGGAGCACCAGATGGCAATATGTCTCATCCTAAACATGGTGTCTGTAAATTATTGGGAAAAAACAACCTTCGAGAAGTACCTATTTCTTTCCATTGACCAGAGAGGGAGCCAACGTGACTAGTTTAGGCTTAAGCAGTTGATCGATAGATGTGTGAAGTTAAGTAAAACAAATCACACTGGTGGTGGATGCATTGAGAGCATCTAGTTTTTTAGACCAATGCCTACAAAATAAGCACCTGCCCTTAATGAGTCAGACAGCCTTAAGATATGAATGAGGAAGCTAGTCATCCTATATATAGAAGTATATATAGGCTTACTGTGAAAACTCAACACCTCTGAAGAATGATTCATTAGGTAGTGTTCTCCTGCCTCCATCAATCATAGGTGTTAAATGCTTTTGTAGACTGGCTCAGTGCATATCAAGCAAGGACCTGTCTGGAGCTAGCCACTGTGAAAATCTAGATGCTGTTGTCCAGATCTACATCGCTAAACCTTCTTTTGAAGTAGCCTCAGAAAAGGAAATGAAAGCCCTAAGTTCTTTTTCAGCTTGAGCAGGTTTAAACACACAGATCTAGTGTCATAGCCCCATAACTGTTGCTCAAAAATAGCAAGAGAGTGTCCTCATCAGTAAGTGATAGAGCCATGCACCCTCTTGTCCATTTGCTTTCTCTCCTGTCTGGAAAATGACACAGTTCAAGAGGAAGGTTAACAGTTGTGCAGCCCCAGTCTTCCCCATAGACTTCCCATTCAGGACAATAGACCTTAGAAATGTTGACCCAAAAAGTATATATTTTTTGTTTTGTTAAGGTTTGGTAAGTGGTCAAAATCACTCTCTGCCACCTGGTCTGAATTTGGCCCATAGGTCTTGTGTTTTGAGAAGAAATTACATGAAAGGAAATTACATGGAGGTCTGTAGCTAGCGGTGTCCCCCAGGGGTCAGTACTGGGTCCAGTGCTGTTTAACCTATTCATCAACGACCTGGACAATGGAATGGAGTGTACCCTCAGCAAGTTTGCTGACAACACCAAGCTCAGAGGAGTGGCTGATACCCCAGAGGGCTGTGCTGCCATTCAGAGGGACCTCGACAGGCTGGAGGGTTGGGCCGAGAGGAAGCTCATGAAGTTCAACAAGGGCAAGTGCAGGGTCCTGCACCTAGGGAGGAATAACCCCAAGCACCAGTACAGGCTGGGGGGTGTCCTGCTGGAGTGCAGCTCTGCAGAGAGGGACCGGGGAGTCCTGGTGGACAGCAGGCTGACCATGAGTCAGCAATGTGCCCTTGTGGCCAAGAAGGCCAATAGCATCCTGGGGTGCATTCAGAAGAGTGTTGCCAGCAGGTCAAGGGAGGTGATGCTCCCCCTCTATTCAGCCCTGGTGAGGCCACACCTGGAGTATTGTGTCCAGTTCTGGGCTCCCCAGTACAAGAGGGACATCGAACTACTGGAGTGAGTTCAGAGGAGGGCTACTAAGATGATTAGAGGACTGGAGCACCTGTCGTACGAGGACAGGCTGAAGGAGCTGGGCCTGTTTAGCCTGGAGAAGAGAAGGCTGAGGGGAGACCTCATTAATGTATAGAAACATCTGAGGGGAGGGTGTCGAGAGGATGGAGCCAGTCTCTTATCAGTTGTGCCCAGCGACAGGACGAGAGGCAATGGGCACAAACTGAAACACAGGAGGTTCCGGCTCAACATGAGGGGGCACTTCTTTACTGTGAGGGTGACAGAGCACTGGAACAGGTTGCCCAGAGAGGTCGTGGAGTCTCCTTCTCTAGAGATATTCAAAACCTGCCTGGAAGCCATCCTGTGCAACATTTTCTAGGTGATCCTGCTCGGCAGGGGGGTTGGACTAGATGACCTTCAGAGGTCCCTTCCAACTCTGCCCATTCTGTGATTCTGTGATTCTGTGAAACATGCAACAGAGACTCTTCAAACTGTGTTTTTTACTCAGAATGGACGATTTACAAATATCTTTCTTTAGTGTTCTTACACCACCTCACAGTGTTTAAAATTAGAATGATAAATAAAAATGAATGAAGAAATCTGTTCTGCTAAGTTCTTAGGGACAGATCACAGTGGCAGAAAATCAATACTTCAGAGGATTTGGCCCATAACTTAATTAAATATCTGATTCTTAATTCTGCTTTGTTTTTCCTGTTGGATATTAGAGGACAAGGTAAACAGATATGTAAAGGCCATTCAGAAATGGTCTATGCCAGCAAAATGGACTGTAATGCAGCTTTACATATATATGTTTAAAACTAGACTTCCAATATCATGGGAATAGCATACCACATAGTGGATCCGTTGTCAGACAGACTTACATTGGGGAAAAAAAAAAAAAAAAAAAAAAAAAAAAGCTAATTATTAAAGTGAATGCCTGAGAAATAATAGGCCCGTACCAAGCATAGATGACAATTAACTTGTTCAGCATTACTAGAATATGCAAATTATGCTAGATTTACAAAAAATGTGAACTTTTTGAAATATCTGAGTGGCATATTAGCTTCCCGTGACTTGTTCTGATATATGCAAACATGTCTTTCACATGACAGGCTAATGGATGGCATCAATTTCCCCCTAAATAATTTGACGATCTTGAACATGACAATTCACCTGCCACAGTGTAACTATAAGCAAACAAGGTCAGGATGGAAATTATGAATCATTGGTTCCATCATTTGCAAGTCGACTCAAGTTGAAAACCAAATGCATTTAGCACTGACTCAGACTGGAGCTTCCTGACTCAGTGTGTGTACATGTAGTCAAAGGAAATCCTATTTAAAAGAAAACCTTCTAAAAAGCAGATTAGTCTCAGCAAGATTTCCTGTGACAGAAAGGTGGAAGCAGCTCTATCAATTTTATTTTTACACTTATTTGTGGAAGGATTAGGGTGCCTTTCAGTGAAAGATAAAAGGTGATTTCAGGCTTAACAAATGAATAGTTCATTGGGCTTCATTGTTTTTTGTTGTGTTTTTGTTGTTGCTGTTGTTGTTTTTTGTTGGTTTTTTTTTCATGTTCAGAGAGGTGAATGGAAAGTGTGTCTCAGCACACAAAAGGGGGTGTCATTTTGAAGTACCTCTTCACCTTCAAGGAACAAAATGTTAAGTATGTTTCTTCATTACCTACTAAAAACAAATGTAGCAGGGAACTTTTTTTACCAGACGGTGTTTCTCTTACTGAAAGATGTCTATAGAAGTTGAGTTCAAACTCTAATATGTTTTAGATAAACCCTTTGACCTCCTCCTCACTCCTTTTAGAAGTGATAATATGTATGTATATATCAACCTTATTCACAAAAAATATAAAATAAAATAAATAATAATAATGAAATAATGTAAAGACCTGTGGTAAAATATTTAGGTCTAATCCAGCATATCATGTACTCAATAGGAAGGGTATTGTTGCAGTACTGCACAATATATTTGTAACATTGTCATGAATTATTGCCCAGAGCACTTGCATTCACCACAAACTTCTTATGAGTGAGCAGTCCTTTCCAGATAAATAAGCATATTTATAGTTGTAGGATCTAGGTCAGAATTCATAGCTGTCTGGTGTACCTGTGGATCTCCAGGGTTGTCAATGCAACTTAGCAAGCATAAAAACCTTTGACGTATTCATGTGCTTTTCTGAAGAAGGGCCTACGTAAATCACTAGAACTGTTCTCTATGTACGTAATCTTATTACAGTTAATAGATAAATATGGCCAGTGTTTCCTATTGAATTAGAAATCTAAATTTTATTGCCTTTCAGTAAAATGTAGACGCCAGCAAACCTAAATCTCTTTTGAAACAGCTTTTCACTGTCCTGAATTACTCAGGGTAAGATTCATCTCTCCTTACTTTAGCCACACACTAGTTAAACAAAACATCTGAGACAGTTGTCTAGGTTCCCTTTATCATCTATAGGGAGAGAATGGCAATCTCCAAAGAGCAATGCCTCCCTCTTGTTGTAGATATCTATTTTAGGATGAGCTAAATCACACTCTAGAGGTTCTTGTCACTTTCCATAGATGATAAAAAGAGCCTAGAGAATTAGCTTAGATGCCTAACCGTTAGATTGCAAAAGATACTAAGACAAGTAAAGGACTCTCTTAGACACTCAGGAACACTGCCTTTATATTTTAAGCTCTCTTTCCTTAATATCAAATAATGTCATTTTAAAGAAACATCCATATAAAATCAGCCAGATGTCGAATTGTGGTAGATGGCTGGTGTTCATCTGCAAAAACAAACAAACAAAAACAAACAAAAAAAAAACAACAATTATAAGGCTTTAGAGTCCTTGAGTTTTGCAAGGTGATGTTTTTGATCCAGTGCTACCCCAAAATAATATGTTTCCAGGATGTATTGAGAAATCCAGCATTAAAAGGCACTAGGAATTCTTAATGCTGTTGTGCAAGACACTGAGGAGACGATTCTGATCATGTATTCAAGAAAGATGAACTCTTCCTGGAGCAGACTTAGAGAAGGACTGTCAGAATAAGTAAGGGAGTAGAGGGTCTGTCTGACAGGAGGACACTCAAGAGTTGGGCTTGTTTAATCTAAGAAAAGAAAAGTTGAGAGGGAATGTATTTGCTGTATAGGGGCAAGCAGAGATTCAAAAGAGCTATTTTAAGCTAAAGCACAATGCTGGCATTACGAAAGCCTAATATAAGTTGCTCATGTATAAATTGTTCTGGAAATTAAAATAGTCAGAACAATAATGTTTTAAAACAGTCTTCCAGTCAAAATAGAGGCAGAAACCTTAGCTGCTTTTCAGAAAAAATTCAGTACTTTGATGCATGGGACAGTAAGACTTGGTGCCTACAACAACAGAGGAGCTGACTCAATATCCTGGCACAGACGACTATCCAGAAGTCAGTGATACCAAATCCAAGACAGCTCCAAGAATAAGAATGTATTAGAATATATTAATATATAAGAATAAGAACCAGAAGATCCTTCCTAGGCATCTGTTTCCAGTGGAGGCCTTCAGTCTATACCACAAGACAAAAATATGATGTAGAGAAATATTACTAACCATCCAACTTAATTTTCTTATTGAATCAAAAAAAAATTTATTTTGAGCCCCAAAAGCATTAAAAAATTAGAATTACCTCCTAACCAGCAAAGAAGTGAAATTCCAGAAGGATGCTGCTTAACTCCTAGTCTGAAGTTGAAGACTGCTACCTTTATGATTTTATTGTATTGCAAGGATGCTTGTGATAGCAGGGCTTGGATGTCATCACCCATGATGTCTCTTCAGGCCTGTACTCCCATGCTATTAGAACAACAGATCTGAATATGGTAAGACTCAATACTGGACCAATAGTTGGGGGATTTTGTTGCTCCACGAGTGAGAAGCCATGAACTAGGAGGGATCTTCGAATTACATCTTTGCTGGATGTCATTACTGATTCAGGAGACAGATATCTGTAGTTTCCAACCTCACTTACACTCAGGGTGTACCTGCTGAGAACAGTCTGTTCATTCACGTGTCTTCAGACATGTGTATGTATGTTGTGGGGGTGAACATAAACCAAAGTCTGTATTACCAGATTTTGAGGGATTGTGACCATGACTGAAAGCATTCAGTTCAGGATCTCCTCTTACTATTTTCAGTTCAGGGTCTTCCTTTTCCTATTATTTGTGACCTCTCACTCATTAGTATAAACAAACAATGCTCTGGAGAGTGGAAAAAGCCATCACCTGTCACCACGCTCCAAAAACATCTTGAAAGAAAGGACTGGAGCAATGCAGTTGGTTTTGTTTAAATTTTTCCCACAGATCTTTCTAACAACCCTGAGACAAACAGTGCTGTGTAATAGCTAAGGGTACAGCTTGGGACAGACATACCTTGACATCTGAATGTTGCTAAAAGGTCTGATTTAAAATCTAACTGTGAGGGATGTGATATTGGCAGTAGGCTTCAATAGTCAGCAGTAACTCCAATCTAATTTCTTGTTTACTCTGTTTATCATGAGAGGTTGGGCACAAAATGATTATTTTTGAGGCCTGTTCCTTGACTGGGCTGGAGTTAGTTGCCCATTACACCCAGGAAGCCTGAAGGCTTTTAATTCTCTTGAGTATTCCTAGATTTGCACTAAAGCAGATATGATGCAAGGGCCAAGGTCACAGCTACTCCTCAGAGAAGGCTGTCTCAACATGCATCAGCAAGTTTTTCAGCTACTTGTCAGCCTTTAACTAATATTTCAGCTATACTCTGGGAATCCCGTGTCACTTTTTTCCAGTCAGAGAAGTAGCAGTCAGGCTGACTAGCTGTAAAACAAGGTGTACTTCAACCTAACATGTTAACATCTAAGCACAGAAGCTGAACCACTTTGTATGAGTCTGTTATAAGTTTGCAGCCTCCTTAGAACAGATAAAAGACTGATTTATCTACTTATTTATTTATTTATTTATTTATTGCTATCAATAAAGGTTATTCTTTTGGATGAGAAAAGAAATATTTTATATCAGTATTGTTTTTCCTTAAGAGCATTCTACTAGCAGTTACACTATTACTGCGTAGTACTTCTGATCAGTATGATTCTAGTAGTACAGTGTAGGTAAGCAGAATGAGTTTTAGTAACACTTGGCTTGGAGAAAGAGGAATAGAGAAAAAAAAGGCAACTTAATCCTTTCCTTGAACACTGCACAAATCTACAATAGTCATGTGATCAATGGGGATCACAGGCTCTTGGTGGCAAAGACTTGTCTTTGAACTGAGGATTTCAAGGCCATGCAGAGGATTGAACAGAGGTCCATTGTTAAAACACATAGATAGAGAAGCCAAATCTTTGCTCTCCTGAAGAACTTGGCCTTCGGGGCTATGCTGGATGTGATTTACTGAGGATCTGTTTCTGTTTTTTGCTTGATTTTCTCAGGTAACAAAAATATTCAAATGCTATTTTGTCTATCAGTTCATTGCCTTCTTGAAGCCCAAATATTTCCTTACCCTGGATCCAGAATACTCGCAGTACTGTAGCCTCTTTCTCATTCCGATATAAGGGGAGAAGTTATTGCAACAGTGAAGGGTTTAGCTGGAGACAGAGGTATGCTTAGGGAATGAGGGACACAAACCTAGGAAAGAAAGTTTCACTCACTGTTTTGCTTACCAAATAACTTGTTCTTCTGAACAAATTGAACTAACAAGTTTTTCCAAAACCTTGATGACTGTTGTTTGCTTAGCCTTGGATAGCCTACGTTTACTCTCTTCCTTGAATTTTCTGGCAGAGATAGATTAGGTATTTTTATATATAAACACATGGGAGAGATAGGTTGGATGAGTTTACATGCCTAGTGGAAAAACTTCCACTGAAGTAAACAAGTGGGGTTTGCTCTAAGGTGGTTTTGAAGATAAACTATACAAGACGGAGAGCTTGGAATGGAGTACGTGCAGCTGTTCCAAATTTTTATTGGAATACAGCAAGCTGTTGTCCCTAGGAGCTGTCTTGTTATTAAAAGTCAGACCAGGTAAAGCAGAGAACAATTATATTATGTTGTTTATTTTTTATGCCAAGTGAGTTAGGACATCAAGTACAGAATCATGCCTGTAAAATGAACGAAACTGTATCTTGAGGTCTTGTAGGAATTATAGTGTTAGCTGTCTCCTGTTAGCAAGGTTTTAATAATAGTGAAGATAATAGCTGCTGCTTATCTGATGTTTTTCATCTGTATGGCTCGAAGCCGGTTACAAAGGAAATATTATTGTCCCCCTTTTATAAATGGAGTATCTGAAGCATTAGAGAGATCAATGATTTGCTTAAGGTCATACACAGAAAGCGGTTTTAAACAGGTCACAAATGCTATTGTTAATATTTTGCTAAGCTTAAGAAAATGTCTTTTCTTTGAATAATCTGGCTTTTTCAATGAGTAGCTTGCATAAACTATTCTGTATATGTAACTGTCCCTTTGCTGAAGAAAAGCAGACTGTGAGGCTCTGATGTGTCAGATTTTTGCTAAGGAAAAAAATTAGTGACACAGAACTAAGGCAATTTAGAAAATTCACAATGAACTCTGGAACATTATTCACACTACGTAGTCTGTACTCTACAGACACAAGTAAATCCAAGGAAATCAGTGGCACCTCAGAGAAACAATGGATACGACAGTCTGTTTCTTTAAATGTACATGAGGCTTTTTAATTTCAAGCAGTAGCTGTTAAGACAGAGGAAGCAGCAATTCCACATCTAAAAACCATAGGTAATATGCTAATTGTTATGTCTTGCTGACAAGAAGCAGCTTTGTTCTCTCAGTTAGGATCTCTGTCTCTTGCTTTCAGCTCACTCTTTGTTGGCAGTCTGGGTCCTTTCCCTTATAAAACCCTTCAGTGAAAAACCAGTTTGCAGACCACATGGGACTTGCATATTTTCTGTGTGAGTGGTGTTTTTGTCCCCAGAAAATACGAGTGTGAAATGTCATCTATGGAAACTAAGGAGTCAAAATTTATGGCAGTGCCTAGAGTCTTTTAAGGAGAGAATTAACTAAGAAACATTTAAAATTTAGGCACTTAATTCAGGCTGGTTGTGTAGGTTCTTTGTGCAGTAAATTGAGGAAAACGCACTTCTAGAAAGTTGATTGTTCCATACTAAAAAAAAGTATTTATGATAAATGGAATGTTCTCTTTCCTTTCCATCTTACATAAGGGACTTAAGTAGTTAACAAGAATA
>VXAL01017365.1:0-22577 GCA_013399475.1 Chauna torquata
AGTGGAACAGGTTTCCCAGGGAGCTCTCCATCCCTGAACATGTTCAAGGATGCTGATCCTGCTTGAGCAGGTAGCTTGGACTAGATTATCTCAAAAGGTCCCTTTCCAATTCCAACAATTATGTTTTTCTGTGAAGTTTTTGAAACAAGAAAAAAAAAATCAACAACAAAACCACACAGCTATTTGGGACCTTAATAATGACTTATTTGGGGTTGGCTGTAGTGGTTGAAATTATGATGGCTCATCTTAGATCAGCAATTCACTGAAGTCATAAAAGCAAGAGTAGTATTTAAATGAACATCATTATGACTACCGCTGGAGCCTAAACCATGAAAGTAACTCTCCAGTTGGTTACATATAATTTAGCTTTGTAAAAATGTCCCACAAACACCACACTGAAGAGTCACTACCAGAGGCTTTTACTTAGTCAAGACTCTCACCAACATCCATGGATAAATTTAGGTAAGGATAGGCCTATATAGCTGCTGCTGCAATTACAGTACACTTAAGTCACTGTTATCATAAAAGCAAATTACCCACCTGGATTTAGAACTGGCTGCTTGTTCTTAGGAATGCTGCCTCACCTGAAGGCACTTAGATCAGATTTGCAAGTTTTTTCTCAACATCACAGAGGCTACAATAACTATTTTCAATAAAGTTAAAATTGGATTCCAGACGTCAAGACACCTAGAGTCAAAGTTCTCTAACAAGGAGTTGTCGCCTGAAAACTTAGAATGGAATATAATCCCACCTCTTCTTCCCGAATCAAACTATTCTTTCAATAAAGATTTTCATACATTTGGTCTCTTAAATATTCAGATATCGTCTTGCCAACAAATTAGCAAAATGGAAGACAGCACTAATTACTGCAGCAATTAAGTAAGGAAAGCTGAGATACAGTTTTCTCAATTCCTAAGGAGAAAGTTAAGCTTTTCTTTCAATAATTAAGATATGACACAATCCACTTCTAAACAAAAACAGTAAGACATCAGTGGATTTCTTGCACCCAACCATGATATGACAGGTAATAGCATATACATTCCACTTGCATCATTCAGGAACAGCTCTGCCCAGGCATCTCCTCACGTTTGGAAGTGATTTTTTTCTTATCAAAATCTTTCCCACCAACCTAACACGTTTAACACACCAATCATCATTTCCACTCAGATTTCATATTTGAAAAATTGATTTCTCAGCAAGACATAGGTGCCCTTAAAAACAGAAGAATAATGAGTTATTGATTCCATCCAGCACTGCCAATGATTTGAGCACGAATGCTGAATTTGAGGAGAACAACTCAGACTGAAAGAACACTGACTGAAACAAGTTGGGGAAAAAAAACATAGTGTCCAGTTAAAGGGTATATTTTTATTGACTAACCTTTTATTTGAAAAAAGCAGAGCTAATCAAGTACTCATCTTCTTACATTTAGACACAAAATTATTGGACAGAAATACAATGAAGAACTAAAACATTTTTTTCCCCCTTCAGGTAACAAAAAAGTTAGTCTCATTTTAAATCTCCCAGTCAAAATGTACTTCTTCCCTCACTTACAATCAAAAGTGACAGATTAAGAGGACCAGCTAAACTACACTATTAGTACATTTATTGTGAGCCAATTTGTCCAAATCTATTCCAAGAATACAGTAGAATAACTGTTACAGTTGATTCCAGCTATGGTATTAAAGAACTCCTGAGAAGTACTAAATGAAATTGCTGCCATGGTGGCATTGTACCCAAAGTGTATATAAGCACTAAAGAAGTGATAACACACTATCCGAAAACATAGTGAGAACTGGACAACAGAATAAGAGCCAAACATAGTTCATAACCTTCCAAATGCTTTGCCCTCTAGGAGGGTGGCCAAGACTCTACATGCAAAAAGTGCTTTTGTCTTTTAATTGACCAGTAAAACAAATGGAATTAATACATCACAGACAAGTAGCAAAGACGACATCAGTTTTCATGGAGCAGAAAGCACATGAACAACTACTAACTGGTTAACTCTTAAAATCCTCTAAGAGGCTGCTTGCTGTTTGCTTCTTGCCTTTGAGAAGGTGAATAACATACACTAGCACATATAATCTTCAAAGGGGTGCACTTGCTTACAGATTAGTTCAATTCTTTTAAAGAATCCAACATGCTCCAAACATACACATAAGAGAATGTTTATAGCTAGGATTTGATGTTGACAAGGGCATCTCTGACATTCAGTTCTACTATAGAAACACTTGCAGCAATTCAAGCTGCTGAGTCAGAAATTCATTTCTTTATATCACATCTAATTCATAAACATTTCTCACTTCATTTACTTGCACTGTTTCTTTTCTTTACTTGGAAAAAATGCTGAATTTTTAAGTGAAGGTACCTCACCATGCCTCAGTAATTACCTCTATCTCCAAGCATAAATCCTTCTGCTACACACCAGAGCTGGATATTCCAAAAGCAAGGTTTCTCAAGCAGAAAAGTGACATTTTCAGGCTAAGCCTTCAAAAATTTTATTACACAACTTAGAAAGTTACAGAAGTAGGATTTCAGCCTTCAGAGGGCATAGGGAAAACTCACAGTACAGGCAGAAGAGAGTCAGAGTAGGCAAGTATTAGACAAACTACTATCAGAAGAATACCCCTGGGTTCTGCCCATCTCAACAGCTCACTGGACTCCCAATAGGCTGCCAAATGGTTGCAAATGGTATGGAGAGTAGCAACATCACCATCTCATTCAGCCATACCCGCACATTTTGGTAGATGGAGCACAGCACCCATGCTGCTCCTAACCAGACCTCAGTTCTATCTCTTGTGCCAACAGATATGGAAGAAATGTCACCACAATCTTCTTACAGACCAGAAATCCATCTCTCAACCAAATGTCATGACCAGATTTACAGTTTTCCAGATGGCAGCGATAAATTTCAAGAACACGCACATATGTATATGTCATACTCGTACATCTCATTTGTTCATATTAACAGAGAATGGGACGTATTATCTTCCTCCCATTCTCAAGTGCTACCAAACACGTGAAAAGCTACTTCTGCACCTTGTAATGAACCCAACCAGCAGAGTATTTACAAACCTCCTTAAAACTCTGATTATATCTTGGGGTACTTTGGAGGATTATTTTTTTTTAAAGGATGTTCCTCACTCCCCTTTTTTAACCACAAATGAAATAATCTCAGGCTCCAAAAGACTGAAAGCAAGTAGTAAGTACAAAGATGAAACAAGAAAAACAATCGTCAGCTAGTCTTAATACAATGTCTGCTGTACAGATTTACTGTACTTATTCTGAAGACACAAAAGATTAGCATCAAAGACTGAGTGATTTTTAGTAATAAATTCCAGACTGACTACAGAACATCTTCCAGTAGTAGCAGCAGCAGTAGCTGGAATACTTTTTGTTTAGGCTGCTATTTATAGTTGGCTTTACACAGACAACTAACATTCAGGCAGACTGGGCAGTACCTTTTAACTGCAGATTCACTTGCCTCATTTTCCAAATCATTAAACGAACCATTTTCACAGAAGACCTCAAGAAAGTAAGGTTAGGTACTCAGTTCCTTTGGCATAAGTATGATTTAGTGTCTCTGGTAAACTTGCAGCAAAGACCTGAGACAAGACGGAATGACAAAAAGACAACCACTACTTTCCTGATAGCATACACACTAGTCTCTTTTTAAAATGTAAAATGATCATTAAATCATTAGCTCTCTAGCCACTAAGGAATGCGTCTAGACTACAAAGGAAGCTACCTTGACATAAGTAATGGTACCACTTTCAGAAGGTAATACACAATAATTCACAACACAGTTCGCAGTCATGCAATATAACTCCCCATAAAAATGTCAGCAGACAATATACAGCAAACCGGTCTGCCTATGAAACTGATATGCAAGGCAGTAAAAAAACCAGGAACATTATTTCATGTATGATCTAGCATAGAACATTGTGGACATTGTTAGGTCCACATCCAAAAACCTTGCTCCATTTTCATGATAGCTGCTTTGCCTGAATAGGGATATTGCAGTCACTTTATTAGAATAAATGCTGAATTAAAAACAGTAATAGTCGTGTCAGACTACCGCCTACCCACTTGAAAGAAATTTACACATGAGAGGAAGGGTGAAGCTCTCAACAACGCAGTGGTTCATGTTGGGGTCCTGGTCTGCTTTGCTAGAAGTCCATGGACAAAAGCATTTAAAGCACTGCCACTGCAAGTCGGTGGAACCATTTTAAGAATTCACCACATTCCACAAATACTCTGAGACATCTAACTATCCAAAAGACAGACAAGGAAAGTAAGCTTTCATACAAAAGTGAAAGATCAGTTAGGCCTAGTCAAAACATAGATCTTCCTGTCAAAACCTCCTGACTGGTGGCAAAGGTACCACTCAGTTCAGCAGGGGTCAGCAGTTCTTTCAGTGGTGAGGGCAACACATAAACCTGCTGCTCTTGAGAAAAACATGTCTGAAACAGAGACTTAGCTGCCTCTGAAAGTATCCCTCTAGTCACTTTCATTTTGGCTTGGTCTGAATTTTTACCTAACACAACCCTGTTAAATATTCCTCACTAGTTACACATTTGTCATCACACAGCTAAGCACACACTAACTGCACATAATTTGTACAGTTAGTCAAAGCAGACTCCCCAGGCTCTAGCTAAAGAGTTTTTGATAGAAAAAGGAAAAGGTTTACAGAGATACTACAGACTTTTATCACTCCCAGAACATTCACTGAGAGATAATCCTGTTTGCTTCAGTCTTCATCTGAGACATCCAGGAAACCACTAAGACTGCACTTTTCCATTGTGTGTTTAATAGAAAGATAATTTCTTCTGTGACTTTATTTACATGTCTCTACAAAGCAACTGCCAAGGCAAAGAGAATCATATGATATAGATCTGAAGGTAGTGGATATTTATGGCTGTTTCAAAGGTTTATAACAACTTTATGCTGAATCCCCCCACAATGACACAAAGTCTAGAATACACATCGGATTCCAGATTGACTTTACAATGTTGATCTTTGATCTATAAAATCCTAGACATTGTGCCATTTTTATAATATACTGGCACAGCACAAGTGGCACAGACCTTGGCACAGAGGTATTAAATGAAGCTCCCTATCCAAACAATTAATACCATTTGCCCCCACTTTTTTGCCATGGTCTTGTTCACTCCAGTCTAGAATTTGCGTTGTCTTGCCAACCTTTTCACAAGATCACCACAGTGATGATGTGAAGTAGGATTACTGGTGTTGCAACACTATGACTGGGGGGGAAATAAAAAAATGTAGAAAAAGTCTTTGATTTTTAAAATCATTTTAGGAATTGGCACAGTTTTCTGGGGTAGCAGAACCATTAGAACTAAGACTCGTGGACTTCAAAGACTTGGGGGGAAAGAAAGGATGAGAGTGTAAGTGGAAGACCAAGGCTTTCCACAATATGGTACAGTTGCTTATGGGAAGGCTTATAGATACCCTTTGATTACAGCAGCAAGAACTTCTACTGGAACAGAGGTGAATTTACAGCACAGCGGGANCAAAAAAATCAAAAGAAAAAAAAAAAACACTGCACCACTCCCCCGTACCTCTTCCTGATGCAGTAAAGCAAAGCACAAAGGAGCAAAGGAGCCAGTGCCATTGTGATCATTGTAAGGAAGAACTATTCATTTAATTTTATCAAAAAAAAAAAAANACAGAAGAAATCTTCAGAACAGTCTGCAAAGACTGAATGCCCTGCTCTACTTCATAACAAGGTGAGAAGAAAAGGCCGAGTGGAACACGGGCTAATGGTCATTTAAAGAAACAACTTGCACAGTGATGCTGGAAGGAATTTTTGCTTCTTCAGTTATCTCAAAATCCTAATACAAATAAGTAGACATTACTGGCACCCTCAAAAGTCAAGTAACAAGAAGGAAAGTAAGAAAAGGAAACATATTAAGCCAAACAAAACCCAGCATCCTTCTGTTTAATTACAGAATACCCTGAGTTGGAAGGGACCCACGACAATCACAGAGTCCAACTCCTGACTCCACACAGGGCAATCTAAGAATTAAACCATGTATCTAACGAGCATTGTCCAAACACTTCTTGAATGCCAAGGGCTTTGCTGGCTGTTACTTGGTAACAAGTAGGGGTTATGAAAAAAACATGGGCAGAGAGATTAAAGAAAAGGAAAAAAAAAAAAAAGCCTAATACTTTGGTCTTCATAAGGTACAGGATTGGGTTTATTTCCAATTAACTAAACTATCAAGTCAGACTCCTTACTCATAATAAAGCTCAAACCAATTCAGTTGTTTTAGTCTTACTTAGGCTTTTGCCAAGATTAGCAGATATGAGTTCATTAAATGCATCCATTCTTCTTAAAGACAAATAAATTCAAATCATAGAGCTGCTGTTACCTTTGTTAGAGAAAAGGAAAAAAGTAGTATCCCTTAGACTCCCTAAAGCCAAAGGTGGCAACTAAAAGCCTCAGGTTCAGTTTTAACTTTGATGTAAATGGAATGGCCCAGGAAAACATGCACAGCAAGCAGATGAAGACAGTATAGTAAAAGAAGCACCAAAAAGAGTAAACCTTGCAATTAAGTACTCAAAATGAAAATGCATTTCAGTGAGTGAGTAAAAGGTGCCAAAACCTTATATCCAATGCTAACAACTCCAAAAAATTAGTTATCCAGAAAGAAGCAGGTTTTTTTTTCCCCCCCCAGAAATGAAATCTGAAACTGAACAGTAAGGAAGGCAGCTATAATTCCTTTGTAATAACTGATAAACACAAGTTACTTGCATTTCAAAATATCTTGTCCAAAATGGGCTACAAAGTTGCTGCACTGAAGTTCATTTTTATAGTGACATATCCAAGACCAAAGTGACCAGAGTAAAGGTGGGTAAGCAACAGGGGATGAAAAAGAAATAGACCTGCTTCCTGACATCCTGAATTAGCGAATGGAGCATTCAGAGGGAAGAAGAGTTAGTAAGGAATAGCCTCTTGGTAGGAATCAGCTAATGTTTTTTTGCTTCCAGTATGGGTGGCCCACCTATACTTCCTGCTAGGGAACAGCCACACTGGGTGAATTGTTACCACACACTTCACGTGCCGGGCAGGAAGAGTTAGCATAAATAAGTGAGAAGTGCTATTAATGTACCCAATAAATCCAAAGAGCATCTGATGAGAGATGGGGTAAGGAAAACTATCACAGTACAGGAAGTTAGTACTTTAATTTACTAGACAAAAAGAGAGAGCGAGAGAGAGAGAGGACAGGGTCTACATGAAAAGAGGGAAGTGGCAAATGATTGGACTATCATAAATTCTTCTTCACTGAGGCCTAAATGCAAAACCTTATAATGCCAAAAGCAAAGATGTAAGAAGTCAAGGAATCAAAACTTCTGAATTAAACATTAATATGAGGTTAGTGAAGACAGACACTATGTTTATGATCTGATATAGCCAGATGAATCACTACAAATAAGTTTCGATTAGCCAAACATATGAGTGAAAATCTACTACTCATAAAGGTTTTAAAAAGTAATTCCAGGACTAGTGACATGACCAAAAATTCATGGCAGGATTTCATCTGAGGGGACAGAGGAAGAAGACAAAGTCAACAATTCAAGGAAAGCTTAAACATCAGAATACACAAACTGTAGCCACCTCATTCCCAAACAACAGGGCCAAGCACCAATTGCAGAACTTCACACACCAAAAAGCCATTATTTTCTAAGACCTCTGGAAATCTCAGGCCATGCCATTGAACTAGTAAGTATTAGTGCTGCAGATAGGGTAATATTTTTTCCAGAGAAATATTCCTTCATACTTGGATAAATACTAATGGTGTTTCTACATAACTAAAAGACTCAAATATTCATCATTTCCTACAGAAATAAGACTGTTTATCATTGTGTTCAAATATTGAACTTCATTGGAGGTTTGCATGTCCTGCCAACTGAGGTATTAAACAAAAATAGAGGAGTAAAGGTGGAAATAATTTAAAAAAAAAAAAAAACTCTTATAAAAGTTCTCAATATTTCATCAAGCACAAAGCATTTCTGTAATTTACACATAGCTATCACATTTAAATTTGTGTTGTTCCAAATCCAGTAACGAGAGTGGCACTATTTTAGTCATGTTGCATAAAACCAGAATTTATTTATTACAGATCAAATAAAATGGAAAAAAAAAAAAAAAAACACAGAAGCATTTTGTTTGAATCTACATCTCTCTCCGGAGAGCTGTTCAGCAAAACTATAAGAAAATGCTGCTTAGAGTGCTTCTTACAGGAAGGAGGGCAGGAGACGGAAGGGAAAACAGCTAAGACTTCATTCCAGCCACAAGATTTACTAACATCCCTTGTGCAGAGGCAATCACTCTTAACCTAGTGATGATAGCTAACATCACTGAAGAAATATAGCAGTATAAAATAGTAGCCAAATGGGTGGCCTTAGCTATGCTGAGTTACCGGCTTTCATCTGGGGACTAAAGGTTAAGAAGTAGGATTTTTGCAATCCATAACAAAGATTCACTGATTTTTGTTCTACTCGTCTCCATGCTACTTTGCATGTGTTAGGACTATGAATGCAATCAGTCTTCCAAATCGCAGACTCTATCATCATGATAGATTTCCTCCTATGCAACTAGGAGGATTACACATTTATCCTGTACAACTAGGTGAAAGGATTCCCCTGAATTAATTTTCATTCTACTCTGTACCTTTTGTTTGTTTAGAAAAAAAAAGTGTAAATCAGAATGACAGGAAACTTTCATAACTCTTCAATTTTTTCCAAGGGTTCACCATTTTGTTCTTTATTTGTTCAGCTTCAGTTTTGAGTCTCCGGTTCTCGATTTGCTTCCAAGAGTATACTGAAATACTTCTGTTACTGTTTTATTTTTTTTTCCCCCATCTAAACACTTGTAGAATGATCTTAACCTTCTGTGTTGGGTTTACATGGTAAAGGTTTGGTGGTTACATGGTGGTT
This sequence comes from Chauna torquata, assembly GCA_013399475.1. Classification (NCBI taxonomy): domain Eukaryota; kingdom Metazoa; phylum Chordata; class Aves; order Anseriformes; family Anhimidae; genus Chauna; species Chauna torquata. The sequence goes on from VXAL01017365.1 coordinate 8,965, forward strand.
TTATCCTGCTGGGCAGCTAAACTCCACCACACTGCTCTCTCACTCCCTCTCCTCAAAGGAAGAGGGGGAGAAAATACAATGGACAAGGGCTCTACTTCTGCTCTCTCCCTGGAGCACCTCCTGCCCTCCTTCTTCACTGACCTTGGTGTCTGCACGGCTGTTCCTCACTCCTCTCTCTCCCAGCTGCTGTTGTGCTGCAGTTTTTTTCCCTTTCTTAACTCTGCTCTCCCNGCTTTCTATAGCAACAACAGCAGATAATAAAATGCTGCAGGCAATACAGCCACAGGCATTCAAACACAAAACATTAAGTATTTGCTATGTAAGCAGATCACAAGGGTGTTTAACTGTCAAAATCTTGAGGTTGGGAAAAACTTCTTAACTTCAGTTTTGAATTAGGATGAAAATAATTTTGACAGAACTCTTAAAATCCTTTCCAGTTGTCATGGTTGTGGCTGGGATAGAGTTAAATTCTCTTCATAGAGGCTTACACAATGCTGTGTTTTGGATTTTTTGATGAAGATAACAGTGATGTTTTCAGTTGCTGCAGAGTAGTGTTTGTACAGAGCCAAGGACTTTTCAGCTCCTCGTATTGCCCTGCGAGCGAGGAGGCTGGGGGTGCACAAGAAGCTGGGAGGGGACAGGACCAGGACAGCTGACCCAGACTGACCAAAGAGATATTCCATACCATATGACGTCATGCTGAACAATAAAACTGGGGGGGCTGGCCGGGGCAAAGGGGGGGCCGCTGCTCGGGAACAGGCTGGGCATCAGTCAGTGGGTGGTGAGCAATTGCATTGTGCATTGCATTGTGTACACTTGCTTTGTATATTCTTTTACTATTATTATCATCATCATTTTCCCTTTCTTTTCTGTCCTATTAAACTGTCTTTATCTCAACCCCCGAGCTTTTACTTTTTTTTTTTTAAACGATTCCCTCCCCCATCCCACTGGGTTGGAGGGGGAGAGTGAGCAAACGGCTGCATGGTGCTGAGCTGCCTATCAGGTTAAAACACAACACCAACAAATGTATACATATTTCTGCTGTGGGAATTTAGTTCATTTTCAAATATTAAAGAACATATCATTTAGATAGTATCAGTTGTCCTTGTGAAAACATCAATCTATCTGGAGAGTTTTAATTCTTATAGTTCTAAATAGTTTTATTTTTTCTGTTGTCTTCAGATTAGCAGGGCTTTTTGCTTGTGATATTCTGCAGATAGTGGTATATAAAGATAAAAGGTGAAGTCATTGCTTTTACTCTATTTTTATCTGATTTGAATTTTGAGCTTTCTCCAGCTGATGCATTCTGATCTTGTTCCTCCTCAGGCCCCTCAAACATCCTACTACCTTTATTACTTCTCTACAGACCTTCACGATCATCATGCATTCTTCAAGCTGTTGTTCAGTATTTAAAAATGTCATACTACATACCGTCAACCTATGCTATTACTTCAATGTACCTAAAATAAGTGTAAGTTTACGGTAAGCCCCTTACATCTACTTTGGAGTCAAGAAAAGTTCTTGAGTTGGAAAAGACAATTTGTTGAGGAGAATTTCATCTTGAAAAGAGGTGCATTGCTGGTCAACATCTTGGCCCTTACCTGTTTTGCACTACCACATCCAAACAGACATACAGACAGACATGTCAGCTACATTCCTTGAACATCAGGTTACTGCTGTTCAGTTACTAAGCTACATCTCCTTCCTAGGTGACAGACCTCTTCAAGATCTAGAAAACCCCAGAGAATACAGAGAAACCTCCTGCCCCTGAGAAATCCAAGAGAACAGAGGGTCCACTGCAGCCCAGCTTAGCTCTCAGCACTACCCTTGGTTAGGTCAATAGTGCCTTTGGTCATCAGATCAACTTTGTGTCGAGTGGCTATAGTAGTTCATGTTGTTCAAAGTCCTGGTTCTCCAGGTCTGCTGAGTTCTGAAATATTTCAAATAAAGTTTCACTGACCTTACAAGCCAATTTGAACTAAGGAAAAGCAATATGAAGACAGGACCTTGTTTCGGTTTTTACTGTACCCAACATACCAAGCATTGTAACCTAGGAACACAGGAAAAAAAACAACTTTTTGTCCTGGAAAAAGATCAGACAAAGCTTTCCACAAATTATTCTAGAGTGAGAAAGGAAAGTTTCTAAAATCATGTAACCATGCAAGAAACACATACAGCTGAGGCACTGTATTCTGCTCTGAAGCGTCCTCATGTTCTCTATAGAGGTAAGGTATTTATGTGCTGTGTATAGAGATGACACGTGCCTGAATGTAATCATCTAAGTAGTGGGGATATGAAGGCATGATCTAACAATACACGCAAATATTCAGTCTAAAAGTATGGTTCAGATTTTATATCAAGTGATTGTTTTAGACAAGCAGTTTGTTTAACCAGAACAACATCTAGAGTGTTCAACAAATTGCTGTTGAAGGGCTAAGAAAAGTAAACTGAGATTTTAAAAACTAAAAGCCATGATCTGAGGTACTGAAATTTTGATATATGCTTAAAAATGAACTGACGTAGAAAATGAGTGCAAGCAAGTATTCCAGATGGTTAGATCTCCAAAACCCCCCAGGACAATGTAATAGTTAAAGGAGACGTATTTTGACAGAAAATACAGAGAAGAGCTGCTTTTTTTTTTTTTAATCTTAATCATAAAAGGTAGCTAGAGCTACTAGTTACCTTAAAACATGCTAGTGACCTACAGGCATCTCTGCAGATACACAACTTTGAAGACTTGGAAACACCAAAGATACCTTGAAAATGGCCAGAAATCAGAGCATGTTGCTGATGCTGAGGATGTGGCTACTGAGAGACTCTGGTGCTAACTTCAAAAAGGACTGGATTCAGAAGAATGATTAGAAGAAGTAAGACTCAAAGATACACATTCACAGATTTAGTTATTTCCTTCCCTTTACTGAGAGAAGCTCAGAGCAAATAAATATCCTCTACAAGCTATTAAAATCTAGTTGCTTATATGACACATCAGCAGTTAAGCATTTGCTAGGCTGCAGCTTTAGTCTGTAGAACTTGATATACTGCATGACCTTATGTATTGGCATGCTATAGCATTGTAGTTTTCCCCCAGTGTGGGCATTTTTACCAAAAAGTACTTTCACACCAAGGAAAGAGAGTGGTATTTCTCATTAAAATGTCTTCTGAAACTAAAACTAAGCCAGCTAAAAGCTATTAGGAAGAGCTTAGATTGTTTGCGTAAAGGAATACAACAGGACCAGAAGAGAGTTGGTTTTGTTTTGTTTTTTTTTCCCCTCACGGCATATAAATCCCAACAAAGCAAAATGACAAAGGTCAACAGTATCCATAAAGGAATATGCTCTGATAATTTCTTCCCCAACACAAATACAGAGTAAACATATACTAACAGTCAAAAAAGAACTCCTATAATATGGCAGGGAATAAATCTGTTAAATGTGAAAGTAGCTAAACATTCAGAATTGCTACCAAAAGACACTAAGAAATGAAGAAATATAAAATTGAAGTGACTTCCAAAGCTCTTGAAGTATCTAGTCATACTGTTATAGGCAACATCTACTGTTTATCCTACAATAGATTCATTCTGTTGGTCAAAAGTTATTAGAATAACAAGTTTTGGAGGAAACTACCTTCTTTTAATTCCTATTAAGAGGTGACAGCAAAGTTCTCTTTAGTCCATGATGTCACCAAAAGGCAGACAAAGAACAGGACATTTAACGGTTCCATCATAAAAGTTTTCCATTACCACATCAGCTATGGAAAGACAAAGGGAATCTGTTTGCCTAAGGACAACAAGAGCATCTTCTTTCATCTTAGCTCAACTTCTTAATCTGCTTTGTCTTCTTCCCCATTTCGTTTCCTGAGGCCTCTCATTCTTTATAGAAAGATAAGTCCAGGGAACAAGGAGGCACTGAAGGAAAAACAAGCAAACAAATGAACAAAAAAGAAATAATGGAAAAAGTGGTTTCCTGGAAACAGAAGAAACTGAGTGATACATCTTTCTATATGAGTTTCCTATGTACTGCCTTGCTGAAGAAGCCATCAGTTCTCTGAACAACTGAGTTTGCTGATATTACAAGAAATAAAAGAATCCAGGAGAAGAAAAAACAACACATACTGTTCTCTGGGGAATAACAACTTCATGCTGCAGTACAGGCTGGGAAAAGGAAATTCCATTTAAACATAAGAAAAAAATATGTTTACTCTGAAGGTGATCAAACACAGGAACAGATTGCTCAGTGAAGTTGTGCAGTCTCTACCCCTAGAGACATTCAAAACCTTAGTGTCTTAAACATCTGCTCTTAGCTTATCAGGATCTACGTAGAGGTGTTGGACTGGATGATCTGCAAGAGGTTCCACCCGACTTCAATGATTCTGTGACTGGGAGGTAAAAACAAGTAACCTGATTGAGGTGGAACACTGCACACCTAGTGACAGTAAGGAACAGAAATCTTCCACTTTCATATCTTTTGACCACTGTTCTTGTTGAATTACCACAGAAAAACAAGTTCTTCGCTTTAAGCCCTATTTTAAAAATCTTCAAGGTGATGACATGCCAGATTGTGAGACCTGGACCTGTGCTACATTGAGATGGTATACTGTACCCTGACTCCCTGCTGGACGCGTCATTCCATGAGTTCACCAGAGATCAGGTGTCAGTTCAGAGAGGCAAAGAACAAACAAACAAAAAAACTCCAGCAGAGCACTAGCTGTCAGCATTTTCTTATAAGATATAAATGATTTTACAGTGTTATCATGATTGTATGCTGGATTCATATGTACTTTTCAACTAAGTGGTGATAATTTTTACAGGTCATGCACAACACAAGACACTGTCATGCAGCTATAAAAAAAAAAAAGAACGCTTTAGAAAATGATGTAATATTTTAAGAATCTGATAATATTAAAAACTGTGTATTCATTTTGCTGTGCTCCCACACCAAGGATGTTTTTACCCAGAACCTTGTAGTGAATCAAATGCCATTCAGTTTGTATTTGAGTGTCTTAGAATATTGGATGCCTCAGGAAGTAACTTAGCACGTTGGATACACTAGGAAGTAAAGCTTTTCTTCAGTCTGTCCAATAAGCGTATCTCTGATGCTACTCCTCCCCAGCCACTGGAGTGAGCAGTATAACACTAAGCAATTTGTATCTTCTTAGACTGATTCCATTCTTCGAAGAATACTCACAATTCAAGAAAAATGTTCATTTCTGGTCATCTCCACTTACTGTGCTTTAAAAGCACACCAGCTAGCTTTCTTTTGGATGATAACACACCCAAAGGTGCAGTGAAACAACTAATGGAACATGACTAGAGCCAGCCTACAGGAGAAACCCTTGAAGAGCACACAGTGTGGCTACTGGGTCCACAACAGCAACTTCTGGTGTTACAAATTTGCTTCTATTAGGCTGCACTACTTGCAGAGATAGACACAGACTTATTCTAGCAGAGGTGGCTGGCAAAGATAACCCAAGAACATGTAAATATTGCAGCATATAGATGAGAATTACTATGCATCTTGTACATGAATTCCATCACAGCAGGAAACCTCAGAACTCCTTCACAGAAGGAATTTTCAGCCTTTGGCCCTGCTGAAATGCTGATAATTTTAGAGGTACAGAAAGCATATCCAAATAAATGACCAAGTTCTTCACAAGGAAGAAAGGAGGGCTTAGCATATAAAAATGAGCTAAGTAACCATTTGTTGATTAAATCACTGACTGAAAGGATCTGATTGGTCCTCACTTAGGAAGCTCCTGGTGGAAAAGCAGCTCAAAGATCTAAGCAAAATTTAATATAATTTAGGTATCCATAAGCTGCAAATACTGACAAAATTCTCTTGTGACACTTAAGTGTCAATTTCAATGTTGCTATGTTGTACATAAACATATTTCTGCAATTACCTGGTTTGAGCTTTAATTGTTATTCCAGAAGCTAATGTCACTGTAAGCATAAGTCACAGACCTTCACGAACAACTGATCTTGCCTTGTTGAAGACTGAGTACCATTCAGACTAAGCCAACTCCCCTTGTGTACTAGGGACTTCAGTAATCCCCCAGCAGTGGATGACTAAGGCAAGATCTGCCACAAATGCACACGTGCACACACGCCCACACACACACTCTTATAATTCCTAGAATATCTTCAGGTGTTTCCATGTAAAACAAACTCTGTTAGAAGCAAGGTCCTAAAATACACATTCAGAAGGGATTCTAGTAATGCAAGTCAACACCATTATACTCCATACATCAAATGATCTAAACCAAAGACTTAATGCCAGTTCAGATAAGAAACATTGAATTGGCAGCCCACTATTCAGAAAGAAAAGGCCATCCAAATAGCCTCTCAAGTATTAACTAATCAGAAGAATAAATTAAACTGTGATATAAATGAAACAAACCAGCAATATACATTCAGGCAAACAACAGCAACAACTTCCTGCCCCTAATGCATCCCAGGTATTGTATTGTACTTCAGGATAACCAAGGAAGAGACAAGCTGAAATACCAATGGAGATTGTACTAATTTTGTATTATTTCCTATATTAGCATGGGCATAAAAACAGCTCCAAGGTTTCTGACGGTTCACTACATTACACCATTCTGCATTATACTGTAAGGCTGAACTGCAGACATACATGTTAACATGATTGCGCTTCCTTCACTCTTCATGAAAATGAGGAAGTCTCATGATAAATCAGAACTCCTAACGAATTGGAAAGAGACACCACATACATGCATACACAACAGATGTACTGGAAGGGAGATACTGTCATAAAACTTCTTCCAGTCTACAGAAAAATGAGGTGTAGAGCTGAATATGAATTCCTACAGCAATCCTAGATGTACAGATCCATTACACGTTTCAGCATGTTTTCAAGTCATTTTTCCTAGAATAATCCCCTCATGCAAGCACTCTTGTCGACTGACACAGAACTGTTTAGAGAGGCTTTTTTATTATTCTAAATGTAGTACTTAGCACTTCATCTTCATTTGAAATAATGGTCTGCTTTTGTCACACAGAAAAGCTTCAGACATTTACATCTTTGTACGTTTTCAGATATAATTATGACCCATTATTTATGAGGAAAAATAATCACCATCCCAGGACATTTCAAATTTAGATTCTGATTTTATAGCTACAATAAAATACCATCTGTCTCATCAAACCAAAGAGACTACTAAAGAATCAAGGTGAACACTTGCACAGTAATGGGACAAAAGAAAAAGCGTGATTTCCTAATGAGTTTAGATCTGGGCTCAGCCTCTCGAACACTTACTACTGCATGCTCTATCCATAGCCATGCGTAGGATCAGCTACAATTTCAACACTACAGCATGCTTCCACCTCTGCAGCAAGCAGAGAAATCCTCGTCATTATTTATTTGATAGCAGGCGTATTTTTCCTCATTTAAAAATAAAGAGTGAGTAAACCTAAAAGAATGAGGTACTTAAATCTACTTCTACATTAATATGAAATAGGGATTGTTGTTTCTCCTTCACACTCCTGAAGAACTTTAAGTACAACAAGAAATGCAAGTTAGACGACATGATGTTGTGGTTTAGCCCCAGCAGGCAGCTCAGCACCACACAGCTGCTTGCTCACTCTCCCCAGATGGGATGGAGGAGAGAATCAGAAAAGCTGAAGTGCAAGAGTTCATGGGTTGAGATACAGACAGGTTACTGGGTAAAGCAAAAGCCACGCACAAGCAAAGCAGAACAAGGAATCCATTCACTGCTTCCCATGGGCGGGCAGGTGTTCAGCCACTGCCAGGAAAGCAGGGCTCATCACGCGTAATGGTTCCTTGGGAAGACAAACGCCATCACTCCCAATGTCCCCCCCTTCCTCCTCCTTTCCCCAGCTTTTATTGTTCAGCATGACGCCACGTGATATGGGACATCCCTTTGGTCAGTTTGGGTCACCTGTCCTGGCTGTGTCCCCTCCCAGCTCCTTGTGCACCCCCAGCCTCCTCGCTGACAGGGCGGCACGAGAAGCTGGAAAGTCCTTAGCTCTATGTAAACACTGCTCTGCAACAACCAAAAACATCGCCACTATTTTCATCAAAAATCCAAAACACAGCACTGTGTGAGCCTCTGCAAAGAAAATTAACTCTGTCCCAACCAAAACCATGACACATAACAAGAAACCCATTTAAGGCATAGCCCTGTTCAGACCTGCTATTCATTCTCATCAGTCAGTGTAGACCTGCCTTCAGTCAGTGGCATGAATCACTTCTCTTTAGGAAAAGAGTGGACAACAAAGTATGGTATTCCTACAAAGCAGAGAACAGTCAACACACCTAAACTACTAGAAACAGTGGTTCTTGATCGTCAGAGCTATCATATTGATTTGCACAGGCTGACATGCCCAACATTTCTACAGGGTTAATTGATATACCCTGTGTACTGCACTGTCTTTACTATCTTGCTTCCTCTTCCACATTAAACAAGTCAGAGCTAATAATGAAGATGCTTAAGATGCTTAAATTTGTTATCATAGGCATAATACTGGACATAATGTGTATGTCAGCGCAACACAGAAGACAAAGCGAAAGCTGTTCCACTGAACTAGTGTCTTTTTCAGGCTTTCGGTAACACAACCGCCTGTGAAGATGGAAGGCATCCATTTCACAGCCCCATTCTGCTATTTCTTAAATTGGAGACTAGTGAAATTCTTTGCCAAGGATATAGTACATATTAAAAATTTACACAAGGTAAAAGAGAGACTGGACACATTTGCACAAGAAAATCCACTACATGTTAAGTGTGGAGAAACCACAAGTGGCATGGGAAGTCCCTAAGAAAGACCAAAACTAGATGAGAATTAGGAATAAGTATTGTAGACACTTGCTTTGTGCTCTTTTACTCTAAGTACCCATTCTTAGCCATTTAATCAGAGATGGGATATGAGTAAACAAAGATTTGGTTTGACCCAATACATATACTCCTGTGGTCTATATTTTCCAGGGGTCTTGACATTGAAAAAATCTTATTTCCTCACAAGTGACCAGTTCAGACTTCTAGACATCAACATCAGCTCTTGGTTAGTAGAGATACTAGCCAGTAAAATTTGCCATTTAAAAAAAAAAGTAATAAAAATTAGTGTCATTGCATCACATAAGTCTAAAAAGCAGTATTCTCTATTGCTTTGTGAGTAGTTTACTTTCTCAATCCAACAAACAAATGTCCAAGAAATGTTTGCCATAAGAAAACATCCCAAAGGCTTCTTCCCACTTCATCTCATATCAGTGGAATTAAACTAACATGTCACTTCTCCAAACATATGCCTGTCAGTTCTTGTCTTTCCTTCAGCCCAAATGATGATTGAAACTGATAACTTGGTCAGCTGTGGCTCACGTGTTGTCCTCATTACTGCTCATATCTGACTAAATCCTTTAGTAATACATATCCCCCAGCTGTCATTTTTTCCTAATGACAGTCACTGTATGCATATGACATTATGGTTCTCCAATTCCTTCTGGGAGCACAGCCCTTTTTCTTTGGCTTTATGCCTCTGAAATACTGCACCCACAACCAGCATACTCACAATGGTGTTGGAATCAGGGAGACCTTTATCAGCTTACCTGTAATAACTCTGCTTATCAGTCCTAGCCATGCAGTCAAGCACAGCTGCTGACAATACCTAGCATCTCTGGCTCTCTGACTCATTTCTGGTAAACCTGAAAATATTGCCATGTAGTTCATCATTCCTGTCATTGCAATGAGGTCGAAAACCACCCTTGAATTTAGACGCTTAAGGCAACACATAAAAACAGAGGAAATATTTTTCTACACTAACTCAGAACAATGAAGACTAAGGAACTTATGTTTTCTGTGTCTATCAATAGTTCAAATTAAAACCTGCAAGGACAACTAGATCTATACTCTACTTTTGACTTATTCTACCTTCACGTCCCTCTTATCTTAAAGCAGGTTAAAAGCACTGGTTTGTTTGCACACACATTCAAAAAATAGAGACAAAGTCCATCCAAAAGCACATTTCTGTGCACGTGTTTAGATACTTGTAACAGTGCTCACCACAAGGAGAATTTAATTACTTTTAAGCTGTCCTTATCCTCATTCAATGTACTGCCTAAACACTCTTCAAAACTCATTTCCACCAACTCCACACTTACACTTTTGTTGTGTGTGGAATTCCCAATAACAAGTTTCTCAAGCTGCGTTCTCTCTCAAGTTTTATGGCCATAAAAAGGGCTGAGGTGCAGAGAAGTGCACATGCATGCATATATCCAGAACACAGCTTTTAGTGGCAGAAAGTTATGCATTTGAGGTTTGACAGATGCCTTCTTCATGGAAAAGAGCATCCCTGCAGAACAGCTGGCAGTGCTCTGCAGAACACTTGTCCACAGACTACCATGTGAGAACATCTGGTAGAAATAATTTTAGCCAAAATCATTAAATGATTACTCTGTCCTGCTACATATAATACATCTAATAAGTCAAGATTTTGACACTGGAAGTCTTTATCTCAAATATCTTTTTATTATTACAGCTTAAATGGCTCTCCTGGGTGTATTGAAGACTTACTCATTTGTGCACAGCCAAAGCATTCCTTTGCTTGCAATATAACTCTTAAATGTCAGTGTCTGAGTAATAGCAATCATTTTATGCAATGCAACTTTTAAGTGATTCAACTATTCAGAATATTGCAAAAGAGAATTCAAATGACATATGACTTCCAAGTATAAAACTCCTCTGTTCTTCCTACAGTTAAGAGTGACACTTCTGAAAGAGAATGGTTTACCACTGGCTTCCCGTTGGGGCGGGAGGGGGGAGGATTTTTTTTAAATGCACTCACTCAAGAACCTTCACTATTCTACAGAGCTTGTGGATTTCTAATTTAATGCTTAAAACTGTCCCTAGCCTATATTTTTGTTATTATCTCATGTTACATTTACTACTCTTAAACACTAGAAGATCAGAGTTGAGAACTGAGCAAAACAATTTTACAATGACCAATTTAATGCTTAGCTTCTGTATAATACAACAAATAGTAATGAGGACTATGAGTTGGACATAGAAAAGAGCAAGTCTTAGAGATCAAAATGAAATGTCTTATTTCTGGTATCCTGATTGAACTGGAATTTGTCAGATTTTGACATAGCATTGTCATTCTGCGGGTCTTTCAGATTCTATTTCATCTACTTTTATTCTTTTTTGATCTTTCAGCAAGCTTCAGTTAGAGTGCAACTTCCATTTTTGATATGCACAAGCATTGCACTGACATCTCCTCCTCAGATTGCAGGCCTCTCAGTAGCAAATCGAGGCCTCTCATCTTGCAATTTTTGGTCCATGGGCCTTCCGGACTTAGGTGACATAGACAAAAGTCTTGGCCTTTGCTGGACTGAACAGGACCCTTGTAATCGATTTCAACTGGATCAGAGTTTCAGCAACCACTTAAGGCTAAGTGTAAGGTGAGCTGTCAAATATTTTCAAGAGCTTGGTCTCCTTTGCTACAATGAACTGACCTAAGCTGATATCACTATTGAAGAAATGCACTAAACAGTCACATGCACAGAATCCCATGGAACAACATTTTTCACCAATACTTGTGGATTTGACAATAAAAAAAAAAAGTATGTTTTAAAATAAGTGAGGGCCTTCAATTCTGTGGGTTCATAGGCAACGTTGCCATAACTTTTCCCTTGGAGTTTCCACACATACTCTTTTCCCTGCTTTCACAAACACAAAATCTAACTGTAAGAAGACATATGACCAGATTTTCTTTCCTTCTGGTATCACTCTAACAATGCAGCAACCAAAGCATTGCCATCAGAAAGAAAGTAGAGGGAGGTAAGTAGATTTTTTATGGAGACATAGAAAATCGTAATGAAAAAGTACTTTCAGAGATGCACTTTAGATAAAGGTTATAGAGGGCTAACTCACTGCCCTTGGCAAGAGAAAGGCATTCCCTCCTCCTTCCAATTTGTACAAAGGTTTGATGCTCTTGGTCTTTCCAACCCCCCTACCTACAGATTGATGTTCCACATTTACTGAGGCTATTTTTCTCAAAATTAATTGTATTTTAAAAAAAAAATGCACACACAATAGCTTCACTATTGGTAGAACAAAAAAGCCTCTCTTCATTTTCTTAACATTTTCAGTAGCACTCTACATTTTTCTCTTTAATGGTAGAGCATAAGTATATACTTTTAACTTTTATTTCTTGCCTGTAGGTTTCCCTAGGGTTTCTGCAAGAAGACTGTCATTTTACTTCCGCAGTAACCTTTCAAGATGTAATCACACAGCAGCCAACGTGAAACGTTTGGACAAAGTACTCAGAGAGCAAAGAACAGTCTTCACCACACCTCCCCCCACACCCCCCCACACCCCCCAGTAAAACAAGTGGTATGATTGTCATCATTTTAGCCTTAAAAAAAAAAGTTAATAGAATATTAGCTGGAACCTTCTTGTAATACATTAGTCTTGCCTATTTTCCATTCAAAAGACGAAAAGGAGCTTCCTTTACAAGCTAGTTAGGCAAGAGAAAAATATTATCTTCTATGATATATCATAAAAAGTGCTTTCTTTTTTTATTGAAGTTTGGTGTTTGGTGACAGACAGTAAACACTTTCATAGCATTATGCCTGCAAAATGCATCCTAAGTGATAGAGTGAGGGAAAGCGAAGGAAAGGAAGAAATTTCAAAAGATAATTCTAAGGTACTAAGGAATTCTGCCAGAAGGTTATGCAAGTCCATATAGTTAAGGAGAGCACTTTTGCTTATTGCCCAAGCCCATCATTTCTAAAAAAAATCTCTGTAGGAGGTGCTGGCTTTACGCATGTCATTAAGTACAGTTATTTTATGCACATGCAGAGTTGTTCTACATAGCAGAAATGCCCTCCATGCTTCTACTACTTCCATGATGAAGATTTCAAACTATGCAGAATCTGTGTCCAATTAAATTGATTTATCTCAAGTGTCAAGCAATTTAGGAGCATAACCTTATTTTCAAAAGTATCTAAATCCTTTAGAAGGCTTACTTCTCATTAAAAAAAAAAAGTTTAGGACTCATTCAGTGACTAAGGAGCTTTATATAGTATCTCTTTTTAATGACAAAAGCTTCTTTCAAGTGTCTTCCTAAACAGATAAAACTCTCAGTCCCACACTTCTAACACTCCCCTTTTCCCCCATATTCTCTGGTACAGTTCTATTTTTAATGTATTTCAACCTGAGCAGAAATAAGTCTTAGAATGGAAGGTCTTCAAAAGACAGAAAACTGAGAACAAATGCTCTGTGAACAAGCCACTATTCAGATTTTTAATGTAGTCACTGTTCCTGCTCACACTGCATTTATCTTGGCAACGTTCTTAAACATAAGCAGGTAGAGATTACAAATGAATCTGTTCTAGTGTGAAGAAGTGTGTATGACTGTACTGGTCAGCAGTGTGATGTTAGCAAAATGACAGCGTCATAATCCAGTTTAGGATATGATCCCTTGGAAGACATGAAGGACAAGGCTACTTGTGCAGCACTTAGTCTGACTTGCTATTAGAAGCTAATTTGTGCTATAGGAGAGATGCTTCTTATAATGCCATTTATACATGAAAACCTGTCTTTGAAGTTTCCTCAACTGAATTGAAACCAAACAGTGTTTC